>VZRZ01006181.1:280296-364881 GCA_013398175.1 Climacteris rufus | reverse complement strand
GCTGTCGGCATTGTTTCTGCCTTAAAGCCCACGAGGAGGAGAAGTCGTTAATTCAGATCGTATCTTTTAACTAAAGAAAATTGTGCGTGAAGGCAGTTGGAAGGGAGCGGTGGTTGGAGGGCTGTTGGCAGCTGGATGCCGTGCTCAGGCGCCCGTGTGGGGAGCAGAAATGCCTCTTGGCTTGCTCCGATTTCATTTTATTCTGCAAAACTAGAGACCAGTTCCTGGCTTTTGGATGCCTGGTCTTTTTCCCTTGGAATACTTCCCTGTGTATCTTGTGTAGTTAGAGGTGTGTAGATTTGTTTGCTTTTGGTTTAGACACATTCCTGTAAAATTCCCAGGTTTCTGTGCTTCCTGAGGAGAGGGTGACCATGCAGGGCCATGGGACACAGCAGTGGCAGTGTGTCCCCTGCCAACAGGTGCTCTGTGCTTCCCAAGCGCTGTTCAAACATTGACTTGACTTTGTATTGTCCTCACCGGCACAGTACAACAGCAGCAATGTTGACATAACTGCATGAGTAGTAGGAGAGCTGCAAGAACATGGCTGAATGGACAGGAAAAAGGGGTTGAGGAGTGTTGGGGTGGGCTTTCAGCATTTTTCTCTGTGGGTGGGCTTCTTTTTTTTTGTCATGAAGTTCTTTCGATGCTTACCAACCCAGCCTGTTGTATTTAAGTCCTGTAGGCAACAGGCAGCGTGCACAGTAAAAGTTCATCCAGGAGATAAAACACTGAGGAGGTATTTGGCAGTGTGGGCAGTATTCTGAGTCTTGCTTAAATCATCAGAGCAGCCTTTGAGTTGACTGCAGTGCAAAAGGCTTTGGGGGCTTAGCCTGCCTTGGTGGGACTAGGAAGGTACAGACACTTTTTCATGTAGAAAACCGTCTTGCCTCCATTTCAGATTTCATAGGTTGTATGAATCATAAAGCAGTTAGCCAGAAACTGAAGCTCTGCCAAAAGGGATAATTCAGCTGGGATAATACAGCTGCCTCATGCTCGCTGGTAGCAAGTCACAAGATTTGCTCCTTTAGCAGTGAGAATGCATGCGTATAATTAGGGACCCCCTGGAAAACCGGGATGTGAGAGAGCAAGGCAGTGAATAAGGCGCTGTGTGGATGCAACAGTGAACAGCATGTAAGCTAGGGTGCCCAAAAAGGAAACTTCTTTCCCATGGGAGCATGGGATAGAAGGGAAAAGAAGAGCTTAAGTGTGAGAAAACAAGTTTCTTCTCTCTGTGGCTGTGAGGAGAAGCTGAGCAGAGCATCTGTTTTACTTTAAATGGTAATGGGCAAGGGGAGGGCTGTCAGCTGCCTAGCTGTGCTGTTCAGCCCAAAAAGCAGATTATCCAAGGGGGTGTGCGTAGCGGAGGAAAGCACTCAGGATTTCATTTCTGTTCTGAGCTGTTTGTAGACAGTTTCACTCCACCTCCCTTGCTGCACAGGCGAGTCGTGTGTGCTTTGGGTCACTTCTGGAGGTCAGCTCTACCTTGGAGTCCATGAGGAGAAGTCCTTAATTCAGATCATATCTTCTAACTAAAGAAAGATGTATGTGAAAGCTCTTGGAAGCAAACAGTGGTGAAGACTTTTTGAAGCTGATTGCTGTGATCAAGCACCTGTGTCTGGAGCAGAAACACCTGGCTTGCTTGGATTTCTCTGAACCCCACTTAAGGGTTTTTTCCTTGTCAGAAACTGGGAGGGTTTATTGCATAATGGACCAACTGAGGGGAAGTCATGCAAATCAAAGCAGTCCTTATCTGGTACAATAAAAAAAATCTTAATATAGTACTTTCCCCCTCCCCCATATTTTTCATTGCTTTATTACTATGGCTATTTTATGACATTCACTTTTTATTACTATGGCTAGAGGATAGTCCTTTTGCCAAAGAAAACCCTGGGCTTAGTCAATACTTGTTTCTGCAAAAGTGGTGTAACAGGAACAGGGGTCTCTGTCAGGTGAGGTGGGCTGCACAATCCACAGTGATCCTGACCTGCTGAAAACTGCAGCTCATCCTTCACCCACGCCTTTCCAAGGGGCAGCTTTCCTTCAGCAGCTCCTCTAGGGGAGAACTGGGTTCAGTCCACTCATCTTCACTTGTTTGTCAACTACTGGGGATGTCTGGAGTTGCACTAAAGATGCACTACTATGGCAGGCAAAAAAGTGAGGAAGGAGACTCTCTGCAGTTGGCAGAGCACCCAAAGAACAAGGATGGGCTGCTCAGCTGTGCAGCAATGACGTTTGGAAAGCCTGCTCTGCACTTGGGTCTTCACACAGCTCCACGAGAAGCAGAAGTGTTTGTCCTAATACCCAGACAGGGCTTAAGGTGTGTGGGTGGTCCTGGCTTTAACCTGATGATTAAAAACCCGATTAGGTTTACATCTCTCCTCATGGGAAGAGAGCTTGCCCTTCCATAATTTGGGAAGCAGGAGTCTGTGTGCAATTAGCAGTTACTAGCTGTTGAATAAAAACTGCTTTGTACTGTCCTAGATGCTGAGAGTCTGATCAATTAATGCAGCTTAAAGTTTTGATTCAAGATAGGAGATTGAATACAGCTCTTGGGAAGCAGTAAGATCCAAAGAAGCCATTCCATCCCTTGCTGAGATTACATAGGGTCATGGAACAGAGTTGCTAGTCCGATAGGCAGAGTCAGTTTTATGACTCATCTGGTTAATGTATTTACTGTCTCATAAGGCAGCAGGACAGTAACTTTTCTGTTTTCTTTGCACAATTGATTATAATGGCATGAGTAGTAAAACAGACCAGGCCTCCGGAGACCGCATAATTTATTTTGGCTCCTACTTGACTTTTCTTGTTGGATTAGGTGATCACAGAATAGGGTACTTCTGAGCTTGTCTGCTGATTTGTACCCCTCCTGTTTCCTGGTCAATCATGGCTTGTACTGAGAACATCAGCCATGAATGGCTCAATTAGTCCTGAGTGGAAAAGCATAAGCTGTATCTGGAAGACAATAGGATTTTCTGGGAGATGTGTAAAACTTTTTACACTGGTGTGTACAAATGTTGTGCTTAAGCCAGTGGAAAAAGAAATACTGCATGGAAAAAAAAAGAAGCTGTGTTGTTTTTTTTCTGGGGCAGTTTTGACGAGTCAGTCCTTGGGCTAATTCAAGGAACAGGGGTGACATTTCTGATGAGACAGACTTTCCTTTGTATTCGGGCCATGTGATTAAATCGTGGTAAGATGTGGATCTGGAGTACCGTAGGCCTTCTTCTCTTTGTGCAGCAGGAAAAGGAGGGGAGAGCAGGGAAATCCTACAGCGCCGAGGTGGGATGAAAACCTCTTTCCCTGGCAGCCCAGCCAGCATAAGCCTTTGTTGAACAGATTGGGTTCATCTTGCAGGAAGGGAGGCATTGGCCCCGGAGGCACAGAACAGGGGGCAGGACTTTGACTCTGGTGTGTGTGTCAAGTTTAGATTTGAATGATGGAGCAGGAAGTCCAGACTCTGCATGAGATGATCCTGTAACAAGAGCTGAAACTGGTTCTCCTGACTTACCTTTTCAGTCAGGGTGGGATGTGATACTAAAGCGACAGAAGGGAAGGTATTGTGCTTTCATTTTTTTTTAAGCTGAGGAACTGCTGAGCTCCTGCAAGATGGACTCCATTAGGACCCAAATACTTGGGTGCTTAAAGAAACAAGTAACTCTATCCACTCTTTGTTCTGACTGCAGCTGATTGCCGGGGTTTTTGTGTTTTGTTTTTTTTTAAAGCAAATCATGCTTGAACAAGGGCAATGAGCCTTTTCATGTTTGCCCACTCTTTGATTGTTTCAGCTGCAGCTGAAAAAGCTTAAACAGTCCTATAGTCTTGGATTGTTCATTGCCCCCAATAAGTTGAGTAACTGTACTTCTCACAGAAGTTTCAAAGAACCAGGAGGTTTTTAGGTCACCTGTGAGAGCTTGCCAGGCTTTTGGGAGAAGGGGTGAAGCTGGAGGTGATGGAGTGCTAGTCAGGCAGGGCACCAACTCCTTCACCTTCGTTAGAAATCGTATCTCAAGCAGTAATCAAGAAGCATGTGTTTTGTGCAGGGCTGTGTTTGGACTTGTCTGCCCTAGCTCTAGAAGAAGTCAAAGTTGTTTCCTTTAGAAAGGCTGAAGGAGAGAGATGCTTCATGGTGGCTTTTTGTGAATTGCCCTGTGGCAAATTCCTGTGATGCTGGAATGCAAGGACTGTGCTGGTTTAAGTACTGTGGCTTTCACTTTTTTTAAGAAGGGAAATGGGAGTTTAGGTGCAGGGAAGAGAATGTCAGGAGTGCTGACAGTCTGTCGTTCTGTGCCCTTTTCTTAGATCAGTGGAAGCAAATAACTCGGCTCTGCTCCACTTTTAAAAAACTTTCCATTGCAGAGCTCTGTAGCTGCGTTCAAGGGTCTGGGGCATGCAAAGCCTGCCTTTGCTGAACAGGGCCAGGGAGGACTTCTGTGCATGTGAAATGTGTGACTGTGGCTGCAGAGTGTTGTACACAGAGCTTTCTCAACAGTAAACACCCTTGTGCAGATGTGAGTGATGGCTTCTTTCAGAAAAGTCATGGTTTTTTTCCTTTTTTTTTGCATAGTTTCACTTTTGGTTTTGGTTTCTACTTCTGTCAGAGTAGATAATAAAAATTTCCTGTGCTAGGCTGCTCAACAAGACAGGTTTTGGATCCAAACAATAGTTCCTGTGTCCAGATCACTCTCAGGAATCCAGCTCTCAGGAATCCAGTTCGTGGTTTGAGGTGTTCATGCAAAGACCAAGCAAGGCAATTCCTCTGAAACCTTTTCTTAATCTTGTTAAAGATTTGACTCTGGTGCCACTAACTGCTGTTTCATCTTAAAGTTCTTCTTAGGGATCTTATTAGATGAAAATCTCATCATGTAAAACTTGGCAGGATGCAGGGTTGTAATAGGTCCCACAATAGGGTTGTCTTTTAAGTGATGTTTATGTGCACTGAGTCATGATTTGTTTGCCCTTAGATGCTTGTTTACCCCATTATGACAAGATCTAAATCTTTGCACGATTTCATGTAGAATTAACCATAATAAAAGTGAATGAAAATCCTACTGAATAAAGAGGCTTTAATAAGCGAATCATCTGCTCTGTGAAGTGGAAGCAGGACTAAGCACAGACTGAATCTGCAAAAGTGTACTGCTGCTTTGTATACCATTCTTTCTGGTCAAACTGCCATAAATTGAAAGCAGATTTCTGTTGCATAACCAGCCAACTTAGTGTGCCAAACTGAGAATGAAAGTGTTGGAACTTAGCCCCCAGAATCGACCAGCCAGAGGTACCACCTCCTCTTATTTATCTTCACTTGATAGGCTGCTCCTCCTCACCAGAAGGATGGGGAAGAGTGGGAGGAGGAGTTAATGCCTTGAAAGGAACATACATATGCTCTCAGGAATTGGTTTCTTCTGCTCTTCATCACTTTTTCAGCTTAAGCCAGGGCTCATGTGTCAAGACTGCCTGAATAGTGTGTAGCTTGCTTTCCTCCAGCTAGACTTGCACAATGTCTGGCTCTAATCTGTGTATTGGGGATGATATTGAGCAGACTTCTCTGTTCACTACCTCATTTTTACTTTTTACTGAAGTGGTGTAACTTTTGTAGAATCGTGTAGGTTGGAAAAGACCAATTAGAATAATTGAGTCCAACCATTAGCCCGTCACTTCCAAGTCTACCACTAAACCATGTTTCCAAGTGCCACATCTACACATCTTTTAAGTACTGCTGGGGATGGTGACTCAGCCACTTTCCTGGGCATTCTGTTCCAGCACTTGACAGCCCTTTCCATGACGAAATGTTTCCTGCTATCCAATCTAAACCTTCTCTGGCATAACTGGAGGTCATTTCCTCTTGGCCTGTAGCTTCTTAGGACAAGAAGCCAACCCCCATCTGGCTATGATTTCCTTTCAGGGAGTTGTAGAGAGTGATAAGGTCTCCCCTGAGCCTCCCTTCCTCCAGGCTAAACAACCCCAGCTCCCTCAGCATCTCCTCATCAGACTTGTGCTCCAGAGCCTTCACAGCTTCCATTTCCCCTCTCTGGACACACCAGCACCTCAATGTCTTTCTTGCAGTGAGGGGCCCAGAACTGGACACAAGACTCAAGGTGTGGGCTCACCAGTGCTGAGTACAGGGGGACCATCCCTGCGCTGCTCCTGCTGGCCCCACTATTGCTGATCCAGCCCAGGATGTCACTGGCCACCTGGGCACAGCTGGCTCATGTTCAGCTGCTGTTGACCAGCACCCCCAGGTCCTTCTCCACCGGGCAGCTTTTCAGCCACTCTCCCCCAGCCTGTAGCACTGCCTGGGACTATTGAGACCCGAGAGCAGGACCCAGCACTTGGCATTATTGAACCTTGTACTGTTGGTCTGAGCCCATTGATCCAGCCTGTCCAGATCCCTCTACAGAGCCCTCCTGCCCTGCAGCAGATCAACACTCCTGTCCAACTATTACCTGCAAACTGACTGAGGGTGCATTCAATCTCAGTGTCCAGATCATTGATGAAAATATTAAACAGGACTGGCCCCAATACTGAGTCCTGGAGAACCCCACTGGTGACCAGATGCCAGCTGGATGTAACTCTCTGGGTCCAAACCTCCAGGTGTTTTTTTTACCCAGCACACAATGCATCTGTCCAAGCCACAAGCAGCCTGTTTCTCCAAGAGAATGCTGTAGGAAACAGTGTCAAAGGCTTTACTAGAGTTTAGGTACACAACTTTAATAAACTATAATAATTTTATCTGCCTGGCAGTCTTGTGCCCGTAGTTCATGTCTACTGCTGTGGAATTTGACTGTAAGATGTTTCTAATGATGCTGTGTCTTCCCTTGCAGGCTGGAAGAGACAAGTATGAGCCCACTGCTACATCAGACCATGGCGGAAAGAAGAAGGGGAAGAAGGAGAGGGACATGGATGAGCTTAAAAAGGAAGTTGCAATGGTAAGAGCAGAGGGCACACAGCAGCTCTAAGGATGTTTGCTGTGCCCAAAGCCCTGTGCCTCGTTTGCCTAAAAGAAAAAGAGCTGTGTGCTGTTAGCATGGTGTGACTGAAGGCACTGATCTCCCTTCTCCCTCCCCTCTGTCCCCAAGCCAGACATGCTGCAAGTGTTTCAGCATCAGGATGAGCACACAATAGACCCTGGAAACCTCACTTCTCAAAAGGCACTTGACACAGAACCCGAGTGTGTGCTTGCCTGCATTAGCCATAGCACAGTATAGATGCATTTCCTCACCCAGGCCAGCGCTCTCGGGGTAGCAGCATTACAGGCTTTATTGTGCTGTCATGTGAGTGGGACTGCTGTTTTCGTTCCAGCTGAGGAGTTGAGGCTGTACAGCTCCATTTACTGCTGGCCTCTGCTCAGACTGACCTCAGTATTATTCCTTCTAATCATGATTGGGGCTGTGGGGAGTGTCTCCCACCCCCATCTGTGAAAGCTGGATGATGCTACACATCTGTCTGTGAGCATCATCTGGCTTAGATCTGCTCTCCTTGAAGGTGTTGCAGATTTTGTTTCTGTTCTGTGGATTTGAAACTGAGCTTTCATATTTTTGACCCCTCTGTTAGGAAGAGGGGATACTAAAGATTGCTCCAAGATGAGATTTTGTGTTCAGTAGTGATGTGTACTTAAAGCATCTGCTCCTCCAGTACAACCTTTTAAGTGAGGCACTGCTCTGAACTAACTTGATCCAACTGAAAAATAGCCTGTTTGGGGAAAGAAACACTTCCCCCAAAGTAGAGCTTAATCTAGCAGCACTACTTAAAAATGTGTGAAATTACAGGTTTAATCTTCTATACATTCCTACCTTCCTTCCAAACTCCTTTTCTTTCCTTCTCTCTCACCCTCCCAAAAATCCCACCCACTGAGGTTTCACAGAATCTGCTGGGGGTGTAAAGACTGCACTGAGATAAAGTCAGACTTTTTAAAAAAAGCTGTCATGTAACCAAACAGTCAGAAGAATGCTAAAGATGAGACTGTGCTGAATTGCAGAATGAGTTGGAGATTTCTCTTCACAGAGAGGGTGAACTAGAGTGCTGCTCTCTCACCAGATAGGAAGCCTGGGGTAGGGGGTGGAATTGCTGAGCTCTTTTCTCAGATTCTTTTCTCTCCCAACTATTTCTTGTCTTTCAGGATGACCACAAGCTGAGCCTTGATGAACTTCATCGCAAATATGGAACAGACTTGAGTCGGGTAGGTAGACATTGTCTTCCCTCCCCCCTTGCCCTGTTCTGAAAAGAGCCAGTCTTGGCTCAGAGCATTTCACAAAGGGAGATCTGGGTGGTCTGGTTTTGTTTTTTTTTCCTTCTGTTTAATCTCCTCTCCTCCAATTAAGTTTCCCAGGCTTTGGGAAAACTGTTGAATTCACAAATACTTCTCTTCATCCTCCCACTGTACAACTTGACTGCAATAGTTTAGTGACTTTGCTTCTAACAAAGTCACTGTTATCTGCATCCGAATTGTTCAAGGTCAGGCTGATTCTCGGATTTATTTTTTTCCTGAGGAGCATGTAATGAGGACAAATGTTATGTTGCAGATGTAGTCTAGTGAGCTAGCACATGTCCAGAGACTTAATGATGGTTAGTAGCAGTTAAAAAAAATTTTGCCTTTCCTCTAGCAAGAGGTGTACAGATGTCCTAGGCTACCTCAGAGTCTGGTGCAGAAGCACTGCAGTGGTTTTCACGTTTGCTTAAAGCATTTCTTGCATGATGGCGTATAGCATCAAGTCTGCTCTTTATAACAGCATGGAAATTTGCATTTTTGTGTCAAAGACCTTGGCTTCTGAAAGCTGAACTTCCTGGAAGGTTGTTCCAATGTGTCATCTTTATGGCCCCCAGTTTTCACTTGTTCCATAATTTGATAGGGTGATTGTGCTGTGCTGTTCCTCAGAGCTCAAAGTCTGCTGCTGTAGCCTTCTTGTCCGGCCCTTCACCAGGATTTGTAGACCCATGGCCTGCAGGCTCCTCAAGCAGCATTCAGCATCCTGGAGCTTCTGTTTTGGCATTCAGCTTTCATCCTGCAGTTGTGTTGTGGAACCCTGGCAGCTGTGGACATCTCCATTACCTGTTAGCAGCTCCTTGCTGCTGGGGTAGAACTTGAACAAATTCAGACCTACCTTCTGTTGTTGGTCTTGCCACAATGCCTGAAAAAGGAACCTCTCTTGTAGGGTTTGACTTCTGCACGTGCAGCTGAGATCCTGGCTCGTGATGGCCCAAATTCCCTGACCCCCCCACCCACCACTCCTGAATGGGTGAAGTTCTGTCGGCAGCTCTTTGGAGGGTTCTCGCTCCTGCTGTGGATTGGTGCTATTCTATGTTTTCTGGCTTATGGCATACAGAGTTTGATGGAAGAGGAGCCCAACAATGATAATGTAAGTAAAAATGTCTGTTTTACCTCAGAGGTAGGCCAAGCAGCCTGTTTGGCTCAAAGCAGATTAACTTCCTCAAAGCATTCAGTCCAGAAGCTTTTCCCATAAGCACGGGAAATTCAGTGTGTGAGCTTAACATGTTTTGGAGTGATTCCACATAATGAAATGAACAGCCAACTTCCTTTGTGTTATGTTAACACTAGCTTGTGGACAGCCTTTGTGTACAAAATGTCCAGAGACTGCAAGTACCTTCATGCTTGTAATGGGGCACTTAAATGCCAAGCAATTTATCTGGACAAACTGAAAATCTTTGAGGCTTCCTCTGACTCATTTTCTCTGCTCTTTGTAGCTGTACCTGGGTATTGTGTTGGCAGCTGTGGTTATCATTACTGGCTGTTTCTCTTATTACCAAGAAGCAAAAAGTTCCAAGATCATGGAGTCCTTCAAGAACTTGGTGCCTCAGGTATGGAATAAATCATTTCCTTGAGGTCTGGCAAGCCATAGCTTGCTCAAAGGTATTAATGGTTTTAAACATCGTCAGTTGCAAAAGCCTGGTTGTTAGTGTGGGTTACTAGCTCTTAATTTTGAGGGATCTGAAAGACTCCTTCCACTTTATGCTCTAAGTAACTGTTCTAATAGGCTGAGGTAGTTCTTGAAACCCTGTGAACTCTGCCAGCTTGTTAACAATCACAGGGTAGTTTCTCAATAGTCTGGGGAGTTCAATAGCTGGTTTGATAAGTGCTAAAATTTTTATTCCTTCATGGACAGTCTGGCTCACACCTAACTATCACACTGTCACCTTGGGAACAAGGAGTTTTAATATCAAGAAAACAAAATATAGGGTTTTTTTTTTAAATAACATATATATCAGAAACATCTTGGTACAAGTACAAACCTTGTAGAATCATAGCATAACTTTTTTAAGGTACTCAGATCTTTAGAGCGCTTTCTTGAGAGAAGCTTTTGACATAGATTTTCTTCACTGTCTTTCAGCAAGCACTTGTAGTCAGAAATGGTGAGAAGATGAGCATAAATGCTGAAGGTGTTGTAGTTGGAGATCTAGTGGAGGTGAAAGGAGGAGACAGAATTCCAGCTGACCTTCGGATCATATCTGCACATGGTTGCAAGGTACAGTGATGATGGGCTGTCTGGGAACCTCATTGTGAAGGAGGGGGAATTAGTCTTCTATGCTGTGAATGGGGGCTGGGGTGGAAGAGGAGGGTGGGGGAAGTACCTAGCAGGCATCTGTTTGCTCATGTATGACAGAGTATTCCCCTTCATGTAGGTGGATAACTCCTCACTTACTGGTGAATCAGAACCCCAGACCAGATCTCCAGACTTCTCCCATGAGAACCCACTGGAGACCAGGAACATTGCCTTCTTTTCCACCAACTGTGTGGAAGGTATGTGTGTCTCCTGCTTCCCTGCAGTCTTAGCAATGATAGAGATTGAACTGTGTAGGCAAGCAGTGTGAATACACCATGAACCTACTTCTGCCATGCCAGAGCAGAGTGGAAGTTCCCAGCAAAGTTTTTGCTCATTCCAGCTGTAGTACTATAGAATGGTTAGACTCCACAGCACAACTGGGTTTTTTTGTTCTTGCTCCTCTTAAAGGAGCAGCTAAGTGGTGTATCTTCTAAGCTGCCTGCTTTGTTACAGCTGTGTTAAAGTGCAGATAACATAATGTGAAGTAAAATGGTTAAGTAAGAAATACTACAGCTGCTGCAGAAAGCAGGAATGTCAGACATCTCTGGCAGGACTCTGAGTATGGTGGTAGGCAGTCTTTGTGCTGAAGCCCACCCAGAGCATCTCTTCCACACCTACAGGATATTAAGCTGTGGCTGTTTTTGTTTTCTAAAAGCTGTCTCTGTTCCAGGCACTGCCCGTGGCATTGTCATTAGCACTGGGGATCGCACTGTGATGGGCCGTATTGCCAGTTTGGCTTCTGGACTGGAAGGGGGGAAAACTCCAATTGCCATGGAGATTGAGCACTTTATTCACCTCATCACTGGAGTGGCTGTGTTCCTGGGTGTCTCCTTCTTCATCCTGTCCCTCATCCTTGAGTACACATGGCTGGAGGCTGTTATCTTCCTCATCGGGATTATTGTTGCCAATGTCCCTGAAGGGCTGCTTGCAACGGTTACGGTGAGTGAAGTTGGAAAAAAACATTTAATTTCTTACATATATGGTCCTTAAAGAAGTGGAGTGCTTCATACTTAGTGTGCATTCACAGAGGTGAACACTAAAGTAATGGAAGGTACTACATGGTGAGGGTGTAGGGCTGGACTATATAACTTCAGTGTATGTGGACTGGTTGCCCAAATCAATGTCAAGTTCTGCAGCAGTTTATCTGATAAAGATTATCTAAATTAGACCTGCACAGAGGCTTGGCATCATACAGCTGGAGTGAGCAAGACTAGCAGTTGTCCTGCCACTTTCTGTGGCCAGAAGGGGCTTTCCTGTTCCAGCTCTCAGGGTTTCTACACCCACATGCACACCCGTCCTTCCAGCCCTTAAGAGTTGGCAGAGCATCAACAAGCTTCACTCTAGCCCCAGCTTTTGATCTGGGTCAGACTTTTGTAAGTTTGATTTCCTTAAGAGGTGGTGAGAGTATATAGGTGCACTTAGGTGTATAGAGGGTGGTGGTAGACAGGGCTAAATCCTTCCGTGCAGCCTTAGGAAACCGAGCAGCAATTGAGCCAGGGAGTGAACAATTGGGAACTGGAACAAGGTAAGAACCTGTAGCAAGAAAGTGTAGCTGGAGCTGCTGACTTTCTGCACCAGCAAGTTGCAAGCCCTATCACCAGAGCTAATTTGGGCCATCTCATGTGTGGCCTGCCTTTGCCTATTTTGAGACCTCCTGTGATTAGGAGGTGGCAACTTTGACTGAAATGTTCATCTGGACATGTTATTTCCTTCCTGCACTGAGAAGCAGGAGGCTGAAGCCTTGACAGTCCTTTCCCTTTGTGATGAGGGAAATGTCATTTAAACCTAGCACCTAGGCCAAAGTGTTGCTGTTTATTTTGCACTGGCAGGCTGAGCAAGGAGTTAGGGAATGACTGCAGGGCATGGAAGCTGGTTGTCATTCCATGTGCACATCGAGTTGGACAGCAGTGTTGCTACTGCACAGATGCATCTAACCTGTTTGCTTCCTTCCTGTCCCCAGGTGTGCCTGACACTGACAGCCAAGCGTATGGCTCGCAAGAACTGCCTGGTGAAGAACCTGGAAGCCGTGGAGACCCTGGGTTCCACATCCACCATCTGCTCTGACAAAACAGGCACTCTGACACAGAACCGCATGACAGTTGCCCACATGTGGTTTGACAATCAGATTCATGAGGCTGATACTACAGAGAACCAGAGTGGTAAGACCACCTCTCTGTGCTTGAGGCATTTCATTAAAAAATGGCTTTTTCTGGGACTTCTAGGTTTCTTGTTCTCCAGTGCAAGTGAAGTTCACAGTGCAAGGACTTCTAACCTACGATCTAGAATGAGCATTAATAATATTGAAGTGTCATAGAAAGCTTTGCACTGTGCCACAGTTCTGTTTAATACTTAAATTCCATACAGCTTGTCTTTTGTGCAAAACTACTCCATTGGAATTTGAGCCTCTTAAATGTTCAGCCCCGTATGTTTGTCCTGTACATAGAAATATTTGCAAAGTACCTGATTATCTTTGCCAGAATGTATCTTGATGAAATTACTCAATCTTAAGTCTGTTGAAAGTATGGACAGCAAAAGTGTTAGCCCTGATAATAATTACTTGAGGCTGGACATAGATGGAAAGTTCCCATGTGGAACTAGATGGTTGCCTTTGGACAGGGGTTTTCTGGGAAAATCCAGGTTGTGTTTGCATAGTGGCAGCAATTTTAGCAGGAAGTCTCTCCTAGCTGATAAGAATCTGAAATCTCAGTGTTGTGTGCAGTTGGGAGAGGTGCTTATCTCCAGAACTGTTCAATACAACCAAACTGAGGAGTTTCCTAGCTGGCTACCTTGTGAAATGTTGTCCTTACAACACATTATTAGCATAAACGTTTTCCAGTGGTGCTGCTGCACCTTGCCCTGAGCCACTCCAAAACATTGTGCTTGTCTGCACTGCTTAAGAAAGCCCCTTTACCTAACACCAGTGCAAAGTAACAAGCTATAAATAGATCTTTTAGAAGCCCTCAACCTGGCAATGGTTGCCTTGGTGCAGTGGAATAAACCTAGATGATTTCACTTAATGGAAAATACACTAGTTCATCAGTTAACTGTCTCTTCAAATCACCTCTCTTAAAGCCAACTTAAGAGCCAGCACAAGAGAGTGTCTTTATTTAAGTATTGCTCCTTTGGGAGCTATTTCATCCAGTTCCTGGGTTTGATGGATAAAGTGAGACAACCTGGAGGTGGAACCCAGCATCCCTTACTCAAGCCCTCTGAATGAATGTTATCTGTCCAGAATTCCTTGGCTTTGTCAGTGTGTCCTCTGCTGCTGGATACAGCCATTACTGGAATCTTGAAAGCAGAGGTGTTCTCTTGCACTGCTGCTTTTTCACCCTCTGGTCTTAAAATAATCAGCTGCTCATCAAGTATCTGGGAAGGGAGGAGAAATGAAAGAGATGTAGTGTGCTGACATGCTCTGAATGTTTCCTATTTCTGAGGTAAAGGCTTCTTGCTCTTAAGCCTGTGGGGTTTTGACCTTATGTGACTTTTTTGAGGGGTGGCTTTTTGACATGCTTCCTCTGCTTTCAGGTGCTTCCTTTGACAAGAGCTCAGCCACTTGGAGTGCTTTGTCCAGAATTGCAGGTCTCTGCAACCGTGCTGTGTTTCAGGCCAACCAGGAAAATGTACCAATTCTTAAGGTGAGTTCCCAAAAGAAGTGTTGGTCCTGTTCCCTGCCACTGCCTTTCCATAATCACAGTGAGATTGCATCCTGTGGGCCACAGACACCTGCAGAGTAGGGTATCTGCCACTCTTAACCTTTTCTGCAGTCTAGCACTCTTAGAGGAGGTGTGCTGTGGGCAGGGAAGATGGGATTGGGAAGACAGTTTTCTTGCAGCAGAATCCCTGCCATCCACTGGCATCTACGCTGAGTTTGGGAGGTCAGATACTTCAGACCTTCAGGGCTAGGAAAGACCAGAGAGCTTTCCTAGGCATTTTCCAATGTGTGGCTGTTTCAAGAATTGCTGTCTCTGGCATTTGTACACTTAAAATCTACAAACACCTGTGCTGGGGGAAGTAGACATCAGAGCTGGGGAAGCAGCAGTTGTGGGAGAGTGGCTCTGGCCAGTCTGATCTCACAGGCAAGTCTCTCTAAGCTTTCACTGGTTCAGTGCTGGTGCAAATGCTGGCAGAGCACCAATTTGCATTCCTGCTTCTGAACTGTGACCCAGCCAGGGCTGAAATTAACTGTACAGTGCTTATAATCTGTCAAGTATTAGTCATGTTGCTTAGTAAACTCCTTCCCAAGGGTGTTCTGATGCAGTGGTAAGAGAGATGGTGAAACAAACTTTTTCCCCAGCACTCCTCCGAATGTATCTTAGGTCTACAAAATGTGACCTGAAGTTAAAGAGCTGGAGTTCTTCCTGTTCAAGGAAGGCTTGGGAGGAAGGAGTTTTAAGAAGTCTTTAGATGCCAAAAAGTAGTATAGAAATGGGGGGAAAAAAAAAAAATCTCATGGACAAAGAGACCAGAAGGGCAAGAAATATTTGGCTTCAATTGCAGCAAAGGAAACTCCACCAGGACATTGAGCACACACAGATCTCCAGGGCTAAGAACCCCATCTCTACCAGTGCTAACCTTATGGGGAAGGGAGGCATGAACAGATCAAATCTCTCCCATAGGCTTGAGAAGCTGATCTTATATTGGAGTGGGAGAGCACATGAAAGTGTTTGTGTGCGTCATCAGTCTTCTCACATTTGCTGTTCTTCATGGCAAGCAGCTTACAGTGGTTCTTCTCAAAGTGTACCCTCCAACCTCACTTGGTCTGAGTGTACCTGGTTATCTGACTTTCTCTACCTTTTAAAAGGGCTTCTTGACTTGGTCACAAGAAGACTGCTGCTCTCTCAACATGGGAGGCCTGCATTCTGAAATGCAGTGTATGGCAGTACTAGATAATAGAATTATTTATTCTTTGCTTTTATATAGTGTTATGTAGAAGCTGGGACTGGGCTGTGATGAATTCACTTTTAAAATTTATTTTAAATACCAAATTTTCTGTGGGTGTGTGTTTTGATAGTTGTCTTTTTTCCTCAGCGAGCGGTGGCAGGAGATGCCTCTGAGTCTGCACTTCTGAAATGCATTGAATTGTGCTGTGGCTCTGTCAAGGAGATGAGAGAAAGGTACCCCAAAGTAGTGGAAATACCATTTAACTCTACCAACAAGTACCAGGTAAGCATGTGTCCTCTCAAAGAAGAGCTGCTGTGTGAAGCACTTGTGTAAATTTGCACACAGTGTGCCTCAAAACTTGTCCTGGCACCAGAATCTTGTCTAGACATTACTTGCTTGAAGACTTCTCTATAAATCTAAGTTAACAGACTGTACTTAGTTACACTGTGTAAGAGTTTCTGCAGCTGCAGTGACACTGAGGTGTCAGCTGCTAGCAAAGAATCAGACATGCTCTCTACCTGTGTAGCAGTACTGCACAGAGCGTGGAGGAACTCAAATCTGGGAATAGGAATGAACTGATGAGAAGTGACCGTAAGAGGTGGAACTTGGATACAAAAAAGATCATTTCAACACCTGCAGTTACACATTAATGTTAAAGAATACACAGATTCCTTAGTTTGTAAACCTCTTTAAAGTTGTGGGTAAATGAAAGCTACAGCAGGGTTTCACACACAGTCCTGAGCTACTCTAGTTGCAAAATACTGATGTTGATTACTTGTGACCTTCACAGTATGTGACTATAGAACAGATTCATTTCTTCCACCTTTAGCTGTCTATCCACAAAAATGCAAATCCATCAGAATCCCGGTACTTGCTGGTGATGAAGGGAGCTCCGGAGAGGATCTTGGATCGCTGCAGCACCATTCTTATTCATGGCAAAGAGCAACCACTGGATGAGGAAATGAAAGATGCTTTTCAGAATGCCTACCTTGAATTGGGAGGCCTGGGGGAGAGAGTGTTAGGTAAGGAAAAACAGCCTTACTACATGGGAAAAGATTTGTCCTTCATGTTCCTGTGCAGTCCTCACAGATTTAAGTGAAGGGTCACTCTGTTCCTGCAGTGTAGCCAGGGTGTTAAGGTCACTTCAGCAATCCATGTAGGAACAGTTCTGCCTTTAATTTCAAAGGCAGCCTGCAGGGTCTTGTCTTGCCTGGCAGCTGGGTTGCATAGATCAAAATGCAGTGAAGCATTTGGGACTTTCAGTCTCCACAGGACCACATGGGTTTTTTTGTTCCACTGCACAAGAACCAGGCTGTGTCTGGGCACCTAGCTCCAGCTGGTAGTTATCAGAATAGTGTGACTCCTGTCTCAGCAGCCCTGGCTAAAACTCTGGTGCTGACCTGTTATTCTTGGATAATTGTTTGCAGAAGCAGTAAGTGTTCGCTCTCTGCCTCACGATGTGTGGGAATGGAGTCAACATGGGTTTGCTGTTTTACAGGATTCTGCCACCTGGCTCTGCCTGATGATCAGTTCCCTGATGGCTTCCAGTTTGATACAGATGACCTGAACTTCCCTGTAGACAAACTCTGCTTTGTAGGATTGATGTCTATGATTGACCCCCCTCGTGCTGCTGTGCCAGATGCTGTTGGCAAATGCAGAAGTGCTGGGATCAAGGTAATTGATTCCTGGGTTGAAAATCGCCTCACTTCATACCTGTGGAAATGAAGGGTTTGCCTGACCTTTTGTATTGCTGTAATGTGAGTGGATGAAGTAATTGATCAGGATTTAACTAGTACTGCTTCAGGATTAACTTCTAAGTTAAATACAAATGGTTGTGTATTAATGGACTGAGAAAATTAGTTAAGCTTCAGACTGCTAGGGCACTGGTAGGTTCTGAGAGCATGGAGTCCCAAAGCATGTGATTTGGCTCAGGGTGTGTTCTGCATGTGCCACAGTGCTGATTGAGATGAGAGGGAAGCACGGGCTGGAAATGAAACTGGCTCCATTATCTCAAGATTAACAATTTTCTTTGTCTTCCATCCACCTCAATCCCTTGCATACTGGTAGCAGGTTACTGCCTGTACCTCAGACTTGCTCTGTGCTAGGGCTCACTAGCAGAACAAAAGACACATGCCTTTTACAGTCTGAGAGGCCCTGCCTTTTGGGCAGTGTTGCTGTGCAGTACAAGCAAGGCTTTCATGGCAGTCTGTTTGCATTTCAGGTTATCATGGTTACTGGAGACCATCCCATCACAGCCAAAGCCATTGCCAAGGGTGTCGGCATCATCTCTGAGGGCAATGAAACAGTGGAGGATATTGCTGCTCGACTCAACATTCCTGTCAGCCAGGTCAACCCCAGGTAATGACTGCTGAGGAAAGTCAGAGCTGCTTCAAAGAATTAAGCATTTGCCTCTTTCCTTGCCTTGGATAATCCCCTCAGCATCTCCCTCTGGAAATAAAAAGCTTGGCATTTGCCTAGCTCAGCATATTGTGGCTCTTCAATGTGTATCATGAGTTATGTGAAGAATGCACAAGTCTGTTTAAATGTGCATGTCTTGTGTGTGGGAAGAAGTTAAGAGTAAGTTTGTAGGAGAGCAAAGGGAGCAGGATTTATGCCAGGTAGAGGAGCTGACACTAGTGCATAGCTGCAAGCAGCATTAATATAAAAATGGAGCCCCTTCCTCTTAAGGGTTAATGCAGCTGGGACTGAGGCATCCTCAGAAAATGTGCTTTGGCATAAGCAGGCTGTCTGCAGAATGGCTGGGCTGTCTCCATTGCTTAGCTTGACCCAGCCTGTGTTTGGGCTGGAGGAGAGCCATGTAGCTTATGAACTGTGAATAGAAACACCTTGTGTGTTGGCAATGCTTGGGGTTTTTGTTTTTTGTTTTGGTTTTTTTTTTTGGTTGGGGTGTGTGGTTTTGGTTTTTTTTTTTTTGATGGTAACTTCACAATCCAGCAATGCAGGCTGGAGTTGGCTGGGCTGTGTGAGTGAGCAGGTCAGCAGCTGGCTCTAAGGGTGGGGAAGGAATTTCCCTGTCTAAACTGGGTGATGTCAAGATCTGTGTGGATAGTCTCCTAGACCTATAAGGGATGGTATGCTGGGTTGGAGAGATGGTATTTTGCTGCAGCATGTAGGGTACCAAACCAGTCTAAATATAACATTGCATGCTTTTGTGGCCAAAGGGTGTAAATTAGTTGGAACTGGCATGGTGTGAACACTCTGTGAAGAACCATGTGTAGGCCATCAGTCTATTGCAAAAAGGATTGCCTGCAGAAGAGAGCAGCATCTCTTGAAATGTTGGAAGCTAACTACCTGAGCCAGGGGTTCCTTTTTTGCAGAGAGGCCGAGATTTGTGGAAACAATTAGTCTTTGCCTTGCTGCACTTTAGAAAGCTATAGAAAGGCTCAGTCTGCTCATGAAGCTTTTTGTATGTTGCTTGGTTCTGTCTTGTTGTCTTTTTCTTTGTGTTCCCCATCTATCTTATAAGTTTTGAGTATCAAACGTCTGTGCAGAGGCTGCCAGGATTAGTATTTAGTCACATCAGAAGCTGGTCTTTCCCAAGAGCACTGAAGAGCCATAGTTTTATGGGGCCAGTCCAGCTAATAAGAAACTTCTTGTGAAGTAAAACACATTGTCTCTTGTTTGCAGGGATGCCAAAGCTTGTGTGGTTCATGGCTCAGATTTGAAAGACATGACTAGTGAGCAATTGGATGACATCCTGCTTCACCATACAGAAATTGTCTTTGCCAGGACATCTCCGCAGCAGAAGCTTATCATTGTGGAAGGCTGTCAGCGACAGGTAAAGAGAGGGAGAATAAGGATGTCATATTAGAGAAATCCCCAGACATATATGTGTAAACTACCAACCAGTTCTGCTGCTGAAGTGGCAGGGATAAGTCTCATCAGTGCCTTCATGTAAAGGGACAGATTAAATCTTAGTCTGTCAGCAGCCTTCAGCTGCTGATGTCAGACTGCTCTACAATAAATATATATAAAGGTCTGGCAGGAAAACATCTTCAGTTTGTACTGAGGCTTTCTTCTGATCCTAGCATGTGTGTTAGCATACTTAATTTGTAAATGCTCTGGGTGTGCTTGGGAGAGGAGGATTCAACATGTTCATATGTTGACCAGCATCTCCTTTGGAGAGAGCAGCATGATTTCTCTTGATGAGCCTGATCAGAACAGGGAGAGGGTGAGGGGAGAGCAAGGAGGAACCTGAGGTCTCTTTACAGCAAAGTGAAATAGTTTTTTGTGCTTCATCTCAAAGGTAGGAGAAAGCTTTTCTGCCCAAAACATCTTACATGGTGACTTCAGTCTTGCTGTTCCTCTCTTTGTGACTAGGGTGCCATTGTAGCAGTCACAGGTGATGGTGTGAATGATTCCCCAGCCCTGAAGAAAGCTGACATTGGTGTTGCTATGGGTATTGCTGGCTCAGATGTCTCCAAGCAGGCAGCTGACATGATTCTGCTGGATGACAACTTTGCCTCCATTGTCACTGGGGTTGAAGAAGGTGAGTTTATAACTTGTGTGCATTGGTGGTAAAGGAACATGCTTCAGCAACGTTATTTGCTGATCCTCTCTGAAACAGAGGCAGCTGGAGGGCTCTTCTTTATTTGAGCTTGCCTCCATGACAAGAGTTTTCAGGGAGAGCAGCACTTTCCTCCTCCCTTCAAAGTCTTGTTCCCTTCCATGGGTTCAGCATGACCCTTTGGGATGAATAACAGTAGGAAGCAGCTGAATAACAAAAGCTACTTTGTGCTTTTGCCTAACACGTGACCCTACAGTCATCTTTGCCAGCTGAGTCTGACACATTTTCCTCCCTGATGGAGCTGTAGCTCTCAAACAGGAGTAGAATGGAGGGTACCTCCAGGGGCTCCTGATGATGTCCAGAAACCTGGGCTTGGTATCGTGCTGCTGCATGCAGTGAGCCCTGATTGCTGTGACCAAAAGCATTACTCTGTGTAGGTGTTGCTGTGCGTGGAGCACAGTCTCACCCTTGCATGCAAGAGAACCCTCTCCTGTGCTGCAGTAGCATTTGGCCATTTGGTGTTACCACTGAGGCTGCCTTCAGCTGATGAGTGAGAGTTACCCTGTTCTCTTTTCCTTGCCCCAGGGCGTCTGATCTTTGATAACCTGAAGAAGTCTATTGCTTACACCTTGACCAGTAACATTCCTGAAATCACGCCGTTCCTGATCTTCATCATTGCAAACATACCCCTTCCACTGGGAACAGTCACCATCCTCTGCATTGACTTGGGCACTGACATGGTGAATGTCATTTTTTTTTCTCTCAAGAACAAATGTGGGTGTTCTTAGGTACCCTAAAGAAAGAACAGGTAGAAGGAAAATGCTTCAATACCATTTTCTCTAGTGTTCTGATTTAAAATAAACTGCCTGATACTCCCTTAATCCACATTCATCTCATGGCTCTTTTGAGTCTGAGGATCTTTCAGCTCCATGTAGGAACAAACTAGAGACAGGGAGAGAGTAATATCATCTTGGAATACCACAGCTAGGGCTTCTGGGGAGTGCTGTTTCTTGGACTGAGTGCATGGGACGGGGGAAGCTCTGTAAAGTGGAAAATGGGAATGGTTCTAACAGCAGTCCTGCCACCCTCAAAGGTCCCTGCTATCTCCCTGGCATACGAACAAGCAGAGAGTGACATCATGAAGAGGCAGCCCAGAAACCCCAAAACAGACAAGCTGGTGAATGAACGGCTGATCAGCATGGCCTATGGGCAGATTGGTAAGCTGCTGTTTTCTCTGGCACCAATGTGAACTCGGTGGTAGCAGGGGTTGTACACAATCCTGAGTCAGTGACTGCTCTGCTTATTTTGGTAGGGTTGAGGTTTGGGGTGTGTAAACCAGAACCTCAGGCTGTTAGGAACTTGCCATGATTCTTCCCCCATGGCTTATAGCGGTGGCTTGTGCAGCCTGATCCATTGAATCGCTTTCACAGTAATTTTGTTTAATTGCACAGCGCTGTAAAGGAACTGGCTGACAACCAGCTCTCCTCTGGTTCAGACTTGTTCAGCAAGAACATAGATCCCATTGTTAGTTTAATTAGAAGTAAAGGATTCTCTCCAGCATATCCCTAAACACACAGTATTAGGAGCCTTGATTAAAGGCAGCTACAGAGACGTGCCCAGTTCACAGGACGGGAGCTCATGCTTAATTGCAGCAGACCTTGGGAACCTTCTTGACTGTATTTTGCAAGGCTTAGGGGGTGGGCAAGGCTTAATGAGAACACAAAGGGAGTTTTATCTTGTGTCCTTGAGTACAGTGCCATCACAGCACAGGGCAGAACAGAAGTAACTCTGTACAAAGTTGGGGCCAGAAGCCGCTCAGCAAAAAGGTTGCAGCTGTTTGATGTTGGTGTGATATTAGTGTATCTCTACAGCTGCTGCTTGGGACACTGAGCTCCAGAAGGAGTAATTTTTAAGGTAGTTGGGGTTTTCTGCAAACTTTTCTTATGTTCAAATTGCTCTCCACGGTAGCTTCATTAGTTCTGTTGTCCTTCTTATCTGTTCAGGTATGATCCAGGCCCTTGGAGGCTTCTTCACCTACTTTGTAATCATGGCAGAGAATGGGTTCTGGCCTTCTGGCTTGCTAGGGATCAGAGTTCAGTGGGATGACCGATGGATTAACGATGTGGAAGACAGCTATGGGCAACAATGGGTAAGTTTTGAGGCACTGCTTGGAGGCTGCCAGCCAAAATATTAAAGCCTGCTGAACTTGGTGGGAGCACCAGAGAGCAAAGGCAGCCTGTCTGAACAAATGCTCTCTTCTTTGTCTGCTTCCTAGACCTACGAACAGAGGAAGATAGTGGAGTTCACTTGCCACACAGCCTTCTTTGCCAGCATCGTGGTGGTGCAGTGGGCAGACTTGATCATTTGTAAGACCCGAAGAAACTCTGTCTTCCAGCAGGGAATGAAGTAAGTCAGGCTGTCCATGGAGGATTTAGAATTGGACTCTGTTTTTCAGCACACGGCATTCTAGTCCTTTGTCCCAGCAGTGTCTGGGCATTTTGGCATAAGTCTTGACCAGTCTGGTGCCTTGGTAGTGAAATAAAAGACTGGGTGCTCTTTTCTTGTAGTACTTGCTACAGTTGCCAGGCTGAGACAAAGAGAAATGCTGGCTGCTGTTGGCATGGTCTGTGGGAGCTAGCCCACCTCAAAGGACACTGATATTCCAGCCTTGATCTCTTGATCTTACACATCAAGAGATCTGGTGGCATAAACCCCAGCCTCTTGCTGCATTTGTGATGAGAGCAGATGCTGGTTGGCTTGATCATGAACTGGTGTGTCTCTGTGAAGAGACTTAAAAGACCATCATGACATCTCTGCTGTCACCTTGGATGGGCTGGTAGTCCCCATCTGATGAACTTCTGGGCTAGACTGGAATGTCTGTTTCTATTCACTCCCATGTGGCGATTAGGTGTTTTCTAGGATATCATCTCTGAAAGTACTTTGTCCCTGACTTCTTTCCTATTTCTTTTAGGAACAAGATCTTAATATTTGGTCTCTTTGAGGAGACTGCTCTGGCTGCTTTCCTGTCCTACTGCCCTGGGATGGATGTTGCT
The DNA here is from genome assembly GCA_013398175.1 of Climacteris rufus. Lineage (NCBI taxonomy): Eukaryota > Metazoa > Chordata > Aves > Passeriformes > Climacteridae > Climacteris > Climacteris rufus. The sequence goes on along the minus strand of VZRZ01006181.1, from coordinate 341,869 downwards.
CTAAGGATGTATCCTCTGAAGTAAGTTGCATCATGCTTTTTGTGCAACAGATTGTACCACAGAACAATAGTGCTTGGGTGGGGAGATGGATAAAAGTAGTTGTGAACTTGTGTAGCATGAAGCCTAGTCTTAAGAGCTCAGGCTAGAGGGGGTCAGTGATCCCTTGCTGTAGTGTGGCATGCCAGGGTTTTCTTCAGTGTGTTTGAAATGTTTATGGGAGCCTGCAGTTCAGTGCCTCAGTAAAAACCAGCAATACAGCATCAGTGTGCTCCAGTGGAGCTGCTCACTTGCATGGAGTATTTTTATGGGAAGGGACTGCACTTCCAAAGAAAGGCAGTTGTATTGCTCTAAGTCATAGGTCAGATGACTCTGGTACTAAAGAACTGTTGATGACGTCTTGTGCCTTTTCCTGCCTTCCTTGGGAACAGAACAAGTAGTAAAGTCTTTTGAAAGATGCAGTGTAGATGCAGATGCCCAGTTGATGCACAGTGACTTTCCTAAGAGTTGGGAAGGCGCCAGCATCTTAAGTGTTGCTCAACAGCATTGCAACATTTCATGGCAGGGTTTAGTCTTCAGCCAGAGGACTATTCAAAGTTTAAATGTCATGAAATCTTCATGGTAAAAAAATCCTGGTATATCTTGCATTCCATTCAGAAGTATTGCCTGGAGTTGGGTGCTGAAGTGTGAGCATTTCCTAACAAGAAAGCTGGCCTCTGCCCAGTGCCTGCAGCAGCTGGATGTTAGCACGTGTCAATCACGAGGGAAACAATACAGTTCCAGCAAGCAGGGCTCTGGGCACAAAGGTTATGTGTACTTACAGGAAATATGGCTTGATTAATAGATGGGGAGGTGCTGGTACAGAGATGAGCAAAGGTGCTATGACACACCTTGTGTTGGAATTAATATTGGAAAGTGGATTAATCTATTGCAGCAGAAAACCTGGTGGTAATTCTTGGCTTGGAGGATTCTTGACTGAACCCCAGCCATGTCACACTGGCAAGCTGGGTCATGCCAGCCTTGCCCTTGAGTGTGCCATCAAGTCAGAGCTCTGCTAGGCAAAGAGCATCTCCACAGCCTGTGTTCTCACTGTCTCCTCTCCCAAACAGGCCGACCTGGTGGTTCTGTGCTTTCCCATACTCCCTCCTCATATTTGTGTATGATGAAGTCAGAAAGCTCATTATCAGACGCAACCCTGGCGGTAAGGATATGCTGCTCATCTGTCTTTCCTTCCCCACCTCTTCCTGCTGTTGAGTTCTCCAGAGGTCTTGACAAAGTTTGGGGACCCCCCAAGCACTGTGCAGGAGTGTATTTTGCTGTGTTTTCCCTTCCTCAAAATTAGGACTTCAGTTAGCTCAAATGAAGGAGTTTTTGCTGTCCCTGCATTCTGTCCCAGTATATGAAAGTACGAATGCATTGAAGTATATGGGGAAACACTGACTAGTGCTTGGATAGTTCTAGAAAACTGGAAGAGGTCCTGCAAGCGGTTTTGGATCAACAATTTGGCAGAACATCAACAAGATCTTCCCATTGTGACAGGTCACTTACTAGCTCAGGTGCTACAGTGTAAGCTTTCAGAGCCTAAAAGGAACTGTCATGAACCTTGTACTTCGTCTGCCTTAAGACTAACTCTGCTTTCTCTCTCCTTTTTCTTTAGGCTGGGTGGAAAGAGAGACCTACTACTAAAAAGTACCTGTAAAACATTCCACGCACAGCCCTTGCCACCTCTCCACCATCTCCCCTGTGTGCATACTTCATCTTTGCAAGAGCAGAACTGTGCCTGGGCAGGAGTGAGCTGAAACTAAAGGAAACATGAAGAAACATGGACTGGAGGAGAAAGCAAGGGGGAGGTTGGGGTGGGGGGAGTGTCCGACCATCAGTCCAGGGGGGATGACAGTTTGAGTAGTTTTATGTGCCTTTATGTTTTTGTAAAAGGAAACCGAAGATTTTATATGTGGATTTTTACAAATAAAGATGGATTATAAGAGGATGCCCCCACATGGTCTTAGGTGGATGTTTTTCTCAAGGCAAAAACTGGTTCAGGGCAGCCTCCCCACCCGGCTTAGGGTGTGTGGTGGTGAGTGCAAGGGTTAGTCCCTGTCTTCCTGTTTTTGTAGTAGGGAAGCAGAGCTGCTTGACCCACAGACAACAGCAAGTGTAAAAGCCCTGGTGCACCTTACTCTAGCTCTGTGCTTAATGTGACAAACTCTTTGCAAAGACTTGCATCTCACAGCCTAAAGCTCAGGAACCTTCCTGGCCTCTCTGTGCGTCTTGGCTTCTTCGTGCAAATGTGGCATTGACTGGAGAGCAGAGCTGGCCTGCCTTAAGGGGGGCTGTTTGCTGGCTTCAGAATGAGAAGAGGCTTCCACAGAATGGCACTTGGATCCAAGCAGCCTTGTTCTCAAAATTCTGACACTGATTTTCCTGCTTGCTTAGCCAAGCAAGGGATTGTGTTTCTTAGTGTCCTCTGTGCGTGGCACTTGCCCCATCCTGATACTGGCTTGTGCCTCCTGTGGAATGAGGGCAGAGGCTGATTGTGGATTCTACGTCCTTCACTTTTGAGGAAGGCACTGCTGTTGTCTGGGGTCCAAGCTGTCTCTGTGAGCTGAAGTGAGTCATGATGCTTCCCTCTGACTATCTAACCTTTTTCTGTATGCTTTGATATACTGTTAATGCCTGTATGGCTCACTTCTGTGAGAGAGCTGGCCTTTTGCATGTGGACTGTCACCCTGAAGTCCTAACCATTCATTGCTCCTAGTGCTGTTGTGCTAAAGCTTGCTGGAGATGCTTCAAGCCCTGTTCCTGAACTACTGGTCTGTGCCCCTCTTAGATATGTGTCTACCTCTGCAAAGGATCACTAAACCACAGCACTGAAAGGCTCTGCAATTAAAACTACATGTTGTCATCCCTCCTTCCTCATAACTTTTTGGTTTTTTAAGGTGGTGTTTTAAAGCTGGGTCACATACCTCATGTACTGAAGAATATAAATTCAAATAGCAAAGAAAGCACTAGGGAGGGAAAAAATGAGGTGGAGGGTGGAAACTGTTTTTTAATTTGTCTTGGACACTACTGTGGAACCCCCAGTTGAAGATTATTAAAAATAATAATAAAGTCTTCCAATTGCTGGAGTCTGCCCATGCTAACAGTTGAATGGATGCAACTGGGCGTGAGGTGATTTTAGGTGGGGAGAGGAGGAGTTGCACTAAGGGAGGAAGAAAGAAAGAAGGGGGGATGAATGTTACTGGAGCTGATGGTGACTGAGAAGTGATGCAGAAATGACACTCAGCCCCCCCCAGGCGTGACACTTCCTTAAATTGGGTGTGACACTTCCTTAAATATTTTGGTCGGTGCCTGAGACACCCACTGCAATGAAGTTGCAAAATCAGTGTTGGGTGTCTGATGCAGGAAAAAAGAAAGGGGACCTGTTACTCTCCCTGGCATTTCAGATTTAAACAGCCTTAGCAGTAGGTGAGGAGGGGCCCCCAAAGGTACAGCTGCCTGCTCAGAACACAGCCACTTTCAAAGCGTGGTCACATTGCTGATGGCCTTGTTGCACTGAGATCTGAGTGTTGGCAGGGAGAACTGGGCTCCCAAAGCTCTGAGCATCTGTGCCAGAGCTGAACCCCTGCCCTGTGAGCTCGCAGGGCTTGAGCTGTAGTGTAACTGAGGCTCCTTTGCAGCCAGGTCCAGCCCTGTCTTACAGGAACGCTATCTGGCTATGGTTGCTGCTCAGGAGTTAAACCTCACCCGGACATCTCACACCAGTCCAGGAGCATTTCTTGCATTTCATGCTGTGACTCACCAGTCTAGTTCCCATCTTCCAAAAGAAACCTACCCTGAAGCCAAATCTGGAGCAAGCATTGGCTGATGTTAAAGGAAAGCTTCAGCCCACTGTGACTGTGACATCCTTTCCTGATAAGGGACTAAGGGAGCTGTGACTGGGGCAAATGGGGCCCCAATGCTTGGGGAAGGGAGCAGGTACCCAGGGCTGGGGTGGTAGTGCAGGCAATGGAAGATGTTTTATAATGGCCCTAGATACTGGTCAATATTCACGAGCTAAGAAATAAGTAATTAGAGACAGCATTTACAGCAGCTTCCCTTTAGCACAGTGAGCTCCTGTCATGTGGCTGAGCTCACCCTGACTTTTTTCCCACCCTCAAAGGGCAGGATGTGCTTCTGGTGGCAACAGCATCTCCTTTAACCTAAAGTGACAAGAAACATTTTGCATGAGATGCCCATGACTCACCTCCACCCAGCCAGCAAAGGGACCCAAAATAGCAGGAGTGGATGGACACCAGCTGTCTGTGCCAGACTCATGCATATCCTTTCCTGGAGATGGGGGCCTGAGGCAGAAGGATGAGGGCAGGACATAGGGGATGGTACCCACCAGGGTTTGGGAGCCTCAGCAGACCTCTGCAGAGCAATTACCTCACTCAGGGCTAGGCTCTTGCAGAGGTGTTTTTTTTTTTTCCCCAGTAATCCTTTGTTTTCATGATATCTGCCAATTAGCAAGAAGAAAGGCACTAGTCTCTCCTGGGGACCTGCTCCCCAGCACCATTCTTCAGGGAATGAAGCACTTTTCTGCCAGACTTGACAGCAGGCAGCTCTGAGTCCCTCCATAGCGCTCGCTCGCCCCGACTCCATGGCCTTGAAAACAGGAGGAGGGCAAAACAACCCCCTTCAACCTATTAGGCCTCTGAACCAGCTGATTAGCCAAAGTAGAAAGCAGATTAACCCCAATTAGGTGAAAATATATAAACAATTACATTCAGTAAAGCTTTGTGGATAGGCTCCCCTGGAGCCTGGCTTTGAACATACATCTCAGGGATCTTCTGTAGCTTACACTCACAGCTTCATACTCTATCAGTTCCTAAACTGTACCAGTGCTTGGTGTCCCTTCTGTGCTCTCCCACAGCTCCCTGCTGCAGGTGTGCTCAGATCCTGCCTGCCCTTGCTTCAGATGTTGCTGTGTTCCTCTCCCTCACCTCCAGCATCTGCAACCCTCCTTCTCTTTCCCCATCACCCCATGTGCCACCTCTGGACTCCTGGGCTTTGCTGATCAAAATAGGGCAGAGGGTCTGTATCTATGGAAAGTTTTACTTCCTATATGGAAAGATAGAAATCCCTCTCATCACACTCATCTTTCCTCCCATGAGATCATCTGTCTCCCTGCTTCTTTCATCTGGCTTCCTAAGCATAGTAACATCTTCACTTGCATGACCCTTTAAACCCTCTGACTCTTCAGAAGGCTGGAAAGAAAATATGGCTGGTTTGCCTGGCTCTGGTAACAGCAGCCATAGGATCTTGCATTTCTGTGTTTCCTTTCACTTTAGGAGGCCCCACGTTTTCCTGCACGGTACACAAAACTTTCCCTCTGCCTCTGGGAGGCTTATGCTGCTGTCAGACAAACAGCCAGTTCAAACAGCCCAGAGGGGAGGCCTGATCAGGAAGGAGATACCAAAAAACTCCCCAGTGGAATGCCACCAGAACTTTCCTACTATAGCTGGAAAACAGCTGTGATTCCTTAGCATGCCTGGGAAGGTTGGGGTTACCTCCCAGAGGTTTGCCCAGCCAGCACCCCCATGTGCACTTGCTGAACTTGATCCCTGATGCGCTGAAATAAGCCAGAAAGTCTGGGATGGTTAGAAAACCATCAGCCACGAGGAATGGGAAACTTCCACAGGCAGAGCAGCTCAGCTTTTCCCCTTACTGTGGCAGAGGACATTGAACAGCCAGCAGAAAAAAAACCCACGGTTGTTTTTTAAATGTTAAAGGGTAAAAAAAAAGGGATTCTTGACAGTGTCACATGCATGGACTGGGACCCACAGCTGACAGGAATCGGGGCTGAAAATAGACATCAGTGCTATTGGGCTCAGAGCAGCCTTTGGTGAACGAGTCCCAAGGTGAATTATGAAATCTAACACTCGTTCTCTCCCTAACAAGTGTGGTTTCTATTGAGGCTTATTTACTTTGGTCTTCATACCTGCCGGACATAGGATACCAGGCTCGGGTTTCACAACGAAACAGATCTGGGCCTGATGGGGAGACAGCCAAGAAGTCAACAGGAGGGAGCACTGTTGTGGAGGATGCAGCTCCAAACAGCTCAGCACCAGCACTGGCCAAAGGAGCTCTGGGGGTGACCCTTGCCCAGACAAACTGGCCCAGCTCGGTTGTGACGCCTCTTGGTGACTTGGCCTTCGAGTGACCTCCTGAAACCCTTCATTCATATACCACCTGTCAGTCTATCTGCACATACCTTTGGTGGTGAGTATTCTGTGGTGAGGATCACATTGTTTTCATCCAACCCATGCCCTCCTGCATTACCCATCCCTACAAATCTGCTCTGGCTGAGGCACAGTGACAGGGCTCCTTTCTGTCGAATGAGCATCGTGTGGTGCTCGTGACGGCTTCATCCCCCGTGTGGGAGAATGGGCAGCACCTCATCCAGAGGGAAAACAGAGCAGCACAGGCCTGAAGCCTGGCTGTGCAAGAACTACTGTCTCAAAAATTCACAAAATATTTGGAACCAACAAGTTTATACTCTTCTGCCCTGTGTATGGCATGACCGGGGTGTGTCTGATTTGATGTCAGGAGCCCTACTGTGAGCTTTACCACCTCATCAAGCTACAACCTGAACTGGCTGGGAATAGTCTTCCCACAGCTCAGTGCTGCCCCAGCAGACAAAACTGGGCCCATTGGCAGAGGAAAGGGGGAAGGGGGTGCTTAGCAGACAGCTGGGGTTTTGATCTCCAGTTAGGTTATTTTCCACTGTTGCTCTCACTTGTAACTACAACCAATCATCCAGGGACTTTGTTCTTTTCCTTTTTATTTTTGTTTCCCTTTTAAAAAACACTTTCTAAAAGCAACTATGTGCAACAGCCAGTCTGAAACATGGTTGTCCCCAGCCTCTCCTTATCACACGTGCTTGCCTGCATGCTCTCACTTCTCTGCTCTTCCAGGGTTTTTTTAGGAGGCAATTAATCCCCAGAGAGATTAAAATAGACATGAAGGGAGTTTTTCCTTGGAGCGAACATTTCCAAGTGACCTTCTTTCTCCTCCACAGTGAAAATTGACCATCTTGGATGAATTGCTCCCAAAGCAACAGATACCACTTGAAGGCTTCCAGCAAAGCCTTCTAATTACCCATGGGCCAGGGCTCAGGAACAGCTCAGCTGCACTACTGGCATTCAGCACAAGCTGGTGGGAACAGTGTGATCACCTGCAAATAATGAAGATATGATAGGAAAGAAAACTTAATACTGGGATGACCATCATCAGGATCTGCTGGGGAAGGTCTATTTTGGTCACAGACAGAGTAGTCAGGGCAAAGTCCTCATTACCTCCTCTGGAAGCAGTCTGAAAGCTACAATTTGCCCAAGCCTTCCTCCTTTTCATTCTGGATTTCAGTGTGTTTTTTTAATCAGCAGCCTGAACTCATCCACATCTTAAAACCTCCACGCGTCACTACAGGAATCAAGGAACTTGCACCGGTCCCTCTTCATGCCCACGTGTGAAATCCCTGAATTACTACCAAATTTGGAAGAAGCACCAAGAACCTCTTCCTCCTCTCTGTGCCTTATCCTTGAGTTACCCCCTGCCTGAAGCTCTCCACTCACACTGCTGCATGCACGTTGTTGCTGCATCCTCAGCCAACATACATGAACCTCCCTCCCCAGAACGCACACATGTGGTAAGTAACAACCATGTCAGGACTTTTCTGTTTATACTATCCTTAAGGATTGTCTTGTCTTCACTCATATCAGTGAAATATTGACACCTGAACACTCACACAAGGTCCAGCTGTTTAAATACATGCCCACAGATGTCTTACAGATACAGCGGTATAAATACAGCTACATAAATACTCTTTTGCCTGACCACCTTTCAGGCCTGAATAGGCTTGTCCTGCTGTCTAGGGAGAGCTCAGCATTGCTGTTGCTCCCAGGGTGTCACTGGGGCTTGAGCCCCAGCAGCTCAGTATCCCAGCTGTGCCCTAAGGGAGATCAGGAAGCTGGCTCTGGATAGCCTCCAGCAGCAGCCTGGGAAGGCTGCAGCAGCCTCCAGGGACAGGGCTTGTACCCTATGCTCAACAACACAGGGAGAAGCACATGTTTTACCCAAGGTTTTGTGGAAATTAGCTGAAATGCCAGCAGACCTGAGGAGCAGTTTAGGACATGCCTTGTGAGGCCATAAGTATGTGATAGTTTACAAAGGCTGGGGGAAGCAAAACCTCACAAGCCAACTTTGAGAAAGACACCCTGCTACAGCCAAGCTTGAGGGAGGAAGGAATTAATAAAAGCCTTTTCTTTCACAGTTTCACTCCTATCAAGCCTTGAGCAGGAAAAGGGACTTCAGTCCTTCTCTGAATTTCAGGCTAACATCCCAGATCCCACCCTAACAAAGCCTGTCCCACCTTACTGAGGAACAACAGTGTCCTCAGATGGTCTATGCTGTGTTACTGTGAGACAAACAGCTTTCCACACGTCTGTGGGATGAGTTTCTGACCCCACTGACTGTGGTGGTGACAGAGCTCTCCAGTCTTGCAGAGGGGAGGGGTGGGTTTGATGGAAGGGGATGTGGCAGGGGCAGGAGAAGAAAAGCCCTTGAGCTCCTGTGTGGTGTGTCCCATCTCAGCCCATGGTTCCCCTTGAAGCTGTTCATGGTGCCTGTCCTGTACATCTCCAGTGTACCCTGGATACTTGTGGTGTAGGCTGAGGCTGTACAGCAATCCACAGCTCGTATCCCAAAACTGCCAAAATAAGTGAGGAAGGGGGTTTTTGCTTTCCTTCATTACAAAGCACTTGGGAGCAGATAGATTTTGCTATAAATGGCAATTTTTTGCTACTCCATGGGGAAAACTGTCACCCTTGGCACAGGAGTGCAGAGCTGGCCAAATTAGAGGTATTCCTCTGCACTCACATCATTCCCAGCTCCCTAAATGTCCCATCACCAGCCAAGGCCATGCATTAGGGAACACAGGACGGGGGGTGAGAGGCAGGAGGAAAAGGGGTTCTTAAGAGAAGATCAAATCTCAAAACATCATATTTGCACTCATTAGGAGGCAGTAAAGAAGCTAGGCAAGCAGGGCAATCAGAGATAAGGGTGAGCAACACACTGTTCCCAGACTGATGTCCTGCCTGCTGGTAAAAGTGGGGGTGCAGTGCAATGCATTCTTGACATTTTGTTCTCCCAACTGATGCCAGCTCAGTTCTTATCAGATATCTCCACGGCCAATGATTTTTCACAGTGGATAGCACCACTGATCTGCATAGGAAACAACCATAAACCTCTGTCCAGGCAGCTGAGCAGAATGTTCCTGTCCTGGCCTTCATATGGGGATATTTGTGGCTTTACTTCTTCCACTCTTCCTCACTTAATCTCCTTCCTGCCCTGCATGTTCAAGGCTCTGACCCACCCTGACTTACATGAAGGTGATGAACTTCAGACCAGACCTTTCCTCCACTCCGTGGATCCAGTCTGACCTCCTCTTCCTAAAACAACATAGACTGATCTTAAAGATTAAACACACACTTTGGTGGCTCCCTGCTGGTCAAACAAACCTTGAATTGCAGGGACAGTACGGCCAGCATGCGGACTTGGAGCTGGGGCAGGAGGGGCAGCCGGGGCAAGGCTGCCCTCAGGGACCAGCAGGGCAGCAGGAGAGGCCATGCTTTGCTCCAGACTCCCTAACTTTCCACAACAAGAGAACGCCCCCATCCACCTTCTCCACTGAGGAAAGCCATCCCCATGCTCAAGGATGCTCCCAGCTTTATAGTTTCCAGGAGAAAAAATTCCACAGTCTTGGCAGTGCTGGATGAGGTGGAGGTGCCTCAGGTGCCCACCACCGTTTCAGGCTTGATGTGGAGATCACCTGGCAGCCAACAGAGCCACCTCTGACAGGAATCAGACCTTGAGCACGCTGGCCTGACCTCCCAGCAGAAATGGCACCTGAAGTTCCCTTTTGGGTGGAATTTGGACGAATCTCAAGGATACTTCTGCTGCTGTTCTTCCTTTATGCTAAACTGGGTTTGGTGTCACCGCACTGTGCATGAGAGACACCCTCTTTGTTCTGCTCTGTGTCCAACTCTCTGCTAAAGCAATATTTGGGGAGCTCAGTTATGTGTGCCAAAGCCAGGGGAGCTGAGGATGCAATCCAACTGCTTCCCTTTAGAGTCTGCACTCCAGGACAAGAAAGCTTTCCAGTAACTACTCACGCCCTGATGATAAGGGTGACAAAAGCACACCCTTGCTTAGGTTAACACGTGATGGTACTGTTAACTCAAGCAAGGTGCTGCTCCACCCTCCACACGTGCACACCACAGCTCCAGACTTTTTCAGGACTCCTTGGGATGAGTCCTCACAGATCAGGCAACAAGGAGCATGTTAATTTTGGCCAGGCAGTGCTGGCTTCAACTTACCCTGGGCTGCTCTGCCCTTGGCTACACACCCCAGGGGCTCCCCTTTTGCAGTGCCCTCAGTCCCACGGCACAGAGCTCCTTTGGGGTAACTCTGTGTCAGTAACTCTGGGGCTGTGCAGAGCCTCAGGCTCTTTGCAGGAGACTTCTGTGTGCCATACATGCATGTGCAAAAATACACATTTATACAGACAGACATCTCTGTGATCCGTCCAGCCTTACACACACTCTCACATCATAGTTGCTCTGCAGTGGAAGGTTTCTTGGAACTGTGATAGCAGGATTTCTGGGAGATGAGCTGCGTGGCAAGTTTCTGAGCCAGTTTAGGCCCTTTTTGGGGGTGTTTTTCAGAATAAGCAGAATAATTTTCCATTTTGTCCATTCCTCCACTGTACTGGCAATGATAGGCATCAGCAGCCATCAGTCTGAATCTCTTCTGTGCTGACTGCTCTACCACAGCCCCACTGAACTGGAGCCAGTCTCATGCACTATCACATTATGGCATCAGCTGGATGCAGCCATGTGCAGATTTTCGTGGCTTGCATGGCTTGTGCAGGGCCCACGGGTCTGTGTGCAGTCATCCTTTGCCCTCACACGCTGCTCTGCAGGTCTTAGCTCCCTTTCTTCCAGAGCTGTGCATTCCCAGCTCTGCAAACACTTTCAGGACACTATTCACCCAGCCACAGCCATGCTTCTGGGGGGGAATAAGTGTGTTGCTTGGCACAGCCAGGGTTAGTTCTGGCTCTCCAGCAGTCCTTGTTTTCAGTTCCAGCCATGGGTTGGTCTCCTCTAAGGGAGCTGGCTATACTCCTCTTTTCCTTTCTCCTCCCCTAAAACTACCAAACCTATCAAGCACATCAGAACCAGCCAGTGTAAGAACTAGGACTGTTTCTCTAGGTCTTTTTATTTGCTCATACTTTGTGCAGGCACTGAGTGAAACAGTCTTTGACTTTCCTCTGCTGCTTTCCTTGGCCCTGGAGCTTCTGTGGAGCTTTAAGACCTCCAGCCTTCTGCTTTGATGTTTTCTTGGTATGTGTGGCACTGTGTGACCACCAGAGATTACTCAATAATTCAGTTATTAATTTGCGGGACAGAGGTCTGCCTGTGGTCAATAAGGAGGTGCCTTTTGTGTTTATTACATGCAAACTCTGCCCCTTCTCTGTCCCAAGAAATCCTTCTATAACTGATGGGAACTTTTCCAAACAAAAGCCTGTAAGCCCAGGAATGCCAGTTCCCAGCTCCTTGCAATAGCAGCACTATATCTGCCAGATGAAATCCTGGGGGACCAAATCACATTCCCACAATTCTTCCCTACCAGAACAGAATTTTTTTTACCTGGCTTCAATCTGGACACTGGTTTACCCTTGACTTCATGAACAAGAGAGGTCCATGACAGGTATCCCAGTTCAACCTGCACTCATCCCAGCTGGTCTCTATATCTGTGGCCAGTCTCTAGCACTTCAGAGGGTCAACCCTGATTTTACAGGAATATGTAGCAATGGGAAGCAGTTAAGCAAGTGACTTGCAGACAGAGACAAAATCTAGGCAGACTAGCCTTCCTCCAGACTCTGCAGACAGTAAGCACATCTGTGATGGAGAGGAAACTTCAGAGACTGCTCTCTGCACCTGGATCACAGCAGAGAAAATGGAAGCTGTAGCTCTGCATCTGCTTCTGGACAGCAAGAGTGCACTGCTGCAGGTGCCACAAGGACACTGGCAGTCAGAAGACCCTGTGATCTGTCCCCTCTTCCTCACTCCACCAGCTGCCTGGGGCCCTGGGAGTGGGAGCCACAGGGTCAGGACTGCCTTTTTCAGCAGATGGGGGACAGCACCCTTTTGCCCAGGGTGGATGGGTGGCAAGGGCAGGGACAGCTCACCTAGGCTAGCTGCACACACAGCTCCTGGCTGGCTCTTGTTCCAGGGGTTATCTAAAGACAACACAAGGTCATCAGCCAGCAATCAAGCATCGCTCCACAGCCCTGCTTCCTTGCTTGTGTTCCCTGCCAAGGCCAGCACCCTGCAGGGACTGGCTGTGGCCTCTCTCCCAGCTCCAGAGGAAACTCACTGGAAGACCCTGATCCAGTGTGTCTATCCAAGATCCTGGCAAGGCAGCCTGGAAGAGCAAGGTGCACTGTCCCAGCCATTTGGGTGGACACGACACTGCTGTTGCACACCAGTGGTGATTTTGGTGGTTAACACTGTTTGCTTCTGTGAGAGCTGTGTTGGCAAAAACATTTCATCTCCCTAGCAATGTAAATACACAGCTGCTTCCTCCAAAATAGGGGGTAAATAGAAGGGGAGAGGAGTGAAAGTGTATGTGTGGTGCTTGTGCTACAGAGAAAAAGGGAGAGGAAATGAGGCTTGGTGCAAAATACAGGAAGTGGGAGGAAAACAGCACAAAGCAAACGTTGCATCCATTGAACGGGACTTGAATTGCTATCTTGGCTGCTGTTTGACTACCTTATGGTATCACTAAATCCCATTCTCCTCCCAGGGAAAGAAACCCTGCAACTGTGCATTGTCAGTGTGACGGAAGAAGCAGCGGCAGCTGATGCTGCTTGGGTCAGTGTTACTGCCGGGCTCACAGACCGGCCTTTGTTCCCGGGGCAGTGACAAAGGGTTCCCTTCTTCCCTTCACCTCCTGCAAGTTGTTCACAGGCATGTTGGAGCAGTGCATGTTTTAAGGCTATATCAGCTATGGGTGACAAGCCTTGGCCAGCTCCCATCAGGACCTCGGCCACCCCTGCCCTGTGGGAGGTGTCCCTCTCAAGCACCAGAGCCCTCCTTGGAGGGTGCAGGCAAAGCTCATTTCCTTATTGCCTGGTGGAGCTGCACGCTCCTGAGAGGCTCTTGGTCCTAAACAGGACCTGAGCCAGCAGGTCCACAGGATACCAGGAACATGCACAATCCTTCTGTCGCTTTCTTGCTCATGTCTCTGGTTGCCCCCCACACCTCCTAAACTTGTCCCTTGGGCACTCTGCTCCCCTCTCTCTCTTGCTTTCCCAAGAAGAGGTAGCCTCTCAGCCAGTGATTTTTGGCAGGTGGCTGTGCCCAAAATCTCTCCAGAAGGAGAGGGATTGCAGGGCATTGTAGTGGGTGGCAGAGCTCTTCCAGGCAAGGGACACTGCTGGAAGACACACCTCCCACATTCAGCCATCCTCTGATGGGTAGGCTCTCTGCCACCCCGCTGCCGGGGTGTGAAGGTCTCCCTTCCCAGCATCTGCATGTTGCAAATGGAGAGCACACACAGTGGGACAACATCTGAAGACCCAAGAGAGCACCTGCAAGACCATTTGGTGTGATTCCAGTGTTCCCAGTCTGTGCACTCTGCACAGTTGTAGTCTGAGCTATCAGAGTGGCAGGATTATTCCAGCCGCGTTTCCAGTGTTCTTTAACTTGTCAGCATAGGGATTTCACCCTCATTACCTTTTTCATGTTCTTGGTTCAGAGGGTTGAACCTGCACAGAGATATGCAGAGATACCAAATGGGAGCCATGCCCTCATGCATGCAGGGCCTAACATACAAAAAGAAATATTTGGAGGCATATACAGAGACCCACTTGCAAAGTGATTCTGTGATCTTGCATGGACAAGCAGAACAGTATATAGAGATAATGATAGACAAATATCTTCTAGTGCTCTACAAGAAATCCTAAGTGTCACTGTCCCCTAAGGGAACCTGGAAAAAGCAGTATAGTACATTAGTTTTGAAGTTGATGTTTCAGTGTTTCCCTTTCAGAAAACAGGGCAATAATTTTCAACTTCTGAGACCATCAAACAGCAGTGTATGGAGGAACTAACATAGGAGCCACTGCCTCTGCTGTAGTTTTGGTGCAAGGACAGACCTCAGCAGGAACATCATGTGCTGGCCACCATGGCTGCACACAGGTCGCACCACTGGGAGATGCCTGCAGTCAAGTGATCCCAAATCTTCCTTTGGAGGTTGTGTCCCCAGGGCACATTCGTACAAGCTAGTGCAGCTACAGGGAGCAGCCTTCCTTGAACAAAAGAAGAACATTTCTGAGTGGAAGCTGAACAGGTAGATTTGACCACATCAGTCACAACCAGGGGCTTGTGACCAATGTTCTCCTCTCTCCTTATGCTTCTTTGGAGCTTATCAGGGACTGCACAGTGGTGAAAGCTGTGCCAAATATGCACATTTTTGGGAAGGTCAGCAAAGAAGCTGCTTCTTTATGCTGATAGGAGCCACCCTTGCATCCAGATCCTGGGATTGTACTTCATAGCTCATGTGAATCTGGGCAAAAAACCATGACCTTGAATCCATGACATTTGGAGAGGAGGGGGGGATAGACCTGCAGCAGGAATTACGAGTTGCCTACAGCGTGGCTTAACTAACGTTTCCCACAACAGAGCAAGGGGAAGGGCTTAAGCTTGTTTGAGATTGTTCAAGGGAGAGAGAGAGCTTGTCTCCAGAGCTGTTTTTTATGGCATACATCTGAAAACAGTTTACATGTGGCTAGAGCGAAGCCTCTTTGTTATTGTGGTTCAAATGACCTCTTGGTATCTAGCCTCTATTTTAAGCAGGTGATGCACATATGTTCTCATGCCAGTACTCTTCAGTCCTTTAGCTGAAATAGCAGTTCTCTTTCATTGGGATTTACCCACCTGATGTATTAATAGGCAGCAATCATATGCCCTCTTAACATTCCTTTCACTAGGCTAAAAAAAGCAAAGACTGTCTAGACTTCTACCATCACCTCTCTTTTTGTCCAGATCACTCTAGTGCCATTCTTTCCACTTGTTAGAATTTTCTCTCTCTTTTTGCAACTCTTTTGGAAGGTATTTTCCTCCTTCTCTGGACGGGCAATGCTTCTTTGTTTTGTCTTTTCAGCTAACATTTACATTTTTTCTCCAAGGTCATCAGTGAAGATATGAAATTAGCTGGCGCCAAAACCAGTCCCTAAGGAATTTCATTAGCAACTGCCTACAACTTCATGTTTCAGGATCTCTTCCTTGAGCAATTCATTACCCTCTTTTCAGTTCAAGCATGTATCCCTGCACTCCCCTGCTTTCAAAACTTCCCAGCCACCCTCTGGGAATGTATGATGCCAGACACCTTTCATATACCACATAACCAATGTTTTAAAAATTATTTATTCTTCTCCCCAAACATAAAAATAATAAAAAATACTCTGCCTTTTATATGGCTACATTGAATTTTGTCTCATTGTCTGTGCACTTCCATATCTTTAATTTTTCCTATTTTGTTCTAGGATAAAAAGAAAAGCCGTTCTAAGCTCTTGGGTCCGTAAATAACTACCTTTTCTCGTTCCTTAATTAAATTTAGGTAAAATTGTTGATACTAGGCAACTGTCTGGTCCCTGTCCAACCTCCATTTGCACAGGTTGATTATATATCAATGCTATTGGATTTTCTACTTGATCTGTCTCCAGGAACCTTCTTGTCTGAACAAACCTTGTGAGTTTTGCCTTGACCTCTGATGAGATTGTTTCTGTTTCCTGGCACTTTTAACTACCAGCTTGTAATCCCCCTCTTCTACACCATCTTTTCTGCAAAACAAGGCAAAACTTCTGGTTTCTGGAGCTTTGATGTTAGCTGCACCGTGCAAAGATCTGATGCCTTGCCTTGTTCTTTTTACCTTTACAAAGAACTTCATTCAGCAACTCTGCCAGCTATATCTCGCCTTGATTTCTGCTGACTGACGTGTCTTTTTCTCTAAACTTTGTGACCTCTGCAATGTAGATTTCTTTGCTGACCACTCCCGTTTTTCACTGAGGAATTTTTTTCACCAGTGAGCCACATTTTCTACATGGTCTCTTCCTACTCTTTGTTCAGAAAAGTAAGTTAGCTGTTGCCACGCTGAACCTAAATGCTTCCCACATACAAATACTTAAGAATTTTAACTCAAATTGCTTCATCACTTCAGTCCCATAACTTCTCTGACCATTAATGTTTCAAGGCTGAAAAATCTTAGCTGTGGCCCCATGATATTTACTCTTCCATTTAATTGAAACAGAATCAGCCTGTGCACAGTCAAGGTTAAAAGTTATCTTCTGCCACATTGTTCTGCAATATCTCACTGGTTGCCAAGACCAGGTCAAACACAACAGCAGCTGTGGTTAGTTTGCTGCCTCTTTAGTGAAGGAATGCCAGGCAGTGCATCCCAGAATACCTGGGCTCAGCCTATGCTAGTAGCAATTTTTTCTCTGTGTAAGAAGTTAAAACTTGTAGTAATGACAATCCCTGGTTCTGCATATTATTCTGAAAACATAAAAGACCATCATTACTATCCAGACACAACCTTGGATAATAGCAGCAGAACTACAGCTGTCTTTCCTCGAGGTGATTTGAACCCAAACAAAATCTGTTTTATCATCTCTGCTCCTGCTTTTTTCTTCCTACTCAACAATAACACGCAGAGGCAATGCTACCAATCAGCCCATTTGTCTCTGCTCTTCTGAGCAGCACAAATCTTTCAGTCTCAGCGGTCCAGCCATGCCAGCTGCCCATCCTGCCTCCAAAAGTCCTGGCATACACAATCTGCATATTGCTCATGAGGTCCTTGCCTTAGCATTCAGGCCCTTCCATTGTTTCTCCCACTTTCCCTTATATACTGGCTATATAATCTTGGATGGAGTATCAGTTTCCTGCTCAAATTAGTGTTACACTCCTGCTCTCATATGTTCCTTGAGTCATCATTGTATCTTAATATCTATGCTCTTCCTTCAACTAAACATCAAAAGTCAGCATGGAAACCACATAAGTCCCAACTGAAAAGCCCATAGAGAATCCCAAGTCCTCCTGCTTATGTCTTAGTCTGAAGCCTGTCTCAGGTGTCTGGCTCCCAGCAAGCTGTATTTTTCCACATGCACACTCGAGCTGCCAAGGAGGGTCCTCTTTCTCTGGATGCCTTCAAAGAGCCTCCTGCTGGCAGGAGTTCCCAAAGGATATGTAATGTCTGGGCCATAGACTTGCCCTTCTTCTCTTAAGATATGTTTCCCTGAGGTATGTAAAGTGCTGTGAGCAGTATCTGCAGTCATCCTTCTTCCATTTCATTAGGAATCTAGCTCCCTCATTTGTCTCAACATGAAAGGAATCACTGAATTCCTGACAAACACCTTTTCAATTCCAGATCCCCTTTGTAACAGGACCTGTCTTAAAGTGTTCCCACTCACATAGACCTCTCTTTCCTGGTGCTCCTGCTTGTCTCTACAGCTTCCTTTTGTTCCTTCCCCTTGCCCTTTGCAGTACTTCCTGCACACACTCCTTCTTTGCAGGTTTCTGGACTCATGCTTGCCTGGCATTTGACCTCAAGCCGTCCCCATCTCTTCTTTTCATTTTCTGATAAGTTCCATTTTTTCCTCCTTCTTGTTGCTGTTCCACAAGCTTTTTCTTGAACTTCAAATGAAGCAGTTGCAGGGAAGAACTTGCATGTGCCTGATAAGCTCTGCTCTGATGTTTGCTCAGAAGGTGTGGTGGGGATGACCTGAGTGCCTTCCTCTCTACACTGAAAACCTGAACTCCCAAAAAGAGATGTGAGATTTCAGCAGCACAGAAGCTGTAATCCTAATTTAGGTTTACCCAGATCCCAGCTCTGAAATGGCCTGCTGATTTAAAGCAGAAAAGCAGGCTGTAGCAGCACAAGGCCAGAACATACAACAGCCTTTACTTCAGGGCAGCAATTCCCATTAGTGTGAGTTGAGAATCTCGTTTCCTCAGGAGGCAGGCAGCTCCTCCTACTCACATAGTACATCACGGTGACAGAGGTTAAACAACCTGCTTGTTGTTATTGACAGAAGCCAGCTATAGAGCCAGCTCTAGTGCTGTTGCCTGCCCCTTGGCACCGGGTGAGAGCTGCCAGGAAGGTGGGGAACTCAGTCAGTGTGCCTCCACTGCAGGTATCTCAGCCTGGCTGCGTTGCCCTGGAGCACACAGGTGGAGGCAGAAATGATGGACATGTCTTCAGCACTGTCATCCAAGTGTCGTGCCTCCTGCTCCCCTCTGAACCTCCCATCTGAAGCACAGACCTGCCCACAGCTTGGGCACAGCGCTGGTCAGCACAGCACCACTGGGCAGCATTCCTTAGGTGGAAAACGTGTGTTTCCTCCATTAGGTTTCCGTCCCGGACAGACAGGGTTGTGTTGACCCAGGTGAGGGACAGGATGCTCCCTCCTGCTGGGCTGAACGGCAAAGTGGCACAGCACAGCAAAGGACATTGTTGTTGTCACGGGACCATCTCCGCTCTCCTCCCATCGACCTTGCTCAAGGTCATACTGCATGGCAGCAACAGGAATAGAGCTTGTGAATTCCAGCTCCTTATCCCACTTGACCCAGGGCCAGGCTCAGCTGGGAAAAAGCAATATCCGTCCAAGGGCGGCGGCGGTGGCCGGCTGCTGTGGCGCGGCTCGGGAACAGGTTACCACTCGTGCTGGAACCCCCGCCGCGCACACGATGGGCAGCCAGAGGTGCCAGCTCTGCAAGCCGGAGACCTGGGGACACGCTGTGCTGGAAGCGCTGGCGCTGCAGCAGCGCTCCCTCCCTGGCCCGTGGGACCGCGAGTTCCTCCCTGGGAAAGCAGCACCGCCCCAGCCGCGGCAGGAAAGCGCCGATCCCACGGCCAATGCCCAGATTGCGGCGGTGAAGCCCGTCCAGCAGTGCGGGGTCCCACGCGAGAGCGGGGTGCCTGCACTCCGGGATGCATCTTGTGCTTCTGTGTCACAAAGTTCTGCGCCTTTGGGATGCTTTTTCCCCAGAGAGGCGAGTGTGTTCCTCCCCCACCTGCCAGGCAGCTTCAGCTCTGCCCCAGAGGCATCCTGGAGGAGGACGTGGCATTGTTTACCCTCGATGAGCGCTATCACATCTGTTAACGTGGACCCTGGAGAGCTTGAAGGATTTGGGCACCCAGCCACCGGGGAGTAAAATGTGCTGCTTTGACTTAGGTGGAAAAGGTCAAGCATCACAGGCTACCGCCAGCTAATGAGAAATGAGTCTGGACAATTAATCAATACACAATCTCCTCCGCTAATCATATTGATGGAAGATGAGCTCCATCCCCCAGGAAGGGCAAAGGCCATTGAGCTAAGCCATTTAGCAGCATTTATTTATATCCTTGGTGGTTCAATAATTCGAGTCTTGCCCGATAGCATCAGGCCCCTGAGGGCGAGGTAATATTGTCCAGCTGGAAAAAAAGCCCGACACAACAGGTATTACTTAGCAGAAAAATAGCCATTTAATGGAAATGAACACTTTTAAAGGTACATACATTCCTTTTCTCTACATTTTCAACCACACACATGCGTACAAAAAAATTTCTGAAATATTCTATGTAAATGGTCATAAAAATATCATTTTCTAGGAATACTTGAAAGAGTTGTCAAGGACTCAGGACATATATTACTCTCAGTTGCACCAGAATGTCCTTGTCTGGAAACCTACCTTGAACCATTAAAATAGAATTTCTCCCTCACCCATTCATCCTAAAACCATGCCTTTCCTCCGGCAGGCACAACCCGCTCTGTAAGAAGCCTGTAGGTAAGGTGAGTTCACCTCACTTGTGTAATTAAAGCCTATGTTGAAACACACACCAGGGGACAAAGCTGATGTCATAGCACAGCTGTTTCTGCAACACAGCTGGTTTTCCAGCGTCCTAACACAAATCCTGCTCTTTCTGAGCTGCAGCAAAGAGGGTGGCAAAACTGCCCATTGGAAGTGGCAGATTGTCCCTGCCTGTTGTGTGTGGTGCTTGGGCTGTCCCTGCAAAAGCCAGCAGAGCCCTTCCGTTGCACTGTGTAAACTGTGGAGAAAGGCACTGGTGCTCCCAAAGAAGCTGTTTACTTACACAGTTGCCTGCTGGTACTTATTTACAGAGTACTACTGACAGCCACCAAATCTGCTTGTATAGCTCTGGAGACAGTTCAAACTCTCTGTTCCCAGACAAATGATTAATGGTGTATGGAGAGAAGTTGGGACTGAGGATAAAACCGAGCTTTCAAAACAAGAGCCTCTGATCTCAAACTGAACAAACATTTCCCCTTGCCTGTGTCAGCTAGTTTGATTTCCAACAAAAGAGCAGATTGCTTGGGAAACCACAGTCACGCCAATGAATTACTTTCCTACTAGCCAGAGAGAGCTCTCTCCGGCACCCTGTCCTGCTCTCTCAAATCAGGTTGAAGGCAGAGCTCCCTCTGCGAGCTGCTAGCGCAAGCTCAGAGGTGGGTCTCCCAGCTCAGTCCTTGTTAGGAACAAGACTAAACTCTGCAGAGCCCCACCTCCTTATTAACCCTTGCTTGTAAACAGCCACAGGGCCAACTTGTGCTCAGAAGATGCACCCGATGCTGCCGGCAGCAGATCCAGACATGAAGGCACTGAGGGAACAGTTAACCCACCCTTTGAAAGGACTGCAGAAGCCAGAACAGGATTTTCTCACAGTTGGAAAGCATCTCTGAACAGGAAAGACTTAATGGAATTGGCAAAGATGTGCTCCATGCAAACAGGTCTGTGGCAGCAGCACACAGAGCGCTGTGGTATCAGCAGCACAGCGTCTGGATGTTATAGTCAGACAAGACCAGGCTTCCCCTGTGCCCCATGCACAGAATGTATGAAATGTGGTGGGTGATTATCAACAGCTCTTAGAGTCTGTGGCTTTTAGCCTACACATACAGAACACGCATGCAAGTATAGGCTCATGTATGTGCACGCACACTCCCCCATTCATATTCTCGTGCTGTGAAAAGTGCATCCAGCCCCCAGCCATTGCCTCAGGCACTGCCAGTAACTGAGGGGATCTTGCTGAAAAGTGCTCTGAGCACAGGTTTAACTTTGTGTGAGCCTCTTCCAGCTGAGCCCACGGAGAAGGCCGCTATTGTGAGGGCCAGAGCCTCCCTGCCATGCCAGCACACGCAAGGGCTGACGTTTCATAAGCCGCCTGCCACCGCCAGGACAAAGTCCCGTTGAGTGGGCACTGGCTCTGCCTTCCCTCACAGATAGCAGGGGATCAGCTGAACTCGAGTTTGGCAGCTTCCCATGGTATGGCACAAGGCTAGCCAAGCATGTGAGGCAGAGCCATTATCAGTGCCCTGTTCCTAACAAAGTGAAGACATTCTCTTTCATCTCGAACTAATATTTGTCCCCATTCTTTCCAAGTAGAGGAAAAAAGACACACACTGTGCCAGATCCCCTGCTGTGATGCATATCTCCTAATCTCTGGCTTGTATGGTTACAGGGAGGCTGCAGGCTTGGGAAAACACTTAAACATCCGAATCCAGGATAACATCCTGAAGTCAAGGTGTAAAGTAGAAACAATAAATAAAAGTTCGTTGGGAGGGAGGGAAGACAAAACTACTTAATTCCATGTGTTTTCCCACCACAGTGGCTAAGGAAACTAAGGTTTCCAGACGGCAAGTGAAGAAGGCTTGTCCAGTTCCCTTTAGAAGGAAGAAGGTCTGGCTGTCCAGGGCCAATATCCAAAGCCCTGCTATCTCCTCAGTCACCTTTATCACCAGAGGCAGGAAAGATGAAGTTCTAGGACTTTTCTCAGTACTTTAGTCCTGATTGAAGGCACAAACAAGTCAGCCTCATGAGTTAGCCAAGATCCTGAGCACGTGAAGGAACTTCTCTCTGCAGAGAGTAATTCTAATTCTGCATGACCTTTGTGTATTTTCTTTATACCTTGAACCTATCCATGAATTAGATTCACCTGCATTTCTAATTAAAAATAACCCACCTGTAAACACTGACACTTACAGCTAAGCTGAACCTAAGTGATGCGACAGGTTCTAGAGACACCCCGCTCCTGCTGGGATGCTGAATATTTTACACAGAGCTTTCCTGGGAAGCTGCTTGCATGCATATTGGCATTGATGCAGTGGAGATGCTGAGTCCACAAAGCACTGAGTTGCAAGGTCCTGGTTCTAGGCAGGCAAAACAGGATGTCTGGTTACAGCAGGGTGTCTGTTCCTCTGCAAAGGTTAGACCAAGACTCTGACAAGCAAGGAAACAGGAGAGGCACAGCTCAGGGGGTCACTGGGAACTAGTTCAGAATGACCTGAGTGTCACCAGTCTGCTTTCACATCCAGGCTTTCCCCAGTCTTTGGAGATATGGGTTCCTTCACACCATCTCCCTGTGATGCTCTGTGGAGAAGGGGGAGCAGAGTGAAGGAGAGTCAGTGATAAAATGGACCACACAGCCCTGGAGTGCCAGGTATGAAGTCCTTTTCTCACCAGCTTTCCTTTCCCTGAGCAGCCTGCTGAATGTTCTTTGCAGGTTCCTACAGACCTCACCCAGCACCTGCACCCCTGAAGCAAAGGCTGTGCTTGGCCGGGTGGCTCTGGAGGCGTGAGCCTTGTCAAAGGAGACGTCAGGCATGCAGAGATACCCAGCACCACACAGGGGACAAAGCTCAACATCAGAGCCAGGGGATTACAGGGCAGCCCATGGGGTCACAGGGGAGGGAGCACAGCGCTGCTGAGGTGTGTGACACGTGCGAGGAGCGGGACAGGACCTCGGCACATGGCTCACATCCACCGTGGCTGGGCATCAGCAGGCCTGCAAGCACGGCTAGCCAGCCCTGGAGTGTGCACATTTCTTGACTCCTCAGTCTATTCCAGGCACTCCTTCTGCATCCAGGGGACAAGGGTCGCTGCAGTCCTTTCACAGGGTGCCAGTGAAGGAGTAGGGATAGAGCCAAGATAAACTCTTGAAGAAAAGCAAAAGCCACCACAAACACAGCTGACTGAGCCCATCAGGAGCAAGCGTGTGCTCTGTGTTGTCCTTTAAACAACATTCAGAGAAGTAATATTATAAGCCAGTGGCTGCCTCCCAGGAGGCAGGAGTCCTGGCTGCCATGGCCAGCCCTGCCAGTCCCTTTCCTTTATGGCTTTGCCTAGGCCACAGGACCTCTATGTTTCTGTTTCCCTGCTATTACAGCATGTGGCAAAGGGTTGGGACTCCTTCCCAAATGTCTGCTCTCTTTGAGAAGAGCAGCAAATGACCAACTTGGTTTGGTACTGGCCAGTGAAGACAGGGACAGCAAAATGTTTGTGTCAAGTAAAGAAGCTGCCTGCAGAAGTGCTTGGAGCACAAACCGTCAGGAATTAAATCCCCAGGGAAATGGGCAGTGTTGCCCAGCTATTTACTCCCAGCCACAGTGCTCTGCCTCCACAGGGCCACTGTGCTGAGTGGTGGAAGGCAGAGACTGGGACATCCAACTGTATGTGGTACCTGAACATTTTGGACACAATCCAAACATCTAAGATACACCTGAGTTCCCTGGCCTGACCACCCCCTTGCCAGCATCTCAGCTCCCACCCCTCAGCCAGGGCTCTCCTGCAGCCTGTGGACCCCCCCTCTGCTGGATTTCAGCCCATGCACACTTTTTACCACAGCAGATGCCCTTCCTGGGCCTCCCATGTCTGCCAGGCTTAGCAGCCACAGAGGAGAGACCCTTCCTCCTCTGTGTAAGAGAAGGGGTTTCAGAAAGGCTTCACAGCAGAGAAACCAGCCTGGCTCTCTACTATCCCCTCCCAGAGCTGGAATGACCAGCTATTTTAGCTAAGGGCACCCCTTCCTTGGGTAGGTGGCACCTGTGGATCTCACCTGTAAGTCTGCATTTTTTCCTGTGTGTCAGTCAAGTGAAACTAATCACAGATGCTTTTTAAAGTACTGGATGCTATCTCACCAGAGATTGTCTCCTTAATTGTGCTGCTGTTTGACAGCATGCCAGGGCCTCTGCATCTCATCCAGGAGTTAATATTTTATCTAGGATTTCAAGGGAAGCTTGGGGGAAATTGTGCTAGCCTTGAAATGCCAGCGGTAACTTTTAAATATTTCCTTCTGGGCTCTGAAATGTTGCTAGTAGAAATGTATTTTCTGAAAGGAAATGGCTCCAGACCTAGGCTAACAGCTGGGGAAATTATTCATGAAAATCATTGCCCTGAGGCTCTCTATCACTTTCATCTGTCTTTCCCAAGCCCCCCACCTTCATGGAGACCAAATGCACCACTCTTCCAGCTCCAGGGAGGTGAAGTGAGAGCACCTCTCCAGCAGAGAAAAATGTGCTCATCCTGAAAAGGTTTCTTTGTTCTCATTGCACAGGATCGTTTTTCTACTGTGCAGCAGATTTATGTGAAGAACAGCAGTGGCACAGGGCATAATGACTCCATTTTGTTTAATAATTAACTCACATGGTCGCCGGGTGCCATGCGTTCCAGCAGACGCTGTGCCCGTGACAGAGCGAAGCAGCAGGTGGGCAATAAGGAAAAACCCATTTCTCCTCCTCACTGATGCTGTGCCCTGACCAGTGCTGGGTTCTTCCTACCTGAAGTTTGCTGTCCCAACAGCTCTTAGAACTCTGCAGGCTCTACGTATTTTACCAAAACAACTGATACTGTGGTGCGTTATTTTGATGGGGAGCACATGGCAACTATTTCAAAGAGCAGAGCCAAACTACATAGAAAGAGTAAGAATGAAAGCCAAAACTCATCCCACTGAGCTTTCCAGCTCTGTCTTTCAACCCATCACTGCTTGGTTTGCAAATGGCCAGGAAATGCTTCACAGTGCAAAGATACAGGTTTGGGGAGAATTTTCTGGAAAATTTTCACCAAACTTGTCTCAAATTTTAATGCCAGTTCCTCACCACCAGATAATTTCTGGAGAAAAGGTGCTTTCAAAAAACTTGTCAGCCTGAAATACTGGTGAGGGAATCCCTTTTCTAGGTATCATAACATTTAGGCAATTTTTAAAGAAAAAGAAATTTCACCACAGATTTACGATACTTAGTTGTTAAAAACCAGAAGGCTAACTAGAAAAATGGTGTTAAAAAGACCTTTTTAAGGTTACTGAAATATTTCAAAAAGAGCTTTTTTTTTTTCCCTAGCAAAATATCAATTCTTTGAAATCTCAGAGATTTTAACTTTTTCTCCAAACACAAATATACACCTCTTTTCACAATATCTCAAACCTTTGGAAGAGGTTTCCCACTCAGCTTGGCTTTTAGAGAAGTAGAAAACAAAAAATCAGAAAGGAATTTGGCTGGGGAAAAACAAATCTCAGCCTTGAGTGAAAACAACCCTAGGGTTTTCAGAGACACTTGTAGCCAAGGCTGAGGCAGCTGTAGTTGTCACAGCACTTCCCTTCCTGAACGAAGGCCTGAGATGCCATCAAGTCCACATTGCCTGGGACCTGAATTCTGTTCCTATATCTCTGTCTATTTTAAGGCCTGTCCCATACATGGGCCTTTCATCTCCTCGCAGGCAGGAATGTGGCTCTTCCTGGAAACCATCTGCTCAGGGAGACAGCTGGGCTTCCACTGAGGCCTGAACCTGCACCGCGGCCCCTCCGGGCTGGGTTAGGCTGTCCTCCTCGCAGCCTTTCACAGCCTC
The DNA here is from genome assembly GCA_013398175.1 of Climacteris rufus. Lineage (NCBI taxonomy): Eukaryota > Metazoa > Chordata > Aves > Passeriformes > Climacteridae > Climacteris > Climacteris rufus. Next base: position 316,097 of record VZRZ01006181.1, on the reverse strand, counting down.
AGCACTCGGGGCAGAGCAGCAAATGTGGGAGGGACTTTGGTTTACACACTTACAACTTATTACCAGCCCTCAGGCATCACACTGTGGGTCGGGTACAACCTGACACCCACATCCTCCCTACCTGCCCGACACGAGTTTCCTTCCCTGGCCTCCTGTGCCCTCTGCACTCATCAGGCCGTGAGTGCTGCTGATAGCTGGTGCCAGGTGACTGCTGCTCCATGTCCCGTGGGGGCTGCCAGCCAAGCTTTGCTGCCCTGCCCGTCCAATGGTCTGAAATGACCTTCAAGAGATTGGCTGCAAGGTGAAAGTACACAAGCAGGTTGAAGCTGGGCACTCAACATCCAGGGATTAGATTAGAGCAAATGAGCAAACAAAACTGGTTTGATTGTCTTCTGCAAGACATCCTTGTCTAAAAGTCGGATCTGCAAGCCCCAAAGCAGAAGCTAAGAAGAGTCAAGGGTCAAGGTAACCCAAATTTAGGGGACTGGAGGACTCTTGACTGGGTTACCTGGGACGAGGTTGAATGCCAGTGAGAAGGGGCAGAGGATTATTCCAGACCCTGTCCAACTGGGTGCTGAAGTGTGGGTCCCAATTAGTGCCCTACCTTTTCTCCCCCAGTCAGTCTCAGGGAAATTCTGTATGACAGCATCACCTTTGACTCAAAGAGGGAGAGACAACAGTACTAACCATTTCTTTAGTAATGGGCAAGTTTCAGAAGACATCCTTGAAAATCCTCCCCCAGCTGAATGTCCTAGTAATGTTCTCGTAGTTCCTGAGAGCCCTAATACAGATTTTATCTGCCCTATGACTGCTGAATTGTATCATGTTCTTTTACTTACCCTCTGGGTGCTTCCAGAACAGACTGGCTGGGGGAATGCACAACAGCGCATTTGCACCCCAAATCATCAGGTAGTGGCTTAATTCCTTCAGAGGAGGATTGAGTGATCTGGGAAGAGGAGAGTGTGGAGGATCTCATTAGCCTTCAACTCCCTGGTTTTTTGCTTAGCACCAGCACATGCCTCCTGCAGTGCCAGGTCTGTAAAGTGGTGCCCAAGCTCCGGGCATAGTGAGGAATTATAGCTAAAGTTCTCCCTCTTCAGTCCCTGAACACGCAAGGGGTGGCTCCACAGTTCCTCCCAGGGCCATCCAGCTCGATGATGTGTGACTAACTCTTTCATTGACCAAAGACCAACCACTTCCCTCATGTGACCTTACATAACTGTTCATCTATTCCGTTAATGAATGGAGCTTGAGAAAATTTCCATTGCCTAAGGCCCTTAGGGGAAAATGCATGAGCACTGTCTCCACTTTTTGTGTGCTGATGTGGGATTTTCCTATGGATTAACTGAGTACAGTAGTATTCTTTTTTGGTTGCTGTCACTGGTGACTGAAATGGTAAGCTAACAGCTGGGTGCCATGGGGGTGGGAAAACAAAAAAAAGGAGTCTCTGCCTGAGCCAGAGAGAAAACAGGAGACTGCCCCTGCCAGGAGGAGTGACAGAGATGCCACTGCGTCACCAGTGTGGTCACGGACTGAACTAATCCCAGGCAAAAGCTGCTGTGTTTACTCAGCCCTGAGTGGAGCCAAAGCACCTCCCAGCTCCTCCTCACTCCCTCCACACATGCAGCACTGCCAACTTGCTGGTGTCCTGGGGGCCAGACCCCGTCCTGGGGCTGGCAGACAGTTCTTTCTGGCCTGCCATGGTCAGAATGGAGCAGTCTGGGCACAGTGGAAAGGGGTGATATACTGAGCGTATTTACAGCAGGTAGGAACTGAGGAAAGATGAGAATACCCTCAGACTTCCTAAAAGCCCCTACCAACGCTGCAGCTTTTCCCATTTTTCCCACTTCACTGTGGTGTTGCCTAAGATAGAAATCACTGTTACCGTAAAAGTCCTTCTGCCAGTGGAAGACTGGGGAGGGGGGAGCTCTACCTGTTCCAAAGCAATGTCTTGCAAAGGTGTTTGCAAGTGCTAGAGACAGACAATTTTCAGAAAAAGGACTCCTGTTGTTCTCTGAGGCTATACTTTGGAACTGAGGAATCTGTTGGATGTTTTTTGCAGGTTCCCCAGGGTGTGGGCTAAAAATCTCATGGTTTAGCAATGTTGCTGAAGCTAACAGGATACTTGAGCTGAACAGGACATGACTGGACTGGAAGAAAATGGCAGCACTGAAATACTGGAGGATGCTCCTTTTAATGTCAATTTATTGAGAGAAAATGCAAATGTCCAGGCTTCTGTAATGCCTGTCCATGCGCAATGATGAGTAAATATTTAACTGCAGAAAGAACATTCCCTTCCAGAGATTGAAGCAGGCAAGTTAATCAGTTCCAGACTATATTCAAGTCATGGGTGTCAAGAGGACAATACAAGTTCAAAAACCTTGAGGATGTTCAAAGTCTGCAATTACACCTCAGCGGTTGCCATGCCTTCTCTGGGATGCTAAAAAGGAAGGTATTTTCACCTGCTGAGAAAGCAGGACGATGAACTCACTCAAAGACATGCTTCACAGGGAGGGGGAAGGGCTGGAGATGTGGCAAACAGGGAGTTTGAAGATCTTCCTGTTGCATCCAGATGGTGCTTCAGAAACTTGGGAGATGAAGCTGCTGCAGCAGCTGGGCTGGGAAAGCCCTCAGGCAGGTCTGGAGACATTCCTTGCCCTGACAGCCCACGGGATATTCACCATCAGGGCTGATGACAGAAGTTACCACTGGTAGTAGTTCTCAGGCTTTGGAAAGTGCGCAGTTTCTGCCAGACCCTCCTCTTACACAACATATTCTAGTTGTTCTTTTATCCAAGTATAGTTTGTCTTCATCTGTCTCTCCCTTACAAGGCCAGCCTGTTCCCTCCAGAGGAGAACAGAAAAGGTTGTTAATACTCATCTCTCTAATAAAACAAGTTCCTACAGATATGATGTAGTTCTTATTTGCATATAATGCACTGCACTCCTGGAGCACTGGAAAGAGGCTTGGCTATCAGCACACTTTTTCCCACTAGCATGACTGGCTGAGCAGTTGGTGAGTTGGGGGTCTTGGCTGCTCATTCATCTCTGACTTTTGCTGCTGCTTTGGAGTAGAGACTTCTCTCTGTGGAGGAAAAAAACACTTCAAGAACATATTTATCTTTAGGCCCATTGCTCCTCTGATGTCTTCCCCACGAAACCCCCTGAGGTTCAAGGCATGCATTTCCAGTCCCCTGCACCAGACACTGTTCTCTAGAGCCCATTTAGTTTTAAAGGACCTCATTTAAAGTTAGGAGGAGAAAGGAAAGAAGGGTTCTGTGTCCTAGTCCATTTGGATAACTGAATATCTCTTAAGTGTTTCAACCAAAGCACTCAACATTTACTAGTTGGAGTGCTTTTTTGTTAACAGTCAAGAGTCAAGTATTTTATCATGCAATTGAAACCTTTGTGTATTATTCAAAGCTCAACTCCTCCTAGAGGAATGACAAATCAAAAAAATGGTAAACTGAATTCTGGCTACAAAATAAAAAAGCAAAAGTCTGTGTTGCTAGTTCTCACTTTGGATTTAAATCCTCTGGACTGAACAGCCCTTACCAGGCACTGTGTAAAGTTTTTTTCCTAAAGTAAGATGACAGGGGTCAGGGGCCCAAGCTAAGCTGATTAGCACAGCTAAAGCTGTATCACATTGCTACAGTGGGGTCATATGATTGATCACTGGGACAAATATTTAGGAAGCTTCCCAGGGGAAGGGGAATAGATGGGACTGACCATAGAAACCAAGCAAAATGGGCAACTGGAATGCAGCTAACCAAGGGTCTGATGCCATTCACCTGTCACAACACAGGCCAAAAAAGCAGGGGCAGCTTTGTGATGGGCATTACATCTCCCATCAGCTTCCCCTCTGAACATGTATTCTGCTCCACAGGACTCTGGGTCACCTTCACTGAGAGGCAGCCTTTTCAGCAGGCAGGACAGCAAGATGCCAAGGCAGTCCATGTCACTGTGCAGCCCCCATCCTGCCACAGGTCAGTCCTGCTCCCCTTTCCCGGCAGCCAGGGACAGCACAGTGCCCACTGCAGAAGGGCAGTGTGCTCACCAGTGGGTCAAATCCTGGATTTGAGCCCAGCCAGGGTCTGGCTCAGCCATGAGGCACCCAGAGCCCTGGAGTGAAGAGTTTCCTGAGCTCCCTCCATAATTCACAGCAACCAGAATGGTCACTGGGAGGGCTGCAAGGCAGCAGGGAGGGAGGCACTGCCCCAGTGACCACCTTGGGGCCCTGCTGCAGCCCCCAGGGAGGCTCCTTGGTCCTACTGAGACTTGGGTGCCTGAAAGGCATGGGAGCAAAGGCGAGGCTCGGGGATTTAAAAAGATAAACATGAAGACAAGAAGGCTGTGAGTGATGGAAAGTGAGCACACAGCCATCCTGGAGAACCTGTATTATTAAACAGGTGCAAATGCCAGCTGCCAGCTGCTCTGAAGGGGATGGAGGGGGTTTGTTTTCCACACAGGTAGTGCTTTTACAAAACCTTTCCCCCATCGAACTTAAAAAAGAAGCCACCAGAAGTAAATCTTATCCTCTAACCCCAGTTTTACCAGCTCTCATTTCTTCACTGTTTGCCTTTCCTGCCTTGTTGCAGACTGAGGTTGTTTGCCAGAAAATAAGACAAAGGCTCGTTGCTGCCAGAATCTGCCCTTCCAACAACAAGGAATAGCAGTAAGTGAGCAAGTAGGAACACACAGAGCTGTACAGAGAGCAGAAGAGAATAGCTCCTATTATTTTGGTAAGTTGCTGTTGACTTTGAGGCAGGACTCTCAGGGAAAGGTAACAGCTGGTGTTAGACAAATGATACAGCTAGAAAAAACAGAAGAGCTTTTAGACACACAAATCCTTCTTCTGAGCTGAAGCAAAAGGCTGTAAACGTCAGCCTAAGCACAGATTGGAAAAGTTTCCTCTAAGTCTCTCTCTCTGGAGTAAAAGGAGGCTTCACAGGGAAAGAACTTGCTTTTCCTCAGGGAACAAAATGGAGGTGTGACTGGATCCTCAATCCCAGCTCTTCTGCAATGAGATGGTGCTTCCCCACCTGTGGAAACCACTGCTGTTGCTGAGTCCACCAAACAAAACAAGTTATGCTGCTGCAACAGCACCCCCAGTACTTGTGAAGCACTGGTAGATGCTCTGCCCCTCTGCATCACTGCACATGGGCAGTTTGCAAGTGCCACTCAGACACAGACTTGTGATGTTGAGCTGTGATTTATACTGGCCTCAGGGATTTCAGGTCAGATTATGCAACTGCTCAATTCAGTCTTCGCTGCAAACATTCTTTGTATTTTACAAAAAGAAAAAAAAAAAGAAAAAGAAAAAAAAGAGAAAGCATTTTGTGGGGAGAAGCACCAGGGTTGAGCAGAGCTCAGGAACTGCATCAGCGCAAGAAGAAGCAGGTGAATTAGAGGAGGCACAGTAGGAAAATGCTGTTGAGCTGAGACGTGATGATGGTCAGTGTAGCAAACTAAAACCAGGTTGCAGGGTCAAGCAGTGGTAGTCTATTGACTAATGATGTCAAAATAGACAAAGGATGGTCTCAGATACAGCAGACAGTTCTGGGATCTGTATGTCTGCTTGATTTGAACTGCAGTGCCATTTATCCTTGGGCAGACACCTTGGTTTGATACAGCACAGCAGGGTTTGCATGGGAGATTGCACCAAGGATAATCCCATTGAGTGTCACAGGAGAAGCCCACCAGCCTATAGGTGCCAAACTCTGTCCCTGTGACTGGTGCTCAGCCACACAATTTGCTACTGCACAGCAGGGACATTTTCTGACTTGCTGTCTCAGACCTGCCTCACTCTCTGCCTTCCCTCCATCACGAAACTCTAGAGACACTTCTCCAGCAACAACACAATTTTGTTCAGGAGGGAAAATCCTCAGGCTGCTCTACCCTGCTGTCAACAAGCAGGTGTCTCAGATAGCAACAAAAGAACCAGCATCAATAATAGAGAGGGGAGAGAGAGATGCAGTGAAGTGGAGAGGGGGAAGCCAATCAACCTAATGAAATAAGGTGCAAGGTTAGTGAAGGGCTATTTATAGACTCCAACTGGTTCAGCCTTGTGCACTTAGAGGCTGGTTCGAACTGGCTCCTTAACAGCAGTAATAATCATTACCGAAAAGAAAGAGAAAAAAAAAGTGAAAGCTTGGAAAATTCACTGCCGGAGGTAAAGCTTTAGAGCTGGGTCTGGCTGGAGTCAGAAGTAACTGCATTACTGAGAGATTGAAAGGTTAATAGGAAACCAGCTGACACTGAAAGGGAACAATTAGAGAGGTTAAGGGGCTTAATATTAGATTAATGGTTGCCTGGAGGAGCAAAAGCAGAGATTTCAGGAAAAGGGGAGAATGGTGTGCGGAAAGCTGTTTTTTCATGGATGAAGAGCCCCAGCTCTGTTCCTGCCACTCCCTGGACATAGTGGAGGAAGGTGGCTCTGCCATTCCTTGCCTGTCTTGTTCAATCTCCTGTTTCCATCCTTCTTCCTCTTCTCCCATCTGTTTGTCTCTTGAAGTCTCTTTGGGTTTGTTCTCCCCACCTTAAGCGCTGTCTGTGTGGTCTTATCATAGTGTCTTCCTTGTGTTCTTCCTCCATCCTCCCACTGTCTCCATAAAGGTCATAATAACAAGATGATGCTTAGTATTCCCATGGCCCTTCATTCCTCTCCAGTGTGCTGCTCTCCAGAGGCAGGGGTGGTGGGAATGGGCACTTTTATCTGCATTGACTGTAATCAGGACTCAAATCTTCAAAGAGAGAGAAAAAAAAGGGTTGACAAAGGTCAGATGACAAATCCGTCCCTCAGCATATTCTCCCCAACCAGATGGACAACAACGACACGGGTGAGGTCCCTGACTACGTAAGATAAGCTGTTCGTCCTTCCCCCACAGTGTGAGATGAGTAGCAAAGGATTTGGGATGGACTCACTGCATCTGTTCCGTGCAGACTCCCCAGCCACAACCTGTCCTGTCCCATTTCCCCATGGCCACTGCAGTTGCTAACACAGCCAGCCCCTTGACAGTCCCTGTACCTCAGTGCCACAAGAGCCTTGTCACACAGCACCACCAGCTGCTGCTTAGGACAATGCTGGGAGCACTGAACTGCTCCCTGCACCACCCCAAGGGACTCCTGAGACCCAGGGGGAAATTCTTCCCTCCTGCGCCATCCATGGCTGCTGCACTCAAGGACCTTCCCAAATGCATGTGCTCCTCCCACAGGATAGGGAGAACTTTCCCCAAATGCCTGGCCCTTGACTGCTGTGTCTGTAGTCAAACAAGCACAAACTGGTTGGATCCATTTTTATCTTGCACTGCTTCCCACAGCACAGCCTCCCCTCTGAAAACCTCTGCTGCAAGATTAGAATGCCATACCCTCAGCACTTCCTTCTAGGGCTGTAAAAGCCAGGCTGGCACTCCAACATTTTGTAGGCACCTGACAGAAAAGTTTCCTCACTTGTGATAACGACAGCAAATGTCCCAGCCTAGAGGAGCTGTGGTCATTCATTGAATATTACCCCCAAAGACTTGAATTGCAGTGCTCTGGCTTAATGCAAACCTCTGAAAGTCACCCATGGGGTCCTCAGGAGAAAAGATCAAGGAAGTTCTGGCTGGCATCAGAAGGCAACTCAAGCTGTTTGCTTCTTATATCCATGACAGCTGAGCACTGACTTCTTACCAGTTGGGACACTGCTGATCAACAGAAAGATCAGAAAAATGGCTAGAGAAGCCTCTCATGCATGTATTAATCCTCAGGCCTCTCTTTCAAGCAGCCACATCTGCTTAAAAGCAAGGAGCCTGAAGGGACAGACTCGCCCTGTCACCTTCCCATTCTACACAGGAGCATTTCCCAGGTCTAAAATAAACCTCTCCTGTGAGCCTGGCCAGCCACAACCCTGGAGCTGCACATCTGCTTCAAAAAATCTGATATACTCTGAGTGCTGGCCTCTGCCAGAGCCTGGGGGTACCCATCACCTGCAGCCTGAAATGCCCCAGAGTTCAAAGCAGATTTCAGCTAAGGATCTTGAAGTGCTGTACAAACAGCCATTAATCCTCAAACCATCCCCGGGAGCCAAGCCTGTAATTATTTAGCTCACCATTTATCTCTGGAACGCACTGTGCCCGTTCCCCCAGCCTGGGGATGAAGAGAGGTAAAACAATACCTTCCATTTCATAACAAACTGCAAATTAAATCGACTGCAGCTCAGCCTTTCAGGGAAATGTTACCTTTTCCATAATCACCTCCTGCAGGCAAGTGCCGTGGCTATTCTTTAACAGTTAGGTAAACTTCGACAAAAAGAATTAAGTGACAAGCTCTGAGTGAGACAGCCAACAAGTGGCAAAAGATTTCCAAGAGCAGAAATCAGGAATCCTACATCTGGGTTTCTTGATTTATCAATTATCCTTACTCCACCCCTTAAAGGTGACCATCAAAGTAAAAGAAATACTGCTTATGCCCTTTGTGTGACTTTGTAATAGACTCAGGAGCCTGAGTAGGATTTCAGTCCAATGGAAAAAGATTAAGCATTTTTCCTCTTGTTTTCTTACATTAGAAATGCAGGTCTTCTGGAGCCTAGAAGTCTCCAGTCTGTCTAGATCATGACAAAACCAGGACCAAACAAAGACAAGAGGGCAAGAACAGGGTGGAGGAGAGGGAAGGGGAGAGGAGATCAAGCCAAACTCACAACGTGCTGTTTGCAAGCAACAACTGCATAAACACAGTAACAAAATGACGCACAAAATATCAGTAAAGAGTTGTGTGCTGTTCAGGAGTTGATTTTCCCGCAGCTCCAGCCAGGGTGTGAGAATCCACAGAGGTCAGACTGAGTATCCCAGGAGATCTGCAGAGCAAGAAGAGGAAAAAAGAAAGAGATCCTCATACCTTTTTTTTTTTTCCTTCTCAAACAGTGGCCTGAGGTCTCAAATAAGAGAGACCCAAGATACAGGAATGCAGAGCAACAAAAGCAGAGCAATGCCTGCTCTTTCTGTGCCTCCTGTATTGGCCAGATTCATGCAGAGGAATCCCTGGAGAGGAGATGGTGAAGGGAAGGAGCATTGGGGTGGGTGGAGTAAACCAACAAAACAAAAGGCAATTACAAAGTGAAGCGGAGATGAAGAAAGCGACAGAAGGACAGGGCTGGAGCAAATGTCAGCACACAGAGGAAATGGTCCCACTTCAGTCCAGAACGCAGAAAGGTCACTCAATCAGCTTCTAGGTGACAAAACTGTCCCTTCTCAGCCCTGTTGCTGCAGCTCCCTCCCCTACCTGTTCCAGGGAGGCAGCAGGATCCCTGCTCTGGTCTAAGCCCAGAAGGCAGTAAAGAAAAGATTCAGTCGGTTCCAGCAGTACCTGTTTAAACTACCTCTGTGGCTGGGAGGTTGAATTGGAGCTAGTCTGCAATATTCAGGTCTTGCACTGCTTTAATAGCGTGGGATGGAAACCTGTGTGACCAGAGGGTGGAGGGAAGGGAAGTGAGGGATGGGAGGGGGGGACGGGAGGGCAGGGGATGTGTATTGAAGAAGTGCAGTTGAACAGGTCATGTCCAGTTGTGGCTGAGGAGGACACAGACTATGTTTGCACAAGGGCTTTTGGTTGCAAGTCACTGGGTACTTTCAGGGCTGAAATCCAATTCAGTAAACAAAAGCCTTTCCTCAGGAAACCTATTTTCACTGTTCTTTGCAGACAGCTCCTCCAGAAACCTCAGAACATTAAATAATCCTCTGTTAAAATTACCACCCTCCTGTCCAACTACCCCCCAGTGATGCTTCATTGCTACATTCAGGTGTCCTGAAACCCAGGAGAAGTCCAAGAACTGCCTGCACTAACCAAGTGTAAATCTTGTGGCAACGCCTTCCCTGTGTCAGGAAGCAGATAAATACACTCACTGCCCAGCTCACAGTCCCCTCAGGCCTTTCCTGAGCTTTCCAAGCCAAACGGGTGCCTTGAGCTGTAAGGACACCATTCCCCCCCAAAAAGAAACTGGAAGGGACTGTGAGGAGCTCTTTGTCAGATGCCACAGTGGCCAAGCCATTGCTGATCTTAGAGCGGTGCCTGCTGGCCAGTCCTATCAGAAGCACTTGGAAATATTTCCACAGAGGACAAAGTTGCAGTCAAGTTCGGGGAAACATTTCTAGGGAAGAGCTGTGTGTCCAGCTCTGCCGTGTTTCTGCCAGAATCCTGCCATCCAAGTTCCCACCTGCTGCAAACAAGCTATCCCCATTTTGTAAATATTTACTTCTGTCGACTCTCCAGCCTCACTCTGTTTGTTGTCTTTACTCGTTAAGGTTTTATGATTTTCGAGACAATCCCAAAGTAACAGATTACTCCATTTCTTTGTAATAACTGATGCTGTCTTGATAATGCAGCTCCCCGTGAAAGTTTAGCTTCTCAACAGCATCATCCCTGCAAGCTCCTTAACCTGTTTAATGCTGGATGCTGAGAACATAAGGCACCTCAGATCACTTAGAGCTATGGAAAAGTCTGGCATTTTACATACCTTTGCCATACAGAAGCATGCTCAAAATGCCAACAATGCCACTGTTGTGCATGCTGAGGGAAAGGGCTGCCAAAGCCACTGTTCTTTTCCTATCCTTATGATACTCTGGGGAAAGAAATGATGCTATGGGTGAAACAGCTCTCATCACAGAGGCAGTGTCCTGCATGCTTACAAAAAGGTGAATTCAAAAAAAAGGATGAAATGGTGAATTAATTATCTCCAGATATAGAATGTATCACGCTTACACCACCACCACACATTGTATAATTCATCCTCAGCCTGAGGATCTGGCGACAATTTACATATGAACAAAAGAAAATAGGTAGTGTATCTCTTAATTCCTGAATTTACATTATGAGGGAAAATAGAGTTCTATCAGAAGATTGAAATTATGTCTCCCCAGAGCCTACTGCTCTTCCAGGTAATGACACACACCATGCCCAAACCATGCCCAAACACACACAGACACAGAGCCCTGCTCCTAAGGCAGGACTTTAAAATGGCTAAGACTGGCAGAGGGTTGCATCCATCCTTGTGGGTCCTTCCAGGGGCTGAAACAGTACAGCAAACTCTCTCTCAGACCAGTTTTTCTCACTGGAAGGCAGCCTCAGACAGAGATTTCCCATTACTCACTTTCTTTTGTTATTTTCCCGCACTTGAACTGTCAGGTTGACATTTTACATCCTCAGCATAAACAATGCAGACGTAGGTGGGAGGTGGGCAGGCAGACAAGAACAATGGTAAGGCTGTTAAACGCCTTTCTGAAGAAGTGGATGTTATCTGTACAGCTGTTTGAGCTCCCCCACGCTGTACATAAACCAAAATACTCAGCTGAATATGTATTTAAGGTAAACACCAGCCAAATGTCTGTGTTGAACTGGCAGCTGCACAGATTTTTACTGTCCTACTGTCTCAGGAGATGAAAGGACCCTCTCCCCACATCCCCTCCAGCACAACTCAGTGGAGACTGCGACATCTAGGGGAAAAAGGATCCCAAGCAGCTCACAGCCCAGCACAAGCACTATTCTACTGGCAAATATTGTAATACCTTAAACCATTTCTGCTCTAAAAGCACTAAGAGGCTGATCATCTCCTTCTTCAGCACACTTCTCTCCCCTGTACAAGCAGTGCTCCACACGCAGAGGCACACACACATTCCTGCACATACACAGAACATAGACATTTGCACACACACGAAGTGCAAGATTTCCAGAGGTCATTGGCCTTCACTTAACAAGTCAAAGCACCAGCTTGTACTGCTCATTTCTAAACAGCTTTTCTCCTGACTGTTTCTCCTTCTAGCATAAGGGGAGGACAAGAATATGGGGAGCCCCACCTTCTCTGCTGCCTAAATACACGGAATTTTCCCCAAACGGATTTCACACACGACTGCCATGCTGAAGCTGTTTGTGTATTCCCTATTTCTCCACGTGTGCAATGAAAGATCTTGCTGGTAGCTTGTAGCTGCAACTGGAGCTGAACAGAGCTCTACCTGAAGCATATGAAGGCCCCAAGAGTAGAGAAGCATGCAGGAAAGCCAAGGCACGGTCATGAATGCTTCCCAGTCAGTGAACACATCTGGCAGACTTGGCTGTGACCTCACTGTATGCCTGTTTGCCCCTCTGTAAAAAGGGGATGCACCACCACCTGTCTTAGAGTACAGAAAATTGGTTTGGGAAATGGTCAGATGCTATGGTGTGAATATTACAACTCAAAAACATCTGAAAGAAAGTGAATTTTAAAAAATATATGATTATGCACAAAAAAAGAGAACTCTGTTGAGCTACACAGAGTTAATGCAAAAATTTTAAAGAAATGTTGAAGCATGTTTTGTACCAACAACAGGAATCTGCTGAAAATAAGTCTGCTTTCAGAATAGGGGGAATAAGGAAAGACTGTGCAGAAAATACTGAATTCAGCCATCTCTAGTCTTTCTGTGTTTGATTTTGTCACTGCAATGAACATCTGCCCTAATTTATTTGGCTTCAGAAAGAGAGAATTGAAAAACCACAAGATGATAAATAATTATTAATGTGAAGCACATTACTAGTGATTACACTGCTCCAATTCACCATATGCATGTTACCACTGTGACACCATGGTGGTTAGAAAAAGCATATTAAATGAGTTCTGGTTGATGTACTGCAGAGCTGACCAAAGGACTTTCACATTTCATCAGTACTGCTGAGCAAAACCCATGATTCAGAGCCATGATGGGGCCTGAGAGCAGCAGTTTGGCTGCATTCCATGCAGTTATTTATTTGGAGATCATGTAACAGTCATCCCAAATTAGGTATTATTTCTCCTGATCCTTTTGCCTGCAAGGCTGGCCACAGGAACCAACCAGGTCCACTGGTTGGCCTGTGCAACTTTTGCAACTGTGCAACTCCTGTGCAACCACTGGAAGCCAGTGCAACTTTTCTCACAATGTTGGCACATTTCAGAGTAGATGTAGAGGGAGATGTAATCTGCAGCATCCCTGAGTCACAACACCTTTTCACAGGGAACAACCACCACCACTGAGCTGCCCCTCAACCATGAAGGCTTTCAACCTCAAAGCCAAATTCCTGACAGTTTTCTTATTAAATCCAAGCTCTGGCCCATCCTGCCTGCTGGCTTTGCATTACCCTAAATCCTAATGGTATTGCTGAGATCATTTCCCCAAGGGTCCAGGCCCCTCTTTCTGATGTCCTCAAAATAAGATAAAATATTGAATGTCTTCACCAATTTCTAATTTCTCTAGAAAAAAAATATATTGACCCTTGAAAACATCTGTAACAAACCATCCCAAAGGGCAAATCAACCCCACACTCAGCAAATGCCCTTTTTGAGCGGGCAGCCACCTGCCTCCTGCAGCTCATAATGCAAAACAGCTAATCCATATGTGATTCATCTTAAGGAGACTTTTTCCTCTCACTCAGAGTCAATGGCCTTCCTTGGAAAGCTTCACACTCCACACAGCAGAGGGAAGCTGGGAATAATTCCCTGCACTGCTGGGTCTAAGTCCTGCCCCAGCAGAGCAATGCCCCACAGACACACAGAGCTTCAGGCTGCCATTCTGGCACTTAAAGTTTCTTGCCTGTTTTTTAAGTGTTGTCTCCCTGAGACAGTCCTCTGGCTTGAATGAGACACCATCACCATCAAGGACCTCCCTTGATTAGTTTAGTTAAATTAGTTAACATTCACTTAAAACTGAGAACTTGCAACTGGGAGTGAAACCTCTGAGAACATAATTCTCAACCAGGCCTAGCAGGGAAATGCTGGTATCAATGGAAAGGTTCCTCTGCTCTGTTGCCAGGACTGCAAGACACATCCTATTGCAGTATAAGACAAGCATTTCAAAAGGTTATTCTGGGGTTGTCTTTGTAGCCCCAAAATAATCTGTTTTGCAGTACTCTGCACAGAACTCCTGGGCCTTCTTTGCACTTACCCTCACCTACCTTTCATTGCTCTGTTCCTTTATGTTCCATCTTCTGGTCCAACTCTACACTCTCTTCTCCCAAGTTTTTTTACCCAAGTTTTGGCCCATGTTTTATATTTGGGTCATATAAAATTTCACAGAATAGAAGCTTAGATGCATCCTTGGGCGCAGGATACACTGATTTCTCTCATGACTGCACTTGTTAAGCCATGTTGACCAACATGGTGCCCCATGGTCAACTCTACTCACCACCTTTCAAGGAGGAAAATTCCCTTGAGGTCAATCCTAAGGCAAAGTTCCTCAGAATTTTGTTCACATGATACCTAAAATCCACACAATCAGTTCTACAGCAGATATCGAGCTCTGATCTCATTTATTCTGGGATTAATTAGGAGCAACATCTCCTGCAGGCACTGCTTTCATAGGTTAAAACCAGTATAAAGAAAAGACTCAGGATCAAGGAATCAGTCTGTCTTGTGAGCACAAGTACTTAGCAGCAGCTTCTACTCACTGTGAGTTTCTCTTATCAGCAAAAATCAGATCTTACCACCAGCATGTGCTGAGACTCAGGGATGTCAGAGGGCAGGCTCACTTCCTGGAATACAGTCAGCACTTCCTGCATTCAGGTCGTTCACAGGCCAAAAATAACTGCATTTTGAGTGACCTTCTACTCTCTGCTCTTGCAAACTGCCCATTTTTCCAGTCACTGCAAAGTAAGATTGGACACAAGCTTTCCACAGAAACAAAAAGTTTATGCTGCTTTAGTTATGGAGGAGACATTTGGAAAGAAGGACATGGGAAATGGCACCGCAAATGCTGTCACTAAAACTAGCAGGAAGGCAGGTGAACTTACTCTCCCAAATGTCTGACTTCACATCCCTAAAGGAAAAAAAAAACAAACAAATCTACCCCTCATAACATTCAAGGAAACAACAATACCAACAGCAAAAAGCTTCACTGTTGCTTTGAAAACTGCAGTCTGCATTTTTACCAGAAATTTCTTATGCACAGCAGACACTGTGCAAAGTAAAAGGGTGAAGGCAGGTAGTGAGAGACTGTACAACCTGTAGAGAGTTCTTGGTCTTATTTTAGCCTCCCATGTAAATGGGTTAAGGTACTTCTGATAAAGCTCCAAAATACCATGAACTACGCTGAAGACTTCCACGAGCTGTGGTTAATTAACCACAACTGCTTACTATTTTTGAAGGCTGTTGCTTTTTGTTTTGGAAACAATGTCAATTATACCAGGTGTCAAAGATTTTTTAAAACAACACAGTGTGAGACCTTTGTGTGCTGTTTCATATTAAGTTGCATGACATGGAGACCTATAGATGAACCAGTATAGTTTCTGGGAGCAATTTCAGCCAGTTCCACCAGAAAATCATTTTTTACCATTATTTCTCACATTAATAACAGAAAACAAGCCTTTGCCCGAGCAGGAAAACAAGCTACAGGTTTACTTTCACCACAGTACACATGACAAAGGACATCTTTGTGTGGAGACTTGCTAAAATGTTACTAGGAAGCAGACAGCATTACCCTGATAAATTCATTGAAGGTAGAATGGAGAAGGACACTTGGGTCAGGAACACTGATTTAAAAAATTAAAATACATATATACATGTATAAAATACATAACTTCAGGTTAAGATTATTTTGGGGATCAGTTAGTAACTTTGAAAGTTAAATAAAATCGCACATATGTATTACAAAAAGATAGGACATAGTTTTTTACACCTTAAGTATTTTTTTAATAAATTATTCACAAATATTTACAGACAGCAATAGAGGTAAAATGTCTAGTCCTACCAAAAGGCACTGCAAAAAGCAGAAGAAATTGTGTGAGTGGGAAGGGCATAAGGTGAAACAGGGGGAAAGATGAAGGGGGAGATTCTGATCTCTGGTTACCACTGATAACCACGATTCTTTACAGGTACCAAGTTCAAAATGTAGGGATATATGAAAGCTTTTAGCTCTCATGAACAACCAGCATGTAAATGTAATGAAAAACACTGCATAGCTTAATGTTCTGAAAACATTAGTGCATGGTGTTTTTCTTTTTGAGCTTCATTATACATATGATCTCAGTTTTCAAGTTTTTAGTTCTAGTCTCAACCAACTTCAAAACACACTATTATTCTTTAGAAATGAGTAAAAGTGAGTTGACATTCTTAGAAAAATGCGAAGAGATAAGGCATTAAAAAATATCCTAAAAGTTCAAAAATTATAAAAGGCTTTAGGAAAAACCCAAGCCTGCTGCTGATAGCAGCTTTGTTCCAGTGCAACAACAAACTGAAATGTAGTTTTATCACAAAGGGAACCACTGGCAGGAGATAATCAGTTTGCCAGGTGCCTGCCAACTCTAGGAGACAGCTTTGTCTGGAGCACTGAGTTCCTGCTGAAGAACCAAGACTACAAAATGCAAACTTCCATCCATCTG
The DNA here is from genome assembly GCA_013398175.1 of Climacteris rufus. NCBI lineage: Eukaryota > Metazoa > Chordata > Aves > Passeriformes > Climacteridae > Climacteris > Climacteris rufus. The sequence continues at coordinate 299,748 of VZRZ01006181.1, read as the reverse complement.
GGTCTGCTGAAGGAGGAAATTTTTTTCTGACTGTAAAAAGGTACTGATTAAAAAGTGCGTAGAAAGCTGATCAGTTTTTCATTTGTCCACATTCATGCAAATATATAGAACTTTGTAGATCTCTTAAATATCAACTGCAAACACTTGGTGTGTTAGTAGAGCACCGTTTGTTAAAACCAAATACAAAACAATTCATAAAGTTTTGTCCATGATTTGGCCTATTTATCTTCACCCAGCAACACTAGAAAAGGAGTCTGTCTTTCCTGAGGAAAGAACAATAGGCACTGGAAACAGTTCAGCTTGTCTTCAAAGTGCTTCTTGATGAAGCTCTGATGACTTCATTGCTCGTGGAAGACCGTCAAGGGAAAAGGCAGCAGCTCCTTCTCCACTGAATTCCAGTGCTTCTCTTCCATATTTGTTTGGACCACAAAGCAATAATTTGCTTATGATTTAAGATCTGAAACAAATGAAAAAGAAAAGCACACAGGTAAATTACTATGTCTTTTCTGCTAGAAATTGAGCTAGTTATATGAAAAAGCTGCAAGCTTTAAATACTGATGAAGTGTTGTGAAGATGAATCAAGACACTCTCACACGACTGACAACGATCCATTTAGAGCTGCTACACGGCCCATGGTGTCTGATAGCCACTAAACGTTTTACCCAAACTATCTGTTTATGATCAGATACACACCTCTGCAACTGGAGCATGCTTAGAACATTTATTACTTACTGCCAGCCACCTGCTGGGCAGACCTGCTGGGCAGCTGGTGACCTGGGAAGCTGTTCTGAATCCATGACTTTGGATCTCATAACCAGAAAATTGAGACACCCCTTCTCTGCAAAGGTTTTATGCCTGTAATCTCAGTATCAGCTGTGCATCACACATGCTTGTGATGCTGCTGCTATTTCCTCCACACAGCAATGCCAGGTGCTTTTGGAGTTTTCTCTTTTGAGGACTGCAAATACAGCTCTTAGTTGACAAGCAAAGAGACTGAAGGCAAAGGGAAGTTACAGAAGTCAGAATGCAGTGAGTTCAAGACTATGTGCTCAGCCTAACTCACCACATGCAACATACATCAACCTCTAACCAGGCTGATTTCCAATAGAGCACACACAAGCCCACTTACATTGGTGATTCCATCTAGGTGCACACACAGCAACTCTACAAGGGGAGCTACCTGGATGTGCCAAGGCACTATGCCCTTCAGTCTTTGCTCCTATTTTGATAGAATAACCCATCCCCTTCCACTAATCTCTAGCTCAGCATCACTCAGCCTAGGATAGGATGTCAGGAGAGCAGCATATGGTGACATACGGTACTTAATTCTGCAGACAGCAAGAAAAAGGATGTTGTCCTTAGTGTGGTTCTCACAAGGCTCCTGGGTAGGCCTGAAATATTTTTATGGTTTGTATGTGTAAAATCCAAGCAGATTTACTCCTTTACCTACAGCCAGCTTGATGATGAGACTAAAGAACACAATCAAGAAGCCAGCTGGGGAGTGGGGAGGGTGCTTGTGTGCTATTTCCTTGTGTCTGTGCAGTGGGTGGGTCTGAATATCAAATAGGGTTCTCCCATTTGATAGCTGTAGTGATAAACATCAGGATTCATACCCTCCACAAAATGCAAAATGTCCTGTTCTCACGTGGCTTGCAAAGAGCACCAAAGCAAGCACAGCTACATCTGGTGCCTTGGCATGACATAACAGACCAGTTGCAGATGCTAAGCCTTGAAGTGTGAAATAGGAGCACCAGCTCAGCCCATCAAAGCAGCACATCACATGGACCAGGAATAATAAACTGACTTCATTTGGCTTTCAGGATCAGTCATTGTTAACTAACAGGAACTGACTCAGTTATTACAACACACCACAGCTTCCTCTGCAGCTCTACAGCCCTGCTCAAAGTCTGCTTCCTTGTTTCATGCCAGTTTCATCAGCAGTTTCGTCTGCATCACAGAGTCAGGTTTTTTATACTCAGTCTTAACTCCGTCCCACCCTCCCACTCATCCAGGTTTCCTCATCCATGTTTGGGGACCACTGATCTACAGCACAAAAAGCAGAAACCAGTATGAGATGCTCATAGTTACATCACTCAAATAAGGACTGTAGGACAGACAAAACATTTTTTCCTTTGCTTTCCAAGAAAGGAAGATTATTCACAGTCAACCTCTGTGCCAGTCAGCACACTCTGCCAAGACACAGAGAGCTCCACCCTCACATACCTTCTGTACTGCAGCTGGGAGTGTTGCTCAGGTGCTTCCCATTTCCACCTTCTGCATCCTGGGTCACTTCTGCAAGGACAAAGGCAATGCTCAGACAATCCTGGAGCTCACAACATTCTGCCTCTCTGGCACAGATGGACCAAGAATAATCTGAGATTTGGGCCATTTGTTTGGCATCAGTAACAGCCCTGACCAACGTGCCCCACCCCCACAGGATCATCATCCAACACCTCCCCCTCCTCTCCTCCATTCCCAGCTCTTCACTTCATGCTCCCTTACAGACCCTGTAAAGGCCAAGCACGGGAGGCACTCAGCACCCGTGGTGCCACCCATAGCTTCACATCAAGAAGCACTATGCCAAAGTCACAACGAACAAAGGCTGCTCCACAGCACAGGCTTTTAGCTCCTTCATTTATGCCATGGTCATCTGCATGGTTGGCCAACAAGCTGCTGTTCTTAACAGAGTCTGAAGAGAGATTAGAAGAAAACTGCGGTCCCCTGCCTTGCTCAGCTTCAAGGTATGGCTCTATTGCATAAGACTGAGTTGCTACTTACAACTCAACATGTACACACATTATAAAAAAAACATTAAGCTGCTGGAGGGCACCCAAAGGAGGGCCATGTAGATAGTGAAGGGTCTGGAGAGGAAGCCTTATGAGGAGTGGCTGAGGTCACTTGGTCTGTTCAGCCTGGAGAAAAGGAGGCTGAGGGGAGACCTCACTGCAGTTACAGTTTCGTTGTGAGGGGAAGAGGAACAACAGGTACAGATCTCTTCACTCTCATGACCAGTGACAGGACCCAAGGCAATGGCATGAAGCTGAGTCAGGGGAGGTTTAGGCTGGATATCAGGAAAAGATTTTTCAGCCAGAGAGTGACTGGGCATTGGAACAGGCTCCCTAGGGAAGAGGTCACAGGATCAAGCCTGACAAGAGCTCAAGAAGCATTTGAACAACACTATCAGGCACATGGTGTGACTTTTGGGGTGTCCTGTGCAGGGCTAGGAGAGGGACCTGATGATTCTGATGGGTCCCTTCCAGCTCAGCAGATTCTGTGATCCTGTGAAGGGATCCTGGCCAGTTTGCCTGCTGGGTCAGTAGCACCCACTACTCCTTAGAACAGGCACTTACCTTCCTGATTTACACCATTGTTAATTGTCTGCTTGTCTTTCAGGGCACTGTCCTCCTCATTCAATTTTCTGTCTGAAAAGAGATCAGAGAACAGCTACAGTCCCTCAGGAGCACATCCATTGCTTCTGCCCCTCACCAGCACAGGCCACTGCTCTGAACAGTCCAGGGCTCAGCAGCACACTTTCTCCTCTGTAAGTTAGGTACTGCTATGCTATCAGCAGAAGCCCTACTTGAAATTGCTTTGGACACACATTTCACAGAACAACATAGCCCTGCCTACTATTTCCCATGCATACAGCAGTGACTGCCTGTTCCCTAAGTGCTGCTGGCTGTACAGGCACTAATTCCTCTTCCTGACGTTCCCATTCTATACTGCAACAAAATAAAGTATTTTATTTTCTCCACCATTGTCCAAATTGGCAACTTTTAGCTATGGACCCAATTCTCTACTGCCTGACCTGTATGTTTCCCTCCTTTATATTTCAAGACAGGCATAAAATAAGCCTCCTTTTCCTATATCCACATCTGTGTATGTGGAAACAGTTACACAAGTGATAAGACAACCCCACTGTGCACCACACCTTCACCATCAGCTACACTAGCCCTATTTCCGAAGATGAAAAAAGCTTTTCTACACCCATTACAATACATGTAGAAAGAATAAGCATCAAATGCTTCTGAGTTTCCTTCTCCTTATTTTCATCACTAGAGATCTTTTCCTTCATAGGAAAAACTTCAGCCTTTTCCAACCCCTTTAGTATCAGTTACTTGTGGAAAACAGTGGAAGAGTCAGTGAGTGAATGAACCACTAGTGCAACTGGGGAAAAAACTCCACATTTTTTCTCTGACTTAAACAGTAATGTTCACTCTCACTAGCCCTTTGGAGTAAAAAGAACTTCTAGAAAAAATACAAGTCCCAAAATTTCCTTGAAATTTACACAGACTGGATTAAGAAAATAAAACTGAAGCTTTGTTTAGCTGCCTGATGAATGCAGTCAAAAGACTTTCCTAGAGAATAAAGTAAGTGGAAGATACTTTATCCAGAAATGGTGCTTCTCTAAGGAAAGAAGCCTGCTGTATCTCCCAAACACAAATTTTGCAAGCTTGTAATAAGTAGACCATCTCTAACTTGGTGTGCTGAGGCTCATATCTATTTGGCATCAACACAAAGGTTTGAAGCCACAGCATTTTACTGTTGTAGGTCACATTTGAGGGTTTCTTTTCAGCAGAAAGCAAAGACCACCTGCCTATGATGACATCCTATAAAAATATCCTTGCATTCTCTTTTGCATGCAAGTAAAAGGTAACATTAGGCAAAAGGGTAATTTGCTTATTTACTATAAAAGGAGTTCCTTCTTCCATACTTAGCTCTTCTTCTCACAGATGGCAAAATGGCTTGCAAACACAGAATGCAGCATCACTCTCATCACATCAAGAGGGAAGGTGAAGCCCCAAGAAGGTATTTGCTCTGTGCTATTTACCAAACACAGGCTCCAGGTCTTCCTGACTTCTCTTCTACCCATCAACATTTACTGTTCCTAAGGCAAAAGGTACTTCTAGGCCAACAGGAGAATGGTAAACTCTGTACTGGGAACATGGTAATGTGTCTTGGACTGCAAAAGCTATGTGCAAAATTACTTTCCCCCTTCATGTTCCCCTGTTTTAGGGCTCCATCTCACTTGTTACCTGCCTCAGGCTCTTCATTCTCACAAAAAACAGCTTGTGAAGATACAGCTGCAAGGAAATAGTAATCCTTTATCAGAAATGTGTGTGGAAGTAGCACAACAGTCTGCAAAATACGCAACTCAGCCTTAAAGTGACAACTTCATTATAACACTTTTAACAGATATTCCTGAGAATCAGTATGTTATGCCACTTTAAGGACTCACAATTACTGATGGGTCCCTTCCCCCTCCAGCAAGGGTCCCCCTCCACTTAGGGTCCCAGACCATGATCAACATTGTCTATATTTATGTCTACAACTTTACAAAAATCCTTCTGAAGTAGATCTACTTAAGCTGCTAAAGCTGCACAGATATGCCTTAAAAAACCTGCCAGCTCCTCAGCCAGAGACAGCTGAGAAGAGAATCTGCATCTACCTTTTTTACTTCATCTTTATGTTGCACTAATACTGTAACTTTAAACCCTTCCTCTTAGCAGACCATACAGAATCTCTAATAGAAATCTTGTAAAGCAAATTTAAGGGCAGTACCAAAATGAGGAGGGTTTTTTTTTTGGGGGGGGACAGGGGGAGTTGTTGGTTTTTTCCCTACCCATCTTCCTCCTTTTTTCACCTTCAGATTCATCCACAATCTCAACTTCAGGGGTCTCTGAACCATGGGCTAGAACTACAGCTTTAACAAATGTAAGCTACCAGACTGAGCATCCCACCTGAAGGCACTGTGAGTTCAACACCAGAACACCCCAGCAGGGCACTGTAACAGTGTTTGGTCTGGTACTAGAGTACTTTTTAGGAATCTTCCCCTGCTCTCCCCAGTCAGCTTGTCTGCCCTAGGGATTAATTTAGTTTGGTTCCTAAAAACACACCACAGTAGTCCTGGCAGCAAGACTTCTATATGTTAGAAGTTATATGTTAAAGTTGCAATTCATCATTATGAAAGGAGCACAGACTAAAGGAGTTGTCCCTTTCCTCAGCTGCTCACCACACAGAGTGATTTCCACACCCCAACACACAGACCCAGAAGCCAGAGAACAGAACCATCTTGCTGCAAATTAAGAAAGTAAAAAAGCCCCAAAACGCTCCAACAAAACACTAAGAAAAAAAAAAGAAAAAGCAAACAAAAAACCCCAATGCAGATTAGAATGGACAGCAGAATCCCAAGTGGACGCCTGGACAGGAAGAGAGGAATGACAGATGGCCCTGTAGTGTGCACTTTTCCAGCCCTCATCCTGAGGCCAGCCCTGATTCTCCATTGTTGGAAAGGTAATTCACCTCCAAAGACAGCAGCTGACCAGAAAAATCTCACTGTCAGTAACTTTGCCAGCCCCACTAACACATTCACTATGTGCAGGTCCCTATAATTATCCAATACTGGATGTCAGCTGAGACTGAGTCTGCATGTGCACACAGTGAAAAACAATTCAAAAGCTTATACCCTGCAAAAAAGGAAAGAGTAAATCAGACTCTCTGTTCCAACCAACAGCAGATGTTTAGAAAGATTAATACTCCAATACAAGTTTCTTACCTGCACCTGAGTTAGGCTGTTCTTGGCTGTACCCATGAAAAAGCTGTTCATGTTCACCTATAAAGAAATTTATTTATTTTAGAAAGTATGTTTTAATGACCTGGAAAAAAATAACTACACTCTAAGAAAACTTTTTGCTTTACCTCTCCAGTGAAAGACTACACTGACACCGAATAAAAACTGACAAGCCCAGACCAAGCAGCAGTCTGACTTCCACACACTTGTGACATTATCTTACCTGAGCCATGCACTGGATTGTTCTTCTGAGCAGTTCTACCTGCACACAAACAAATAGAATACCTGGAGAAATTACTCAGAAATTAATTTTGTGCCTTTGGAAACTTGCTGACAGCTTCCATCCATTCCATCCCCCTCCCCAACCAAAAAAATACACTTCATTTAGAACATGAAACTGAATACTTGAGTTGGAGAAAGAACAAAGAATGAAATGTTGTTCTGGGACAAAGACAATCAGTGAGAGATCACCAGAGTTGGTCTCCTGTGACAACAAGTCAGAACACATCGAACTGAGTCTAAGGTAGAGGTTAACAATTTCTGATTCTGAGTCTTGTAAGGACATCAGCAAATCTCTTCTGCTGTTTGATTATACCTGTGCAGTGCTTATCCTACCATGATGTAACAGGTTTATTTTCTAGCATGTTCAAACCTTCATTGTTTCAAGGGAAGTACTTGAATTGTTTTGATTCTAACTGATAGTCAGTTTTGAGTGATGTTCTTTGTGTGTTAACACCAAGAGCAGTGCTGCTTTACACCACCAACATGAAAAGGACACAGAAGGCACCCTCAGAAAGTTTGCAGATAACATCAAACTGGGAAGAATAGGGCACATGCTGGAAGGCAGGGCTGCCACTCAAATTGACTTCAACAACCTGGAGAAATGTGCTGGCAGAAAAGATGTGATATTCAAAGGCAAACAAAGTCCTGAATCTCTTGAAGTCACCCCATGGACCACTACAGGCTGGGCTCTGCCTGGCTGGGAAACAGCTCTGCAGGACAAGCCCTGAAAGTTTGACAAGCTGAACATAACTCAAAAGAATGTGCCCTTGCAGTAGGAACCTACCAAATACTGGGCTGTGTTAGCAGAAGTGCAGTCAGCCCATCGACACAAATAATTCCTCCCCTCTATTCAGCGTTTGTGACACCACAAGTGGAGTACTGTCCAGTTTTAGTCTCCCAATTAATGAAAAAAACAATGACTTCCTGAAGCTACTCCAGCAAATGTCCATCAAGCTGTCTAAGGGGCAGGAGATGTGCAAGGAGGTGCCGACAGAATTGGGTTTGTGCAGCCTCAAGAAGAACAAGGCTAAGAAGATGACGGCTAATTGCAGTCTACAACTAACTACAGAAAACAAAGGAAACCCCTCTCAGAAGCAGAGAGCAAAAAACCAGGAGGAAATGGCTACAAGTTGCCAAAGGGCAATCCCTAACAGAAATAAAGAAAATATCCTTCCCTACAAGAGCGATTCAGCACTTAAACACATGCTGAAAGAGCCTGGGGAATGTCCATCCTTGGAACTATTCCAAGTTTGACTGGACAAGGCCTTAAGCAACATATTCTAGCTTTGAAATTGGTCATGCTTTCAGCAGCAAGCTGGATGAAACTTGCAGAGATGTCTTCCCTCCCTAGTTTATGATTCCATGCCAACAGAAACTAAGTGGACAATGAGCAGGAAAGCATAAGGTCCACATGCAATACACATCTACTTATGCCCTGATCAGAGCCTCCCTCCAGAACATCATCAATTAGTTCTTCCCAGATGGGAGATGCACCCATCTTCACCCTGCAGCCACCCTCAAGTTGTGACCCCATGTAGAAGTCAACAGGAATTTTCCATGCAGAGCATGGACTCTCTCCAACACAAAAAGATGGTGTGCACCTCTTTTTCAAACCAGAAGACAACCTGACACATTAACCCAAAAAGATGGCAGAAAAAGATACACAGTGATAGCCTTCCATTACCATTTCCGAATAAGCTGTCAGATTTACAAGAAAGAGACTTGAACTCAGTGTAGGGATGGATCAAGAAACACATACAGAACTCCAAGATGATGGCAATACAGAAGGCACAGAAGGTCCTGTTTATCAGTTGACCACACTGAGTTGTCACATTAGAGTCAGCATACAGTATTCAACAGGCTCTGGTACAAGCCTGTCCCAAAAGTAAATGTGATCTTGAGGGCAGCTTTATGATGCTTTCAAAACAAGGCTGTGAAAACACACTCAGGTATGAATGGGAGAGGCTACAAATACTTGGTAAATAGAAAGACACAGTAAATGAAACAGCCAGTTTGAAGGAGAAACATGCAAATGCAAACTGCAGTGTTTCCCAGTACCCAGAGCCCAGTGTCCTAATGCAAGAAAGTTCAATACAGTATTTCCTTCAAATCTATTAGTCTTTGCCTAAATTGGACTAGTTCCTACTACTGTTTTTACAAAACATCCCATGTTCAGAAATGTTAATACACTCTACAGAACCTTAGATGAGCATAATCCTGAAGCACATAAAGCTCAATTAGGAAATGCTATACATACCTTTCCTGAGTATGAACACTAGGACTCCTACAGCTACAATAAAGAGGACTAAAGGTACAATAAGAGCAACTCTGTTTCGTGTGTGTCCTTTAAAAAAAAAGAAAAAAAAAGATCGATTAGTTAAAAAGCAACTGTATGATACACTACTTCTGTAGAAATAGATTTGCTATTGTCTCTCATTATCCTGCTCTGATTTTGATTGGCAATAAATTAAATTCTTTTTCCTGGAGTCTGTTTTGCCTGTGACAGCAATGGCTGAATGATCTCTCTCTCTGTCCTTACCTCAACCCGTGGGGCTTTTGCCATATTTTCTTGTCCCTGTCCCACAGGGGAGGGGGAGTGACACAGCAGCCTGAAGGGCACCTGGCAGCCAACCAAGGTCAACCACCACATGCCTCATTTCTAAGTTTCTAACACATAACTCCAGAAAAGGAAGAAGTCTATACTAAGAAAAATTACTTTTGCACAGAAATGAGAAATTTTGTCATCTATGGACTGCCTTATACACCCTACAAACCAGATGGTTCCAAACACGTTCTCACTCAGTGTTTAAAGAAAACCTAACAATGCAAGCCTCAAGCTGAAGGCTGTCCCAAAGCAAAATGCAACAGGAGGAAAACTCTTTTCTACTTTTTATATCCCTCTGTGAAGGAGGAAAGACGTATGCTCATTGAGTCATGCACACCCTAGATGAGAAATTATTTTATCTAAAGGCTGCTAGATGACTCATTTGAAATGGCTGAATAGTTTAACTCCAGTTCATGGAGAGCAGTACAAAGAGGACAAGTCATCAACATTAATTACATAAGGCCAGAAGGTTCAGAAGAGATCTTCTAAGACCTTCTAATCTTTATTATTACTCCATCAAGTCACAGCTGAAAGTTTTATTCCATGAAGATCCCTGCAAAAAGAGTCTTTCCGACTGGATCACACTGTCAACCTCATACTTTTCACCAACTTTATACACACTTTTAGCAGACAGATCACTTCTGATGTTTTTTACTCTTTAAATTCAACTTTCTGGGAAGTCAGGTGAATCTTACAAAGTCCATGCTGCTTCCCAACAAAGCCTCTCAGATCTGTGTTTGCAACATGACACATTCATTACCTTTTTCACCTGGAAGGCATTGAACCAAAGATATTTCAGAGCTCTTTTCCCTTTGTGAGAATTTAATGACACATGCGGCTTTCATGGTAGGATCAACATTCTCCAATGGGATGGGAAGTTCCTGGCTCTGATAAATGTGTGGGTTGTTACTGAGCTTCAGAGTGTAATTCAGAGGCCTCTCGAAATCTGCTGTACAGTTTAACACAAGGTTATCACCACTGGTGTTGCAACTTATTTTAGGTTCTGGAAGGGGACCTAAAAATGAGAGAAAACATTATGTATTACTTTAGTTATAAACTTGTCCTGCCTTTCAGCACAGGACAAGGGCTGGAGCAACAAAAGCAGCAGGGGAGTGCATAGACAAACGTGTGGGGGTATGTGCACACATGCATGAGAGAGAAATGTGTTTCTAAAAGTGACCTGTAAACCACCTCTGTGTGGTTCTTCCATGCCTAGGTTCAAGAGTCCTCATGGTTCACTGTCCATAGGACTAATACACACACTGTTCACAGACATTTCCCAAAGATTACTGGTGAAGCTCAGTAGATCTGCACAGGATGATGCCACAGATATTCAAGCACATACAAGATGCCTGCAGGAACATCTTTAACAGACACATAATGCCTGGGATTGCCTGGTCAGCTTGCTCAAGAAGTTTGGCTATCTACCTGAAAGTGCAGTGTGCCAATCTCACCCATTCTAGAAGTCATTCCAAGGTAAGCAATGATGGGCAAACAAATTAGATGCCACCTTTGAAAATTTGTTCAAAGTGCCTAAGCAACTTGAGAGACAAAGAACAGCCTCCTCTGCTTCTGTTTGCTTCCCTGACAAATATACAATCCCCTTCCTAGACTTTTTAAAGTGAATAAAGTGGTGCACATTGTTTATGCAGTTCTTCCATGACTTACCTAACACATCAAGTTTGAAGTTTAAGTACTGTTCTGTCCTAGAATCCCAGTAGCGTAACACATAAATGCCAGCATCATCCTGTGTCAAGTTAAGTATAGTCAAGGACCCGTTCTCCTGAAGGACGCTCCTGCCTTGGAGAGTAGGAAAATACTTGGGTTTGTTGTGCCCTTCCCATTCAGCCACTTTATCCTTGTTCTTCATCCAGACAGCTTCCACTATTTTCTGGTCTATTTTTACTGCAAAAGTAACATTTTCTCCCACAATGCCAAACACATCCTCACAGTGAACGTGTGCTAGAGGGGGGGAGGGAAAAAGAAAAAGTTACTTCAACACTGCTTGAGTAATGCTCTATTCAATATCAGATATCTGCAAATTTAGGTTAGAAGCACGTCACAATGTTGCAAACTAAGGCAAGTGTCAGCTAAGAATTACTCAAACCCAGGCTGCCAGCACACTCGTATGACAGGCAGCACAAAGGAATCCAGTTTCCACATTCTGGTCCCAGGTAGAATCATTGTCCTGATGATCTTCCCTATCCTAAGCCCCTCTTATCCTCAGCACTTTCCCTCTGCTCACTTGAATTAGGCCTCCTGCCCATGGTTTGGTGAAAAAAGGTGAAATGAAGAATTGTCAGCAGCAAAATCTGTTTTATCATCTTGTTGCAGAATGTCCAGACTGAAGTTCCTGCTGATCAAATGAACTGCAATTTTTCCAGCATGAATATTTACAATTAGTATAAAGAACACTCCTGACACAAAACTGCTACTGAGTTCAAAGCACCTGCTCTGAAATCATGGGGGTATTAAGGATTTCTCTTGGAAATGTCACTTGAACAACTTTATTTCACAGCCAACATGTGTCAAATAGCATCCCAACCTCTAAGATCCAGCAGAGCTGTCAGCAAGGAATGGAGCTGTTCAGTGCTCTCAGTTTTGAATCAATCACATTCTGCTAAAAAGGCCCAGACATTCAATATAAATAAACAACAACAGAAAAGAGGAGGGACAAGAGATTTTCCCTAATCTTTATTAGGGAAATTAGCTGTTTTTACAGCTACATTTGTGAGAAAATACAAACAAACAAACAACCCTACTGACCTAACAGACAAAAAATTCTGCTGTGGGGAAGGGATGACAACCTTTATACCATCAGCATCTGTGACTCTGCTTCAGTCTTCAGCAATCACCTCCTACTTCCAAATAGCTCCAAACAGCTCTAAAACAATCCCAAGATCACTGCCAGGGCAGATAAGTACGTGGACATAGACAAAAACACGTGGATATCGAGTTCCAGTTACAGTTGCACTAAAGAATCAATTCCACTCCAAAGCAGCTGGTAACTTTTTACTACTAAGTTGAAGGAAGGGCAAGGTTAAGATAAAAATGAAGTCTCATATTAAGGCAAGATTCCTGATTTGCACCATGTAAAACTTCCTTTTAAACAGTAACTGCACGGTGAAACAAATATTTCAGATGTCTACTCCTCAAGCCAGCTGGTTCCAAGTGACAGCTACTATTTTGGGTTTTATCTTTTTTTATTCCTAAATGGCATGAAGTTAAGAATACACCAATTCCTGTTATCACTCTGTGCTCCCCTTGCTTCTCGTGTCATCACAGTATGCAAACTTAGTACTGTTCATAAATCAGTGCAGATAGTACAGCTTTATCACACCAAAACAAGTCACTTCCCTACACTGTATATGAGTCCAGAAAACAAACTTCAACCCGTCTTGCTCCACATCTTATCACCTTTCCATACAAAAGCAGACAGAAGGTCACCTAGGCCTTCCTTTCCCACTGGCAAAGAACAGTGCTCCTCAGTGTACTGTATCCAGCTCCTCTGCCTGGTGCCACAGCAGAGAAACACACACTTTTCTCTGACAGGACACTGAAGACCAGCAATAGAAACACCCTTCTGTGTGCTTGGGTGGAGAACTGCACACACAGCTCTTCTCCGTGCCTTACTTTTTATGGAATATCCAGTTTGTTTGCAATTTACCCATGAAAGCACTCTGCTCATGCCATTAGAGTTTCAGCTTCTTGAAACTCACATGGTGGCCTTTTCCAGGCACAGGAACTGTAAAAGTAAACAGGGTAAGCTATCAACTCCCACATCTTTTCAGCACAACCTACCTGCTTTCTTTGTATTCTACCCTGTTAAGGCAATTTTAAACATTTCACTTGAGCATCTCTTTCCACCCATCTCAATTAATGACTTCCAGAAGAGAAAAGAACTCAGGAGCTCCAAAATCTAAGATGCTGGGTAGGGTGGAACACTATTTGGGTCTGATGAAGCTTGCTTGGAGCCTTGTTAGAGACTCTTGTTTCAAAAAGGCAATTTCCACGAGCACGTATTCCTCAAGAAGTCATCTCTTACTGCCTAAGTATGGAGAAAGAATTTCACAGTGAGAAGAGCAGGGAGTCTTTCTCTGAGCAGCTTCGACCCAAAACCACAACTGTGTAGGCTTAACATCAGCACAAGCCAAAGCACAGTGGCTGTTGACAAGAGCCTTCAGGAAGGAAAGCAGCTCTTTGTTGGGGGCTAAGAACGTGAGCAAGGACAGCCACCACTGTCCTTGGAAAGCAACCACTAATAATTTCCTAAGCTTGGGTGTTGATCCAGGTAAATGCTCCGTGTCTTCACTTTCTTTCTGTTAGCCGTACGTGCTAGGCTGGAATTATGAGAGCAAAATTGGTGCTTCTTCAAGCCCAGAAAAGAGATTGAAGCAAAGCAGAGCTGAAAAAAAAAAAAGACATTGTCTCTCTAAAGGTTCTGTGTGGTAGGGGGGAGCACTGTTCTCTTCAGCACACTCTCTTCTTGCTGGCTGGTGAAACAAAAGTTTGGCAGCCAGGAGCTGAAGAGCTCCTGCCTGAAGGCACTCCAGGCTCTCAGCATCAGGACAAGGAAAAGGTTATTCTTCAAGGATAACAGTCATCTCCCCCCACCTTAAAACATCTAATCTCTGGTTTTATTTCATTGCTTCATTGGGCTAGTGAAAATGTGAAGACTCCCCCTCAATGCTGTCAGCTTCCTTTTTTCAAGGAAACCATACAGAGACGTTGCATAAGGTCATAACCACCCTTCTTTGAGCTTCTGGAGAAAGCATGCATCATCATGTTTTCTACACTCCTAAGGAACCCTTCCTCATCTTTTCTACTTCATTTTACATAGAAACATATTTCCCATTCCAAAGCAGTTAGCTTCTCTGCTGTGAGCAAACAGGGAGAAGTAGCAGCCAAACACTCTCTCACACACTATTTCTGGAAGGCCAGAACTGCCCTTGCTTTCATTTCTCTGCTTTCTCCCTCTCTCCTTATTGTAGCCTATTATTCCAAGATAAAGTTCACACAACAAAATAGTGCTGTGCTAAGGCCTCCAGTAGCCTCTACAGAAACATATATATATACAGGTATATATTAAGTCTATACAAGCAGCAGCTAGGCTCCCCTATTACCATTAAGACACTCATATTCCACCTGTTGAAACTGGGTGGAAAAGTCCTTACTGATTATTTTATGGCAAGGAACTGTTTGCCTCAGGCTTTTTAAACAGTAGACTTTTGCTTTATTTTTTGTGACTTCTCAACTACCTTTTTTTTAAGCTTTTTTAAAATTTTGAATTCCCCCAGCAACTTGTAAGCAGCAGACAATCACATTCCCTCCTAACCCTCAAAACCACCAGGCACAGAAAACCCTGAAATAAATGTTCAGTCCAGAAGGACTGTGACAATATTTACCTAGCACAGTCCTAAAATCCCCCACTGGCCACAAACACAACCCACTTCCCAAACTCCAGTAAGAAAGCACTTAGACCCACGGTGTAAAAGCACAGGCAAAAGCTACAGCCAGGAGAGAGAGAACTCAGATGACAATAAGCTGTAGCAGCAACCCAGGCTGTGCAAGATACAATCAGCTTTGTGCAGGAATGAATGCAAATCCTACATGTAACATCCAAAGCAGAGATTCTCTCTTGCACACTGCAGCATGTTCAGAGATCTGTGTAGCTCCCCTGGACAACAGAGGGCTGCATCTACAGAGCTCTACACATCAGCAAAGGCAGGACCCAAGGGTGGCACCCATCCTGGAGCCCTCCCCACCACAAAATCCATACCTTCAGTCATATCCCTCAGCCAGGGTCCAACAACGGGCAGCATTCCCAGAGGCTAGCCCATCATTTTTAACTATGCTGGTGACCAAATGCATGGGGATGACTTACCTATTCCTCCCTCTCCTTTATTTCTGTCTGCCTGTTCCTGCAATGAAACTGTACTCTCTGCAGGATTATGTGCTGACAGTTAACTTGATGCACACCCCCACTGCAACAAAATAAACAACAATGAAAACCCACAGAACGACTGTAATTCCTGGACGTGACTCACGGTGGGAACACCACTGCTTGTGCGTGGGGTGGAGCAGAAGTGAGAGAAATGGGGAAGAACAGCAAGAGCATTGAAGAGGGACAGGCACTGATCTCTGCTCTGTGGTGCCCAGTGACAGGACCCAAGGAACAGCCTGAAGCTGTGTCAGGGGAGGTTTAGGTTGGATATTAGAAAA
The DNA here is from genome assembly GCA_013398175.1 of Climacteris rufus. Classification (NCBI taxonomy): domain Eukaryota; kingdom Metazoa; phylum Chordata; class Aves; order Passeriformes; family Climacteridae; genus Climacteris; species Climacteris rufus. The sequence goes on along the minus strand of VZRZ01006181.1, from coordinate 284,068 downwards.
AGGTGCTTCACCCAGAGAGTGGTTGGGCACTGGAACAGGCCAGGGAGGGAGAGGACTGGGAGTCACCACTTTTAGCAGTGGTGAACTATTAGGGAGGATCCTTGTGTCCTGCAGAACACTGATTATTTTCAAGCTCTGGGCTATGCTTAGGGACAGAACTGACTTGCATTTAAGCCTACGTTGAACTATGAAAAAAAAGCAGCAGTTCAAAAGCAGTCCAGAGACACTGGAACAGGTTGCCCAGAGAAGTTGTGGGTGCCTCATTCCTGGCAGTGTTCAAGGCCAGTTTGGCTGGGGCTCTGAGAAAATTGATCTAGTGGAAGGTGTTCCTGTTCATGGCAGCAGGGTTGGAAGTAGATGATCTTTAAGGTCCTTTCCAACCCAAACCTCTCTATGATTCCAAATCCCATGGTCACTGACTCCCAGCATTCAGACAGAAGCACTTCCTATGCTGTACAAGTACAGTCTTTACACAGGCTCCATGATCAACAGGACTGAGAAAATAACGTCTCAGTAACTTTTTCCTTCACTTGAGCTCATTTCCAGCCAGATCATCTTTGCAGTTCTATTTCTACAGGACGGCACAAACTGATGCCATAGAGAGGAACTGTTTTCTAAAGTCTAAGACCATCAAGTACACTAAGCCAAGAAACTATCAGAAAAATGTCACTCTGTGTTCTTCCTGTAGTGTTAAATAGCAACGCCAAAAATATTCTTTATTTTAGTTTTAATATGATATAACAGCCTCGTCTCTTACCAAGAGTTTTTATCCAGAGGGCAGAGGTTTGGTTTGAATTTTTTTTTCCCTCTGTGAAAAATTTCTAACTTCCTCTGCTTATTCAGGAAGATACAAGAGTAAGGTTACAGGACATCACAAGCTTCACAGTGCTGATAACTGATTTTTCCATTCCTACTATTTAAAACTGTGTTTAACATTTCTGTTAGCACCCTACAAAATAACCACATTCCACAAGCAACCTGAATTTGGTAGGAGACCAGATTTTCCCCCATTCATCCCAATGCCTTCCCATGACATTTCTGGAATGGAGAGACACAAGAGGAAACACTGAGCACTCTCAGTGTTTTTCTGACCAACAAAAATGCAGAAAAGAGTATATATTTCTGTGTGCAGAGATAAAAAGGCAGGAAAATTTAAAATATAAAAAAAAAAAAGCCAGCCCAAACTTGTTGAGCTGCCTAATGATAAAGAAACAAAAACCCACATTGAGGTAAATTTGGTTTCTATGCTGGTGATTCTCAGAAGAAGTCTGAAAGAAAAATAATTTTTATCAACTCTCAGGTTGTCAGTCTGTGCTCAGTACTGGAGATGGCAACTTCTGCTTTTAGGTGAACCACATTTTCTCAGCATAAATCAATTGTTATAAAGAAGCTGAATTGGGAAATGAAGCATTAAGCAACCATTCATGCAAGTATATAATGAAAATGGCATTAAGGAATCCATCTAAACATGCAAGAACTGGAAGGCAGTAATACTGCATAAAAGAGAGCTGATGCTCAGAACAATGAAAGAGTTGCCTTACTACAGATGTAGACTTCTTCTAGATGCTCTAGTACATCTTCCCATGTCCCCTGTGCTTTTGAGACAAAGTTCTGACTCATCTAAAGTGACAGAAGTTTGGCTGCCATCTGCAGTGCACTAGAACATCCCTAGGAGTATGACTTGCCTTGCAATCCTCCTGCTGGTGTGGTGTTATTTATTCACCTTATACAGGGAGGATTAAAAGATCTCTCTGTGGGTTCCTTCAACAAAATAGGCCACAGATACAACACTTTTTTTCCACCCACATCCAATCTCCAGGATACCAAATCTGAAGACAGTTTTGGCTTGAACTTCCAACTGAAGGAGCATGCTCTCGGTAGGTCTAAAATCAAAGTCCTTCCATAGCCTCAGGGTGAGGTTTTGCACTGTAACTGGCAAGTCTGAGGTTTTATCAGATAAAAAACTGACCTGTCAAGGCACTGTGAAAAGCAGAAACCTCTATATGGTGAGTAGGAATTCTGAAGACACCATAACTACACTGCAACTTCTGGCTCCCACAGGGGAATGAAGAAGCACATCTTCTCCTCCCCCATTCCAGACCTTCAGCAACACGACTGGGATAAGGACAGTGCTTTGAATTTGGATGGAGAAGGCAGGGATTCAGGAGGGGAAGGCTGACAGGGGATGAGAATCTACCAACAGCATCCTGGTGTTTACAGCAGGCGTTTGCAAGGCTAGAAACTTGCACACCAAGTCAAACTGCTACGGATTTGCTCTGTGCATTTGGGCAGATCAGACTTACTTTCAGAGTCTTGATTTTCTCATACAGAGGTGATGGACTATTTTACCTCGTTAAAATTAACACGAAACACTTACACATAGTCAACACATACACAATAGCAATAATGCAAGCATACAAACAAAAGCATGGTGTGAAACCATGCCTGTTTAGTTTAGTAAATAACAGGAAAAAGTTTGCATTCCTGGACTCCTGTCCTAATCAACCACTTCAAAATCAAAGTTTTATAGAGAAGACAACAGAGCTAACCAATTTTTTCATTAAAGGAGGACATTATGATACTTGCAGCCACAATTACCCTCTCCAGTTGTACAACTACATTATCTCTTCCTTTCAACTGTATGTTCTTCAGAACCTGGAATCTTGTTTTCTGAATAAGTCTATAGCACGTGGACTCAGATGGTCAGAGTAGCAGCAGGATGCCAACTTAGGTAATGTAAGGTAACAAAGTGCCTTCACACACAGAAAAAGTTACACTCATTTAGAACTATCTGCAAAAGCACTGCAGATGAGATGAAAAAATTGGGCTAAGGCTTAATGGGGGCAGATGGACTTATGCAGGTGTGCAGTGTCCTGGCTTCTCCACTGGTCCTCCCTGCACATCTGGTACCCCAACACTCTCTTACAGAACAGGATGTCACACTCTTAATTAAAAAAAACAGCTTAGACACTTCTGGAATAGTATGGGGAGGAAACCACAGGGACTTGCTCTGAACTCCCAGTAGCACAGGCAGCTGCTTAAAGCCTTCAGGAAAAGCAAGAGGAGACTGTTCTTTTCTAAACAGGGGGTACAACAGCTCCTGTTTTAGGCACACTCAGAAAAATCACAAAGCAGAAAAAAACCAAAAAAAACCCAAAACTCAAAGACAGCAAGAAATCCCTTAGTCTAAAGGAATGATAGAAGATCTTCATAGATTAAATCATGCTTCTTGGCCTTTTAGCAATAGCAGCTACCTGTGATGACAACGAGAAAGTTTGTACATCCATCTTCAATTTCAAACATGAGCAAGTTTTGTTCACGCTTCTCATGTTCACAGCCCAGTGCAATGCTACGGGTGTAAGGGTTATGCTCCTCAGGTACACCACTGGAATTTGGACTAAGAAGTCCTATGATTAGTATTTCACCAGTAGTTAATAATAATGTACTTATGAAAAAAAAAATTTAAGAAAAGCCCCAACTACTAAAAAAAACCCAAACCAACACAAAACTGTTGAGAACCTTGATGATTTGCCCACGAGCAAGGAACACAGAATACAAAATAAGCAGCATTTTCACATTCAGCGATGACAAGAATGTCTCTACACTAAAAGCTGGTTGCCTGACTTCCTTAACACCTCAGGCACGGCGGGCAAACGTGCGCCTACGGGCACCATCAAACCACGCAGGTTCCCCACCCCAAACTTCCCGGTTACACGAGCGGAGGCAAACGGGGCGCCGAGGACAGGGTGGGGCGCTCCTGAACGAGCTGCTC
>VZRZ01006181.1:256024-279796 GCA_013398175.1 Climacteris rufus | reverse complement strand
CTTTTTTTGGAAAAGGGGGTTTCAGGCACGGCGGGCCCCTGCAGTGCGCATCGGGTGGGTTGCGGATGCCGCGGAGGGGCTTGGGGTTCCTGGTGATGCCGCGAAGGAAGGTTGCGGTTCATGGGGCGGCAGAAATGTCGTGTTGCTCTTACAGCAGGGAGATTTCGGCTCTGATCATTGAAAAGCTGAAAGTAAATCAATTTACTGTGGAGTGGGAGCCCCCAGGTTAGGGGAAGAACGAATTTCAGCAGGGAGCACCCACCTCAGAAAATGAGCAGAGAATCACAGAATGGTTTGGGTCCGTTCCTACGCCTCTGCCGTGGGCAGGGACGCCTTCCGCTCCTAGTTGTCCCTGGAGCCTGGTGTTTGTCACTCATGCTCCCCAAAATGCCCACTGCTCTTTTGAGGGACGCCTGGCAATATCTCCTTTTGAGGGATGGGCTCGGGGCTAAGCCTGGCCGCGCTTACCTGTTCCACCCAAGGCGTGTTGGTCTCTGTGGGGATGAGTGAAGGAACAGAAATAAAACTGAAGAGAAACCAACTCTGACTTCTAGGGGTTTTCTTTGACACCAGCTGCTCAGCAGCCCATTCACAAAACTAAAACACACTTAGATTCTCTTTCATGAGTGACTGGCCTCTTGACAGTACAGTGTGTTTTTGAGGAAGAAAGGGAAAATACCACAACAGTTTGGAAAACATAAGTACTCAGCAGCTATGAAAAAAATTACTACTCGGACAAATACTCCAGTGGCAGCTGGGAGTCAGCTTTCTTGTCATGGCATGAGTTGCTGTGAGTGGATGCTTCAACCTCTTTGGCCTGCATCCCACTCAGAGTGCATCACCCTGGCTGAGAGGGCTCCAGCTGCAGACCTGACAGTGTAGAAGCACACTCATCTCCCAGCAGCTTGGCTGCCTGTCCTGGGAGCACCAGCACAGCCCCAGTGCTCTGAGGGAGGCTCCCACCACAGGTTTATCCCTCAGTCAGCTCTCTCCCAGTGCACTTGGCCCACACCCTCCCTGAGAGCAGCTGTGTCGGGATATTCACCACCCCTTTCAGCGACCCCAGCTTTGTTCTTCACACAGCAGATTCAGAAAAAACAATTGGCAACCATGAATATCTCTAACCAGAGAATCTTCCACAAGGAACACTGAAGATGTTACAGCTCCGAGGGATTTTTCCCCCCCTCCTTCTAGGAGTTACTGTAAACTCCCTTAGCTCATTGCTGAAGGCTGCAGCACAAGTTAGAATGACACTGCACCTTGGGCTGAGCAATGCTGTCTCAGCAATGCTGTCTCAGAATAATATTGATCCATCTTTCGTAGCTATGTTGGAGCCAGACCCATCCCCTAAATTCCTTTTGCTCAGTGATAGAAACCCACATGGAGCCCTTCTGTCCCTCTGCTACCTTTTCCCCTCTGTTCTTCATCTCTGACAAGTATCAAAGGGAGCTCCCTACACTGTAAAGCCTCCGAGTCACAGTGTTTGTGCCAGAAGTGTAACCTGGCCGTGTTCCTGCAGCATTCTCATGGCAGGAGCACATGTTCTCTGCTGCTGACTCAGTCCTTTTGTCAGGTAAAATGTCCTCCCAAGATGTCAGAGACTTTGGATTGAATCTTGTTGCTGGGAGGATGCTTGCACGCTACAACTTTCCTGTAGGTCATGAAATCTTTAGGGTTAAGAGAGTAAAATCTGAAGCAGACACAGACACTTTCACTTTTTATTTTAGAGTGGAAGGAAGCACAGGAGGTCACCCATGTGCACTTAAGGCAGGCCTAAATTTTTCCCACTGAGCTGCTCCACATTGTAGAGAATGATTAGGGCTTTACAGGGCAGAGGAAGTGGGAGAAGAACTTGGGAGGCTGGTGCTCTCACCTAGGCTCCTTTGCTTTTGGGACACTCCAGGAATACATGGTAAGGTTGCATTCTCCCTTCCTATGCATACTTACACGGCCATAACAGGTGGAAGATGCATAAAGTACTCCAAAAAAGGCTGAAGGAAATGACTGGTTTTCCTCCTTTCCTTACTGACTACCCAATCAAACTTGCCCTTCCTCAGTTGCCAAGACAATCTTTAATGGTTTCTTCCTGCTCTGTCATTGTTAGGAGACTCTTCTGAAAGTCAGGAGTTTGAATTAGTTTTTGTTGAGATGAGAACTAAACCAGGTTCCTCTGTCAGTCCTGGGAACAATACACAGGAGTCTACATGCTTAACAGAGAAGCATGCTTTCTACTCCATGGGCAAAGGACAGAAAGCACAGGAGCTGTGAGACCAAGTATTCCAGCAGTAGGGGAGATCCAGGCCATACTGAACAGTGAGCTAAGCTCTGGGTGTATTTCATGCCCTTCCTTGAGTGCAAAGGCCACAGTGAGAGATTTTAAATAATCATCTTTTTCTTACCTCACATTTGGCTTCCCCCAAGATCTGGTGCTGCTACCCCAACTGCATTGTTTCCAGTATCAAAAACTAGTTTTTCAGTCTAAGTGAATTTTCATGTGATCAGATTTCCACTTGACTACTGGGTATTTACAGTGCTTATATGCCCCTGTCAGCTGTTGCTTTGTGAGTGGGGACTCAACATTTTCAGCTGAGTTGGGCACTTTCAGCATTTGCTTGAATGCGCAGACACAGCAATTTAATTTTTTTTTTAATTAAAAGAATTTATGCATAAAATCAAGTTTGTTTGCTTTCATTATCTTTACATTCTCAAGCAAATCACACTGTGATTCATGATTGTACACTGTAAGGGACTGTTAAAAGAAATTTAAACTGGTTTGAAGTCTTTGCAACAGTGCTCCCATTGCCATTATAATCACTCCCTTTGGGAAGTAAAGTAAGTGGCATTAAGTTTCTGAACTGATATAACTGTAATAACTCAGTAAGTAAGTTCACAAGCAATAAAAAGAAATCCCTTCATACCAAAATAGTTTTACTGGTAAGAACATATTAAGCACAGAGTGACTGAGTGGCTTTTGCTGTTTGCAGACCACAGTGCACTGCTATAATAAAAAAAAAAATCTTAGAATTACTAAATCTGAGATTACAGGGAAAAAAAAGAGCTGCTCAAGAAACAGAATTTTCAATTTCATTAAGACATTTCTTTTAAAAAAACATCAATTTTGTGTATTTGCAGAACTGTTAAACACCAGGATGTTGTTTAACAGCTCTGCAAATAGACAAAATGAAATGAGCTCTGCACATCTTGGCCACAGTTTTGTTTAACTCTAGGGCTGTAATACTGGTGCCTGTCTCATATTACATGGCGTTTCAAAATTTCCAGAGGACTTGGCAAAGAAGGAATGGGCCCATTGCAGTCCCCAGGCTTTTCTTACAATCTGAGATTCAATGTGAGCCTAGTGCTGGGGATGGAAAGATGAAGAATGGGCTGGAAGCCAGGATCTGGGTATTCATATTGCAATTTTCAGTCTTGGAAAACTGACTGGGCTGAAAAACTCAATCACATATTTGTGAGACACTAAGGACCTGCTTCTCTGAAAATAAGCCACCTTGATGCTGGAGGCAAGTATTTCAGGGTCAGAATGTATCTGTGTATGCAGCTCTGGGAGGATGCAGATGAGGCAGGACTTCAATACTCCTCTAGGCCAGGCAGCTCATGGTGCCTAACTCCCCAGTGAAAACTAGAGAAATTTATCTCAGAAGACTTGGAAATAAAATGATCTTCTGCCTAACACAGTCCCAAAGCCTTCAGCTGGAACCAACTGGGGTAAGGAAATTATTGCTATCACCAATAGCTGTAAAGAAAAGTGATAGCTGATGCTTTTTGAAGTGTCTGTGGTCATCTTTCTAAACAGGCAGTAGCAATTTCTTCACTTTGTTGTTCAAATAAAGCCATTATAGATTAATGCCTGGACAGGGAGCTTTCCTTTGCTCATTACCTGTCCTTCCATTTAGCACAGTCCAGGGCAAAGCTGCCTTGTTCAGCACAAGGGACCAACACACACCAATGAGACTGAGCAAACAGGGGTGTCCTTACCTGAAAGCCCATCTCAGCCAGGGAGGTGGCACCACCACATCATGAATGTCTTGTTACACGTTTGGGTGTGCACTTGTGCTTCTCCATCTGTATACATCAGTGGGAAAGGTTTTTATTCAAAGGTCTTTTTTTTTTTCATATTTGCATGCTTATGATGCTGATGCCTCCACCCTAAAAAATTTACAGTCTGGGCATCTTATGGTGGTATGACCACCAGTCACATTTAGCCTGCCTTTCCCCTTACTTTTCTGATCTAATCCAGTGTTTTGCCTTCTTTTGACTGTTACAGGTATCTGACCAAAAGCAGAAATACAGAAAAGAGACAGCAATGCAGTAGGAAAATATGATACAAGGCTGATATGAATCTTCCTGGCACGAACTTAGTGTGAAGCCTTGTGATAAAGTAGGATCCCTAGTCAGAATTTGGCAGAAAGGTCTAGGTAGCAAGGATAAAGCACTGTAACTCTATAGCTTGCTGGGACTGGTTTCACCAGCTGATTTCTGAAGTGAGAAGTTTCCCTTGAGGAAAGGGAGGTAGGGAGGAAAGGAAGGTCAGTATTTTCTTCAATCAAAAGGTCAGTGAAGCCTCTGCTTCAGACTATTGGTCAAATAAGAGCAGAGGAAATTGCTCAAAGTTTTCCAAATTCGGTGATTTTCCCAAAAGTGCCCAGGCTGGTTGATCATTACAGAGTCAAGCTGATCATTAACCACAGCTGGTTTTCCCCTGTACAATCCTTAAATTTGTATTGGACTAACAGGAAGATGGTTGAGGCTCCGGAGAGAAAACTGCTCATTGTTCTTGCTGTCCTCTTGCTGCCCAGCTCAGCACAAACAGGTAAGAAAAACATGAGTGCCTGGCAAAGGATTGAAGGTTTTACATAGGAGGATCTGAATGCAATTCTCCCTAAACAATCTGTATGTCAAGAGGTCCTTGCAATAATCTTGTTAGGTGCTGGGTAGAAAAGGGAGTGCAAGAATTGTCCTTTCTTCTCCTATGCTTTGATTTAATCAATCGCAGTGGTTTAATTCCGTTAACCTGGTTTACAAAAATGATCCAGGTTTATCCCTGAAGTGTAAGGAAACAGAAAAGGGGCCACTTGACATCTGGCAGTGGCATCTCCTGCTTTGAAAGTTCAGCAAGTGTAATCTACAGTTGCTGAGAGAAAAAAAAAACTAATGCTGCACTTCCATTTCTTCCTTTAATTGTGCTGGCAGTGAGAATGCTTTTGTGATCATGTCTACAGTCCCACATCCCCTGCAGCTTCACCACAGTGCACCTCCTGCCTTACCTTTACTGATCCCCCTCATCTTACTCCATTTCTGACATGCACTGTGCTGGCACTGGACCTGCTTTTGCTACTTAAAGTGGCTCATGACCTACATTTTTTCCAAGCTGATCTCTAAAAACGTCCTTTTCTCCCTTGCCAATACACAGGAAGACCAAAATAAACAACAGGAAGGGATAGCCACATCCCACAAGGGGAAAGCTGAATGTTGAATCTGACCCCTTATTGCTGACCCTTATGCCATGTTCTGCCTGGGTGGTGTAAAGTATCTTCTGAGGGAAATTTGGGAGCTGGTTGTTTGATTTAAAAAAATATATATTTTATGTGCAGATTTAAGGCAGTTTTACTTCCTCCAGTTCAGAAAAGGGAAGGTGCATGTACTGTCGTTGCAGCAGGATGCAACTCTGCCAGCTCCTAAAGTAAGACCCATACTGCTGGTGACACATACTGCTGCACTCCTATGCTTGCTTTCTAGCCTGAATTTCCTCAGTTTTCTTAGTAACTTCAGGCTGGATGTGGGATTTTTCTGCCTGGGTCAAAATGCCTTTCAGCAGCTGCCTTTTCTTTCTCATAAAGCATTTCATCCAGTAAATTTATCAACTGGGAAATTATCATTGGCATATTTTTTCATTAGCATCCTAATATTTTATCACCAGCATTCTCATATTTATTTCTGAATTTTTGATGCAATTGTCAGTTAGACAGGTACCTTCTACTAAGTCTACCAGAATCCAAACAGAAACATCTCCCTCCATTCAGTGGTGACTACATAGTGGCAACCATTTTTTTAAAGATCTAACAGCCACCTCATAAATGTACTTAGTAGCCGGTATGTGTGGCCACTTTGCTAAAAAACCTCAACAGAATGTCATTCACCTCATGGTGAAACAACTCTCAGAAATCAAAGCTAGTAGGACATCTGTGGTTATTTTCCCAGACATTGCTGGAATTCCATCAAAGGACAGAAACAACTTTATCAGTCTGCTGAAGTTTCCAGAACAGTCTCATTTTAATTTATGTTCTATACTTTTAATCTTTATCAACAGAAGCGAGATTGCTACCTCCATTTTCCTAATGAATTAGAATGAGGGTTTTTTCCCATTGCACAGACACAGACTAAATGCGCAACTCACTCCCTCTTGTTGCAGGGAATACAGACAGACTCCCAGGGCATCACTGCACTGACTTCCAGACAGCCAATTTGCTACGGGGCAGAAAACTTAATGTCCAGTTTCTTCTGTTCACCTCCTCGAGCCCCAGCTGTGGAGAGCTGATTTTAGCTGATGATGACATCAAGAACTGCAGCTTCAACAGCAGCCTGGAAACCAAGATCATAATCCATGGCTTCAGGTAAGAAAAAGAAGAACAGTGGGACTTACTTTTCACTGGTAAATTAAACACTGCTGGGGCATTGCCAAGCACTGGGTGGGCTGGCATGGAACCCTCCTGCTTGTGTGACATTCTTGTCTCCCCAGCAGAGTGGCTGCATGCAAAACAACTGCTAAGAACAGAGGCTGGGATGCTCAGCCCCAAACTGGACCCAGGAATTTTCTGGGAGGCTGTTGATGGAAAATGCTGCTGACACCCCTCATTACAGCACCACTTGAAGTCCTTTAGTTTGTGTCCAGTTGCCTTTTTTTGTGTGTCCGTCCGTCCTTCCTTCCTTCCTTCCTTCCTCCCTCCCTCCCTCCTTCCTTCCCTCCTTCCTTCCTTTCTTCTCCCTGTTTTTGTAATCTCTCTCTCTCTCTTCCTTTACATCTTTCTATTTCTTTCCTTTTTTCAACATTTTTAGTTAGAAGTTTTTCTTTAAGATTCTTGTCTCTTTAAATTGTCTTCTTGGATTTTGTGTCCAACAGCCTGGATTAATGAGCCATTTAGAAGCCTCAGCAGAGAATTATCCTTCTGTTTTTGAGAGTGTAGAGATTGGAGCTGGGTGGTTTTTTTAAACTGCCACCATTCTGCAAGCTTATGTGCCATTTTTCAGTCAGGTGTGACCATACAACATTATTTGTTTTGAAGTGCAAAAGCCTGAATAGAAAGTGCATTGAAGACCAGGATAAAACCACAGCAGGTGTTGCAGGGTCTTCTCAGAAAACCAGTTGTTTCTTCCAAGTGCGATAGTACACTCTTCACCAGATGGCATTAGGGAAACTGGGAAGAACAGAGCCTCCTCATTTTTTCTAGAATTCTTGGGTCTAGATTTTTTTTTAATTGTCTAGAGATGAGGAAGTGTAGCAATGAAAGACTCGGTGATTTAGCCAAGGACTTCCTGCCAGTTGGCAGCAGAGAGGGATCCAGGTGTTCCCAGTCAGCTCACTGACTCCAGGTGGGCTCTGTGGTGGCCACATGAAACACCACAGCAAGACTCAGATCTCAGCCTGAGCCCTGAAAATGTTCTCTCATTCATTAAGATATCTGGTTCCCTCCTGAATCAGCACAGTCTGGAAAGTGTTATTACACCACCAAAAAAAATTTCCAGGTGTGGGTGTCTGGCACCAGAAATAACTTCCAGCAACTCTCTGGCTGCCTCCTCTGAGACTTGTGAAGCTCCAGCACCAGTGAACAACATCCTGGCTCGTGCCCTATTTGGGGAACACCTAACATCCCTGTTTCTGGTGACTCCACAGGGCTTTGGGGACCAAACCTTCCTGGATCGAAGGGCTTGTCCAAGCCATACTGCACAGCAGCCAGGTGAACGTGGTCGCAGTGGACTGGGTCTATGGGTCTACAGGAGCCTATCCCTCCGCAGTGGAAAATGTCACCCAGCTGGCCCTCACCATCTCACACTTCATCAGCAAGCTCCTGGTAAGCTACTGTGCATTTCCAGTGCAGGAGCATGGCCAGGAACTGCCCCCACCTTGCTGTATCCAGGAGTTGGACAAGTGGAATTTTTATTCCAGATTTTTCTTTTTTCCCTCTCTTTCAATCCAGGCTTGAGCATGCCACCGGTTTTCTTCTTTCTTTTGAGTTTTGACATTTTCTGGAAAAAAAGCCAGTTGTCAGCCACCTCTCCAGCACAGGAAAAACCTAAAGGCTGCCTTGGGTTTTCTCAGATCCGTACTTCACTGGACAGTCTTCTTCTGCTCAGAAATTTTGTCCAGGAAACTGGAAGGAATAAGATTTGGGGCTATATCATATTTGCTCTGGGCTTCAGATATACTTCCCAGTATGTGGAAATACCCAGATGTGTCCCACACAGTTTGTTCGTGCACAGCACAGCTGAATAAGACTTCTGCTATCAGGGTGATGAATCTTTGTGTTAACCAGCTGTGCATAAACTCTCCATGAAACATTTGCACTGCTGACTGCACTGTTTAGGGTTGGGTTTGCATCTGTGGACCTAAAGGAAGGCTCTGAAAAACAGAAAGGACAACACTCATCATTCCCTTAACTATTTGGTTTTCCACTGTACGCCTCAAAAGCAATCCTGCATTAGGAGAGTCACAGAGCTGCTGTGTGGGCTGGGACAGGGAATTTCACCTCTCTGCTACAGAAACACTAATCTGAATTATTGTCAACCTGCAGGCCCTGGGAGTCTCAGGGACATCTATCCACATCATTGGGGTCAGCCTCGGAGCACACGTCGGGGGCCTGGTGGGGCACTTCCATGGTGGTCACCTGGGACGGATAACAGGTATCACAATACTGAGCCTGGGGTCCTCCCCTGTTCTTCAAGAGAGAGAAGGAGGAAGGGAAGAAGGGGGAGTCACTCAGAGTGGTCTTTTAATTTCATAAGGGCTCATTAAATCCAAGGTTATGAGCTTCTTCCTAGATTCTGACAGCACCTTTCCAGCCATCAGTCCCCTCCATGATGCCAAAATAACACAAGTACTTGGAAAAAGTACTTCCACCTCTGCTACACTCTTCAAATTGGTGCCAGTTTAGCAAAATATGAGACCTCACGACTAATGAAAACCCACAACACCCACAAGCTTTGCTTCCAAAGTATAGCCTGTACATGTTGTTCTTAGAATTAAAGCCCACTATGCAGTTGTGGGGGAGCAGCAAGAATGAGCTGCTCTGCTGCTGTGCTGAGAGCCAAGGGGACAGTCAGGTGGGCAGTGGCCTCACAGACAAGGGATACAGTCCTACAGTGTCTGGGCAAGAAGGGCAGAGCAGGTGCAGTGCCAGGAGCCAGGGTCATCCACAGCCCAGTGATCACCAGGCGAGTTGGTAATGGTAAGACAAGCCCAAGGTCAAGCTGGGAAGTCGAGTCAGCAAGATAAAAGCAGGACCAACAAGACACAGGGCAGGGCATGGCATCCCTACCACACAGCTCAGGCAAGGAACAAAGGCAAGAGCCTGAGCCAAAGTTGGGAGGACCCAGATGAGGCCTCTTGCTGTCCTCCCTCACAAATTGGCTGTTTTCACAGCAGCCTGGTCTAAGGCCATCCAACTGTACCAAATCAGAGCTGACCTTAAACACAGAGAGCCAGACTCCTGGGCTGAGGAAGAGGTTTCAGTGGGGGAATTACAGAGCAAGATGATTATAGGCTGATCCTGTCATTTAGAGGTTTTGGTGCACACAGGACCTTGTCAGCCTTTAGGTGTGGAGCATGAATAGAGTCACAGAACGATTTAGGTAACAAGAGAACTTGGAAGGTTTCTGGTCCACACAACCACTACCACCATCACTCCTCCTCAAAGCAGGGCTGCATTGTAAGTCATATCAGATTGTCAAGGGTTTTACTAAAGTCTGGGAATCCCCAATGACAGAGATGCATTTTGACAGGAGGGGAATGCCACCAAGAAGGAACAGACATAAGGTCCCCAGTAGTGTGACCTCAGCTCCTAGTGTGCCTCAGCCCATGCTGCTCTGTCTCACAGAGGGATCCTCAGGAAGGGTCTCACTGCACATTCATCAGGGCAGCCCAGGGAAATGCTGGTTCAGTCTTCACGTGTCACAGCTACCCACACAAAATGAAATACAGGCATTTCTTAACAGGAGCTGAGTTTCATGTTGGGCCCTTTTTTAAGCTTGAATCAAAGTTTACATCAGGAGAAAATTGGAGTAGTCACTGTCCTGCACCAGAATTTTATGATCAGCAATGCCTTCAGATGAGTGGAAGCAGACATGTTTCCATGCAACCAGTAATTAACCTCGGAGTTAGACTCCTCCCCTTTATGTTGTCCACATGTAGTAGAAGCTCTGTAAATTTATTTATTCCGTTAATTTGGAACTCTGCATGACTACAATCCCTTTTCCACACTCCTGTTTGTCCTGTGATTTCATAGGCATACTGGGCATTGCAGATGCCAGTTCAGATTTAGGGGCCTGAAGACAGGTTGGATTAGACCCAAGATGTGTCTGATCTCTTCTCCTGCCTCCTCACACACACACATGCATACACTCACAGGAATGTGATCCCAGAGCCACGCTTTGCTGAAGTGTTTTCAATGACCTACAAAGCGCTGTGTGGAGCAAAACCAGAGTGAGCCTTGGAGATCAGGGCAGAGACTTTATTTTTGTGCGGTGAGTTTCTTTAATCCATGCCTGTTCCAGTGTATATTTCCCTGTGCAGGAAAGAAATTGGAATGAAGAGCCCTTCTCAAACTCAGAAAAGAACAATTTGTTTCAATACTTGCAGAGGAAATGAAAAAGCCTGAAGGAATGATTTGCACACATTTGTATAGCTCCAGTAAATAGTTTCCTTAGCTGCAAAGATGTACATCTCAATGCAGTTTATGCAGCTTGTGTTTGGAGAAGGAAGGGATGCAGAAGAGGTGATAGAAAGGTGCTTGCCTCGAGCTGTGCTAGAACTGACTGCTGTTCATATTAAGTGTTTCTCCCTCCTCAGGAAGAACTTTAGGCCACACCAAATAACAATTTTCAGTACCTCTTAGAGCTTGTCACTACAACTTGGTCTGTAGAAGTGCAGGGGGAACCTCTCAGCTTTTTGTTCATATCAAGACTAAAGAACATTAAAGTCTTATTTTTAGCTTTTATTTACAGAAAGATTACAAAATGAGGGTTTTTTCCATCATTTCCTCCTTCCCCTTCCACTCACAAATGCAGACACACCTATTTGTACATTGTTGATGTTGCCTTCTCCATAGGGAATTGATGGGACTGAGTTCAAAGCAGTGAAACCAGCCAGCTCCGAGGCTCCTAAATTATTGGTGCCTGGGGAGTGAAAAAAAGTCTTATGAGGTTACTTTTCTACAAAATGGGAACAGGATAAACCTCAGGGGGAAAAAAAAAAATCTTTAATCTGCTGTTTGGTATCGCCAAGGATAATTTTCTGTGTTCCTTTGACTCCGTAGAAGTTGCTCTAGGAATGAGTTTTAACAAAAAATGAAGATAATAGCTAAAGACTAAATTTTATTTGCAGGGAGATGGCTCAGAAGCCTCTTCATTTTAAAATTGTTTGATAGTATGAAACTTTTGTGATTCTTGGGTTGGTTAATGCCGGGGGTGCTGAATTCATCACATAACTGCTGATTTTTAGTGACATTTCTCATACTGTAGTGCTAATACAGATGAAAGTACAATTAGGGAAGGCATTAAAAGTTTGATTCTCTTTCACCAAAACTCCAAGAGACACTGTGCATGCACTGTCAGAACTATTTAAAGCTCAGTCATGGCTTTACAGCCTAGAACCTTGAGTTACAACACTGCTAAAGGGGCGTGGAACAGTGGAGGACAAGGCAAGGAAGCTGGAGTGGAAATTGGCACTGGCAGAAACTATTCTGGGGCATAATCTCTGAGACCTGGGAATAATTTATTATTTCTGCCTAGCAATATTTTTAAACATTTGGATAAAAATATCTAGTCCAGAAATAAGAAATAGAGGGGCTGGTGAGTACTTGTGCTTGAGTTGTTTGATTTTGTTGCAGCCCTGGATCCTGCAGGCCCTAAGTACACCAGTGCCAGCCCCGAGGAACGCCTGGATCCAGGGGATGCCCTCTTCGTGGAAGCCATTCATACTGATGCTGACAGTAAGCTGGCTTCTCTCTTCCTTGGCTTGGGCTTCTGTCCCTCCTGGCATCATTATTGCTGAGGAGTCTGTAGGTCATTGCCCCTTTTTTTGCCAGACTACCATGAGTTCAGGTTCACTCTTGAGGAAGTTTCTTGTTAAGAAAGGCTTTGAAGACAAATTCATACCTCAGAGCACTTCAAACAACAGACAGGTGGAGACTGCTACAGCAGAATGAGTTTATGCAGAACCAGCTTGGCATGACTTTTACTGCCTGAAAAGAATTTATAGGTCTAGTCTCACTTTGCTTTTTCCCGCCTGATATAAGGAGGGTTCCACCAAGAGGGCTGTCAGAAAGTAAAAGTCAAACCAACAGCTGGTGCAACAACAGAGTAACTTCTCTAAAGCACTTAGGATCTACATGTCCTAAAGAATAATGTGGTGACTTTGAGTTACACCTTTTGCCTGGAGACCACGAAAACCTCTACCAACATAACTCTCAATTGTGCTTCATAATCCCACATTAAGGCTGTGGTCAGTTTAGTTCTCCTTTACATAGAAGTAAGAACCAGAGTCACTGAGGTGGTGGTTAAGCCACAGTTCCCAGTCATTTTGCAATGGGAATGCTCCAGGAGCATTCTCTGCTCCCTGCATCAAACCTGGACAATGCAGGCATGTAGAAGCAGGAAATCTGGCCTTGATGTCTTCAACATCGGAGTACTACCAATGTTCAACCAATTATAGGGCCCTGTCATAAACATGTAGGGAAAAGCCTAGAGAAGAGCCAGTTCTGAGAATGAAATGGCATTTCACTTCCTTTCAGATTTTGGGATCCGGATTCCTGTAGGCCACATTGATTATTTTGTCAATGGAGGCAAAGATCAGCCAGGATGTCCCCGATTCATCTCTGCAGGTAAGAACACTCTCTGGCCAAGCAAAGGGCTTTCATGGCCATTTAGCAGACTGTGGAAATGCTGTTTGGCAAGCAGTTCCTGCTACAGCCAGGGCAGACAGAAAAGCAAGACAAACATGTATTCACAGCCCACATCTCTTCTCAGCAGTACAGGAAACAGCTGAAATTAAAATCACATGCAGATCAAGTGTCTTGGCAGCACCACTGTCAAGAGATGTGATTTTGGTGATACTTCTCTGTGAGCCAAAACCCTAGCATCAGTAGAGATGACACTTTTGCTAGAAAGGCTTTTAGGTACCACTAAAAAAGCTGCTTTTTTCATGCTGCAAGTTGTGTTTACTTAGAGAGACAGTTTGTACAATTACTGCCCTTTTCTCCTAGAGAATAGGACTTTCCACAGGAAACAGTGGGGATTAATTAACATTTCAAAATGTTCTGTATGAGTCAGCTGCATTGAGGGTCAGGTTGCATGGGATACGTATGGTACCTCACCTCCCTTAACTGGGATTTCAGTGCAGGTGGGAGTCAAAGCTGCTGCACCCCCTTACAGAGAGCTTGGGACCTGATTGATGGGACACTGACAGAAACATGGCAGCCCAGTGGTGCCCCTCTTCTAAAGGACTCTGTTAGTCTGGGAGAGGCACTTCTGACTTCCTGCAGACCGTCTCTTGCAGTGGGATCTGGGATTGTAGTCACACAAATGCTCTGCAAAATGTTATTGGTGGGAAGGCAATCACTGCAGTAAGAGTGCTCCTTGACTCCTAGTTCCTGGGAGATGTGCAAATGTGAAATGTGCAAAAAGACTGAAGCCCCCAGAAAGGTTCATGGCTGCTTTTCTCTGGTTGAATTTTCCCTTGCAGGCTATAACTTTCTGATCTGTGATCACATGCGGGCAGTGCATCTCTACATCAGTGCCTTGAACCATCCCTGTCCCATTGTGGGCTTCCCCTGTGCAAGTTACCAAGACTTTTTAAATGGACATTGCCTGGACTGTGCAGAGCCCTTCCTGTCCTCCTGTCCCACAATAGGTACAGTACAAGCATGAGACCTTCCCAGAGCAGATGGTAATACATTCCTGATGGTGTCAGTGCAGAGCATGGGATGCAGTCCAGATTTCTCTGAGCAGGATTTGCTTTGGATCTCCTTGGGAAGAGTGAGAAGCTGTTTCATTTTCAGGCTTCTACAGCTCATATATTGCTTTAAAGCTCATATATTGCACAAGGTAGAACACCAAAATCTTGAACATTTCTGATCTTTAAACATTTTGTAGGGTGCAGATATGAGTTGAAAGAGAGTTGCCAGAATCACCCACTGGAATTGGTGGGCAATCAGCTCAAAAAAATGTCTTGTTTAGAGAAGCAGCTGGAAATTTTAGCTCAAGCCTGAAGTCCCATTCTTCCACACCATTCAGTGGTGCTGAGTCACCTCCTTTTCATAAATTTCTGCTATGGTCACCCTAAGAAGAATTCTCTAGACTGGTAGAAGGTAACAGATGTTTCTTTTAGGCTTCTGAAGCTGGGCTTTGGCATGAGGAAAGGAAGTGTCCTTTGCTGCTATTTGCAGTAGGGTACCAGAGGAACACAAAGAGAGGCCTCTTTTGTTGTAGGTTTTCTCAGATTAGCTACACCTCCCCCTTCTCACCAAGCCATATTGCCAGCTAGTCACTGATGCAGGCCATGAGCTATGGTGGTTTTCTCATTTGACCAAGAAATTCAATTTCCCAGCACCTTATATTTGCATTGTCATTTAACATCTGCATTAAGTTTCCTAAGCTGGTAGTCTTTAGTCTTGCTCATTTTGCACAGTTGCAACTGATAGCCCAGTTTGTTAGCAGAGGAATGAAAAAAAAGGCCACCAACAGGTTCTGTGGTGATGATTACCTGGGGATAGCCAGAATAGGTTTCCTGAGGGAACATTAGCCTGTCAAACAGACACCACAAACTTGTACTTGCTCTGATTTGCACTGCTATAAAAACAGGATCTGTTCTCCAAGGCAGGGGAGTCAGGCAAGGTGAGTGGAGGTGACTGATTATATTTCTGTTCTGTGTCATTCATGGTTTTCCCTGCACTGACTTTATTTCCTCCTGCAGGCTTAATGGAGCAGATGGGTGTCAACATGAGCAGGCTGCCCCAGGAAGTGAAAGTTTTTTTAATGACCAGTCCTTCAGCCCCATTCTGTGGTGAGTAGCATGAGAGAAAATTGAGCCAGAAGGGTGTCAGCCAGTGAGGCAGATCCTTTGAGGAGCCCAGGTAGTTACAGCACACTATCCCATCCCAGTCAGCTGCTGGGGGCCACACACTGCTCAAGAGCAATAACCCTGTACATCTCCTCCATAAAGCCCTTTCCCACAGATTTATGAGTGTGGGCACAGCCCTGGACTAACACAGCCACATGGTTTCAGGACTGAAGTAAAGGGGAATGAAAATGCCTGTCTGTTCACACTGGACTACACAGACATGCCCCATGTGTCTTAGCACAGAGACTTCATTCTTTCTTATGTCTGTTTAATCTTCTCTCTGCTAGTGGGGACAGAGAGTGCTAGAGCCACTTTTTTGGCACAGGTAGGTCCAACCAATAGTACCTGTTCTCACTCCCACGTTCTTTGCTTCTTGCTCAGTCCACCACAGCCTGGTTGAGTTCCACTTGCAGAAGAAAAGAAACAGAGTCACCAGCATTGAGGTCAGTTTCAGCAGCAACAGCACCAAGGACACAGCAAAGATCACCATGTGAGTGACAGTGCATGCTTCCAGCCTGTTTTTACCCAGTTCCAGCAGTAAGGATGTTTATCCTGGTCCAGGAAAGGCACAACAATAGCATATTTCTGAGTGATGAACCACAACCTTGTTTCTTGAGTCCCTCCACATTTTCCTTAAATGCCCTCAAGAATTAGGCATGTGCTACCATTACTCAGTCACCCTGACTGGGTCCACATCCTGCCCGAGTGCACAAAGCAGTAGGAACACCCTGGGACCCCCAGATTTGCATATTTTTGTATGGCTGCACTGGTTCCTTTCCCACAACATACCCTGACCTGGTGCCCTTCAAACTGCAGTCAGTGTCAGATAGTTGTTAGCCCTGCTCTGACAGACAGAGATGGGTCACAGCAGAACCCATCCACCAGAGGTTCCAGACTGCTGGACTTGGTGTCTTAGACATTTCTCTTGATGTCTGATAGGATAGCAGTGGCAAAGAGAAGTGCAAATCAGCATAGTCAGAAATGTAGTTTGTTGCCTCTGCAGTAATGCAGCAATGCTCTCATGCTCCCATTGCAGGGAAAAGCAAGGGGCAGGAGACCAAGATCCACTGTGCAGACAGAAAGATGTCTCTTGACAGCACCCTCCTCCAAACTGTGTCTGAATTAAAGGATCAGACTCCTGTTCCGAAGCTCTTGCCACAAGGGGATTTCCCCACCACAGCAAATTCCCCAGAAGACTTCCTCACTTCTTCCTACTGCTTGCCCACTGCTGTGGACTGGGAACCACAGTGCAGTGAGCACATGCTGCTGGCTGCCTCAGGAAGCAGGAAAGCAGCCTGCTAAAGAGTCCCAGCCAGCTCTCCTGGGATCAGGAGGGTTCCAGTGCTGCCTCCCACACAGTCCTTACTGCTAAGCCAAAATACTGTGACCTGGAGCTAATTGTGTTGCTGCTTCGTGCGCACCAGGAGGTAGGGGTGAGGAATGGGGAAGGGGAAGCCACACTTTAGGGTACTCTCCAGCATGACATAGATGCTTGGTCACAGATTTCCGGCCAGGCACTACAGTTCGGGTTTGTACTCCAGCCTGGTGGAGTCTGTTCCTCCCTGGCTTGGAAGCCAAAACTGCCTTTTCCACAGATGCAGGAGGGAAGAAATAGTAATGCCCAGGTCAGAGCCGGACCCGTGCAGCCCCTTCCTGCAGCTGTAGGACACAGGAGCTGGTGGGTGTCCAGCAGGAGGCATGTGAGCGCTGGAGGGAAAGGCTGCCCGGGGAAGTGAGCCAGGCAGGCAATCCCGAGGCTTTGCTGTCCCCTCCGGTTTTAATGAGACAGTGGAGTTAGAGCAGGGTAACCTATCCAGAGATGCCCTGCGGGGGGAACAGCAGCTGTGTTTCATTTAAATACCTTTCTAAGAAGCACAAGGCTAAACTGAAAATTTGCTTACAGCGATAAACCTACAGATTTGAGAGTAAAAATTTAAAGATATCCCTTTTAATTCCCACCAGTAGCAAAGGGCAAACTTCCCCATTCTAGGCAAAGCTCAGCCTTCCATTGCAGTCAGCTCAGAGTATCAAATGGGCATCTAAACATAGATCCTCACATCACAGTTCAGACACTGATCGATCACTGACTTCTCTCAGATGATCTGACATGCAGATCATCCTGCAGTTTCCCAGAAGTGCAGAGGCACTTATTTGGGAGTGTTCAGCTAGTCTCAAACCTTCAGCAAGGTTGTGTCTTGCCTCACATTGCCCTTCTCATCTCCTCTCCCAAATATCCATTCCAATCTCAGTCCTCCCCCAAATATCCATTCCAATCTCACTCCTCCCCACAGGCTGCTCAGAGTGCCCCAAGAGACATGTCCCCAAGCTTCAATAGCTGACCAGGGGCTGATGAGTAAGGAGCCTGTTACACAGGACACTTCCCAGCTGCATTGCTGTGTGCTTACACATCACATGACATCATCCCCCACATCTAAGAGACATACCTCTGAAGCCAGCCAAGAGTCCTACATCCATCCAAATGGATGGACCAAGTGTCAGTCCCAGGAGCGACTCTCTTCAGCCTGGTTAACTGTACTGTGTTCCCCTGTCCTAGGGCAGGGCTGGGTCCTGCCCACAGACAATATGCCACAGGGAGATGGTCTCCATTTGCTATCCATTATTCACCTTTATAACCACAATTTTGCCATGCTTCCTATTTTTAGCAGGTTCAAGCCAGGCACAGTCAGAGACACAAAACCTCCAGCAACTACTGCTGCAGTCTAAGGGAGGGACTGGCTGTACTGGTGTGGGTTGACTGCTGTGGCATAGGAGGACACTGCTGTCAACCCTTGCCTGGGAGCTACTTTGGTTAGGAGAGTTGTAGGCTCTTCCTGGCCCTTTTGTCACCTCTCCCCCTTCCCTACTGTCATGTTTCTGATCAGGCAGTCACCCAGGTGGTTCTGGGATCATGCCAAGTCAGCTGCACACATATTATTCTTCATGAGCATCAGGAAATCAATGATCTCCGTGCTCTAGGAGGTGCCAAGTAGATCAAGTGTAAGGCCCACTGGATGGACTTCACAGAAGGGACTTTAAATGTTTGACAGTACACCTCTGGCACATGACTGACTGGGCTCTGTTTACCAAAACTCTGTCATTTCTCAGTTCACATTACCTGGGTAAGAGCATAGGGAGGGACAAAGGTCCCTCTATCCAAGCATCCCACCTTCAAGAGGATCAAAAGCAAATACCTAGAGAAGAGTATAAAAAATCTCAGTGTAAGCACATCACAATACTTCCTCAAAGAGTTTCCCACCATCTAGTGACGTCTCAGGGACTTTCAGAGCCAGAGGTGAGATCCTTATTAGCTTTTGTATTGCACAGTCCTGTCCAGACCCACTCCTATTACTTGTACAGCTATGTAAACTTTCTAGCATTCACAACATCCCACAGCAAGGATTTTAACAGTTTGAAAGGAATGGTACTCTGTGCAGTGTGCATTTTTTTTTGAGCCTGCCACCTCTTAGCTTTCTTTGATGGCCCCTAGTTTGTGTACTGGAAGTGAACAACTGGTCCCCATCCATGCCATTCCCAATTTCATAGATGTTGACCTATCTACCACTTACCTCTCTGTAGCAAGTAGTCAATATGCAACAGTAAGAAGAGTAGTTGTAATTGTGTGATGGAAGGATGTTTATACAGAAATATTCCCGAATACAGAGATAAAACATGGAGAGACAGTAAGACACTCCTGCAATGCCTCGTTTTGACAGATGAGTCTTCTCACTCCATTTTATTATGTGAGGGCTTCACAATAGTACCACAGGTTCCTCCAGTGTTTCCATGGATCTGCACAGGGCCTGCATCTGCAGGTGGATTGAACACACCCCTCACACCTCTCACCCCACCTTGCAGACCTAAGGAGCAGGAGACGGGCAAACGGCTGCTGGCCCACCGAGTTCCCCTCTGCCAGATGAGCAGTGTGACCCTGAAATACATCCCCCAGAATCGCTTTTGGAGAAAGGATGAGCCATCCATCGTTGGCAAGTTCTGTGTAGCACCCCTGCCTCTCAACAGCAGGTGAGTCACAGGAATGTCATACAGGGATACACTGAGCCTATGGATGCAGCCTGTGGTTGGAAACAATGCATTTTTTCTCCTGTTTAGATAAATATGTAAAGAGGTCTTTCCCATCACCTCTGTGTCCCTATGTAACTCATTTTCTATCTGTGAAAGAGAAAAGCTGCAAAGGTAGTTTTCTAAGAGTTTTCTAGAATTTTCCCCCTATGCCATGGAAGGAATATAGCTGCAACTCGCATCACCTTAAAGATACTTAAGTCACAAACCATGGCAAAAGTTTTTACTAACTAAAATTTATTCCTTTTGTCTTTGCTTGCCCCCTCCGTCTTCCCCTGTCTACAATGGGCCCCCATGACAGGTGAACATTTTTCAGAATGAGACAACAGAAGACCAATAATATATTTCTGCTTCTTGTACAGCAAGGTTTATAAAGCACTAAGGCTATAGACAACAATTTGGGGATTTTCTAGGCCAGACATTGTAGAGTATATACCTTCAGCCATAGTTACCTTTCCTGCAGTAAAAGTAGCCAAGTCCTTCTCATCCTGAGAGAGATAAAGGTCTTCTCCATAATACAATATTCTTGCCAGGGTTTTGCAGATCCAAAGTTCTTGCAGGCAGGACAAAATAGCTGGGCCTATACTGACACATTAAACTGTCTACAGTGCTTCTGAAATGCTGCTCAAGGCTGAAGCAAGCTAGTGGATACTTCAAAGCAGGTTCAAATTCTGTTTTGGTGGGCAGCAAGGAGGCTCAAGTTCTAGGCAGTAAAAATATATCCAGTAGTCCCAGATAGGGGGAAAAGAAGGCATTCCTATGTAAAGACCAGGTACTCCCTTCAGTATAAGGACTGTTCCTTTCTAGCAGGTTTTGCACTTCAAAGTTGGGATGGATGTGCTTTTATCACTTAGGAATGGGACAGCATGGCCCATTGCCTGAAAGAGTTGCTAACCTGCATCCCTGGAAGCACTGGACTTGGCTTTGGTACAGACAGAAAGCTGTAGAGTTCCACAGATCACAGCTGTGCTGCTGTCACCAAACTGGGAGCACTCAGAGCAACAATGGTGCTGCTAGGTGGGGTCAGGGGAAAGGTGAAGGACACAAGCCCATACACACCCTTCCAGCCAATTCCAGCCAATTCCCCAGCCAGGGCACAGCACCCCATTCACTACACCCTTGCAAAGCAGAGCAAGGTCCACCAGCACCTTGCCTGCTTCTGTGTTAGGATAGCAACCTCCCCCTGGCAATGCCCAGCCTGACTTCTCTGGATTTCTCCATGTGCTTCCCACAGCAGGACGATGTCATGTCTGCCCTGGACCCTCACCCTCCCCAGCAAAAGAGAAATCTCCTATGACCTGCCTACTGTTTGTGCCTAGCACTGCCTTCAGATCCACACAACCAGAAAAGAGTCCTAAACCTACTGCTGCTCTCTGCTCGCAGATGATACTTTTGCCATAAAACTGGATGGGTTTTTTACTCCCTGCTTTAGGGACAGGATGTGAAGGTAAAGAAATGTGTGGCAGATTGGCAAGTACAAGGTTCACTGGTTACAGCAAAACCTCCCAGTTAAAAGACTGGATTGAAACTTTTATCTCACAAGTTCTGTATCCAGGTCTGAAAGTGAGACAGGCAAGTCATTTAATCTCGAAGTTTGAGTATCTGTATGAGAGAAGAAGGAGATAATATCACTCTTTGTACAGTGGGAGTATTGGTATAATTCATTAGCGTTTTACATTAAATTGTCCTGTATTCTTCATAATAAGGGTGTGAGGTATTATTTTTCCTCAGCAAGTGGAAAAGGTGTGGTTCAAGTTTGGCACAGGGAGGAGCCATTCTTAGCCACAGCTCCAAAGGAAAACTCACTAGTCCCATCTACAAGACATTTTCAGAGGGAGACCCTATTGATTTCATAGCACATAATTCTCTCTGGAACTCACATGGAATGAAGCAGACACCAGGAGCTGTGCTCTCACATCCAGTTTTGCACTGCTTTGACCATCTGCCCAGAATAGAAGGTAATGGGAGAATGGAGCATTGTAGCTACAGGGCCACCTAAAACAAATTAGCAACTCAGCACAGCCTTTCAGACCTGGTTAAGTAGTTGTAGTCTGGAAATAATTGGTGAAAGATTCCAGTGAGATGCATGACACACAAAACAGCCTTCACTTGCCCACAACTTTTCCACCATGAAGAGATATATGCAAATTAAGAGGTGACAAGTCTTTCATCATTTCTGCCCACAAATCACATCTTCTACTGACCATTTTCTCTGGTTCCCTGTACTGCTTCACCACGTGATAGGAAAATGCACCAGGAACTTTGTGATCAGGAGAGAGGGACATGCTAAAGGCATTTTTGCATTGAAGAAGTCTCAAGCCGTTTGCCATGAGCTCTCACTACTGCTCCACTAGACAGTGTCTAGTGGACAGCAGGATTAGATCCTGCTTTCAGTTCAAATCCAAGATTTTGGGCCCTGCTATGTGACTGGAAGGACAGCTAACAAACACCATTGCAAACACAGGCTTGGGAGAGGGATAGAGCTGGACTCTGACACCCTGATAGACATCCATGTTAGCTGGCACCATGACTGAAGAGTTTCCAGGGAGCTTCTTGTTGAGTGCAGGAATATAAGCTCAGCAGGCACCTGTGAAGGGCAGTGTGTAACTCAGCCTGGTCCACTGCTTCAGGCAGGTGTATAAAGCACCTCGACAGATGGACCCATTTCATTGTGCATTTCAGTTCCTTTGCAGAAGAGATCCCAGCAGCTCTCATGTCAACCTGCTGGAGACATTTCCTAGCTGTGAAGGGCAGTGGAGCCAGACTGAAGCACCAATGTATCAACAGAGCATGGTGACAACCAGCAGGAGCATCCCCAGGCCTGGGGCAGCTCCATTCTCCTGCCCTGCTGTGAGAGCAAAGGAGAGCAGCAAGGAGCTGTGTACACCACAGATCCCACACATCCACCACTCCAGAGGCCCTCAGCAAGAGTGCCAGACTCCAAGGGCACAGGTTTTGCCCAGATGAGACTTGCAAGACACACCAAACCAGCCTCTGGGCCACAGGTTCTGTGTGAGCGGGGCAGGGCAGGGCAGGTGAGGCTGCCTCCACCAGCCCAGGGCCAACACAGAGCCAGCCCCACACACAGAATGGCCATTCCTCTGCATGTCTGTGCCAGGAGGCACTGACAAACACCCTGCCCTGAGCTGATGGAGAGACAACACTCCTTGCTTTTTCCCTGAATATCTGCCCTGGAGAGGTTCCTACCACCACTGCCCAACTTGATTGCACCAGGCTCTCTGAGACAGAGGATACTTCCACAGGCACTCCCACCTCCAATTCCATGACCAAGGAAGCTGATCAAACAAAATCCTGTTGCAGCTGAACTTGGAAGAGGCCTTCCATCTCCATACTATTTTCTTTAAGATATTGTACTTCCTACCAATGGCTGCTCCCTTCACAGATGTTTTGTATTCATTCCTTTCTTTACTCTGTGTGTGAGCACCCTGAGCAAACCTCTCACCCTCTCGAGCAAACAAAAAACAGGTTTCAGGCATTCCTTCTTGCCTACACCCATTCCCAGTCCCAATTCCTCCCCTTTCTTATTTCAAATGAATCAATGCAAACAACCAGCCTTTCACCAGAACTCTTTCTTCACCAGCTTCTTTGAGAAGCTGTCCTTGTCATAAATGAGAAATCCTAAGACCTGGAAAGGTAATTCCTGGTCTTTCTAGAGAGGATTTCCAGTGAGATGGATATCACCAAACTCTCCATTGCAAGCCCTTTACCAAAGTCACTGGGCAGCCCATTTTCCCTTGCCCCATCCACTCCATGCCTTGAGATCCCCTCAAGTGACATCCCTCTTCACATCCTCCCTCCCTCCCACTGTTACCTCCCTCTCCAAACCCTCCAACACCAGTGGTTTCATGTCTGACTTTAATGGGAATCACTGAGTGGAAGGGAACACAGACTCTGCGAGCGGGCTGGTATCGCTTGCAGCGGCATCGGTGCACTCTGGTGACAGAGCTGCCCACACCTCGGAGAGGTGGGACTACAAAACAAACCGTGGAGCCACGCTGGGGAAGGCAGCTCTGGTGAACAACCACGGGGTGGGAGGTGCTGGAGTGTCACACTGCAGTCTTAGGCATGTGCTTCATGTGCTCCTGAGTGTAGATGTCTGCTGGCAGACATCTCTGCGTGCTAAAGAGTGTCTCTCTGGTCAAAAACCTGTGTGAGCATCTGCTCCCTTGGAGGGGCCTCGGGATCAAAACAGCCTGTTGTTCCCTACAGTTCAGGGGTCTGAGTGGGAGCCAGAGGGGCTCGTCCTTTGCAGAGAGGGTGAGAACTCTGGAGATGGTTTTCAGAGGCTGCAGAAGGAAAGCAGTGGAGGAGGGAGGAAAAGGGGATGG
>VZRZ01006181.1:238684-256001 GCA_013398175.1 Climacteris rufus | reverse complement strand
GGGGGGGAGAGAGAGAGCACACCATTATTATCATACTTCCAAACTTTTCCAAGACACAAACCTCAGGGAGCCCACCCATCACTTGTCCTTCTCCCCTCCTAAATGAGCATGCAAAACTATGAAATTCTTCACCATGTGATAAATCAGAGAACGGGGTTATGAATTCATTGTGAGATGGCAAAAACAACCCCCTCCAAAGCACCTTCTGTGGTATTGCTGAAACAAAGCCCATGGCTCCTTTGCTTTTGCTCTAAAAGCAGGTATAAAACATTCCCTTCCTTACTTAGATACCAAGCTGCAGGCCATCAAGCATCCATCCACCCATCTCACCCACCAAACAGAAAGGCAGCCCAAGATGTAACTGTAAAAAAACAGGTGGCAACAGCTACACATCCTGCAAGCACTTCACAGCAACAAACTAGAACAAATGCAATATGAACAGGGGGAAAATCAGGTTGCTTTTGGTTGTTTAATTCCCATGCAAGGAATAGAGCTTAGTTTCCTCTGGAGCACTGAGTTATACAGCAGTACACTGTTAAAGCAAGTATTGAACAGAACCTTTGAACCTGCCTCCTTTAAATTGGCAGCATCCTCCTTAAAGAAAAAATGTGCTCATCAATGGGATATCACAGTCTGTCTCACTCATAAGCAGACTAGAAACTCTTTCAAGGAACTAGATGATAAGAATAGTAGCCCAATATATTTTCCATGAATACTTTGTTTTCTGTGACCTTTGGAGCACGTTGGGCATTCAAGAACTGCCCTCCTGCACTGTGCTATTGCAAGGTGGATTTGTAGTGACAGAAAATGACCATGACCCATAGAAGCACTTCAGCACGGGGAATTTAGCAAGCTGCAAGGTGATTCCCCATGTTGGGAGTTGCTGGGGAAGGAAATGACAGCACAGACCAGGGGAAAGCCCCAGGGGACCTCTGACCTCAGGGACTTTGAACAATGACACTGCAGGGAATATCCCTGTTTACTATGATGTAGGAAAAAGTTAGGGAAGTGCTTTCCCTGAGCCTTGGCAGACCTGCTTGGATTATTTGCTGAGCTGTGACTAGTGTCTGCACAGAGGCAAAACCTGCAGCCCTTCTGTATCACTCCTTTTTGTGGTGAGGCACTCAAGTTGCTGTGAAATATCATCTGGATGTGACAATTGCTGTTGTGCTGCAGTGGGATGTGGCCTGTGATGGGATGTGCTAGGATGTGATGTGATTAGGACACATAAAAGGTGAGCAGGGTAACAGGGAAGTGCTCACTCCCCCATTATGAACACACTAAATAGAGTTTTTGATTCCTTGTGTAATTACCTTAAAAATTAAAATACCACACTGGCTATTGTATAAAGAAAGAATAGGTTTGTGCTGTGTTGCACAAGTTTTCCCCAACACACACACCTCTTGTGTGTATGTTCACAGTATTGTCTGACTGCCAAAAATGGATAGAAATGACCAAAAATAAAGCTACGGTGTCCCTTGCCTCCTCCTTTATTAATTGCATTTGAAACTCTGGTTTTATTGAGCTTGATCAACTAGGAGAATTCTACCAATGACTTGAGAATGGATATCCTCCTTCCGAGAAGGCAAAATGGAAGCAAAGCACAGGCAAAGTGAGTTCACCATGTTTACAACACTATTTGCATTCACTTGTGGTTGCATGTATTCACAGACACTCCTGACAGCTAGGAGGGTGGCTGTCTCATAAGTGATTCAGTGTTCCTACCTCTCCAAGTAAGGACTGAAAAAGCTGCAAATTCGTATCTCCAGCAGCCTACCAGCAAAACCAGGAACTACACATTCCTAGGACAAATGTGGATTTTTTTTTTGGTCTCTGTGCCTCCTTAGAAAAGGAAACAACAACTAACCACACAAAACCAAACAAACAACCCCATCAACAAAACCCTAATCAAAACTCTTGCTAACTCTTTATCTGATTCAGCCAAAACCAAATACACTTGTTCTTTCCCTGGCCACTTTCTTCATATCCTAGACAATATGAAGAATACTGCAGACTTGTCAGGCTCATGCTTAGTGCCTGGCAGCTGGATTATTATGGGATGGCAGCAGGAATGCACATTTTGGGGTCTGCAGCTGGTGTATAGCAGCTGGCATGCAGTGACTAGCTAAAAGTAGCTCAGGGTGGAATTTCTCTCTTGGCCACTTGGATCTGAATTTCAAGCACAAGTCACTCTCCTATCTATTTCTGTTTGCCTGCATTGTTCCTCTGTGCCAACAGCCACTCCCTTGTGGAGTAAGGAGCTGGCATTTTGGAAGAGAGCATCTCATCCCCGCTCATTGGAAAGCAGAGTTTGGGGCATGTTAAAACAATGTTTAGCCTGTCAGTGCACCCAGGGTGACTGAAGGCAAGACCTGTAGCACACAGGACAGACTTTTCAATACCTTACTGATCTGGCAGAGACAAATCTCAGCAGAAACAAGGAGGATGGAGCAAATGCTGGGATAAATTGTGGTAGGCAGGGAGAGGAAGGACTCGAAGCTTTCTGCCCCTGCCCAGACTGAGCACTTGCAGGGTTTACAGCAACTCCTTGCTACCAATCTGGCATGAACCCTGGAGCTGTTTCTACTCCTGCTGGTGTCTCCTGGGATGTGTGGGCTCTCTCAACTGCAGAGGTCTTGCTCAGCTCAGAACTGGAGTATCTCCTGGCACAGCTCTACCTCGTGGAGAGCCAGCTGAGCCCTCTAGGGTGTCTGGGAGCATTTTTGTACCACCCACCAGCCTGGACACCACTTCAGTTTTTCTGCCTCTCCTGAGGGGTGGGCAGAGAACCGGGCAGGAAAGAGCTTCCCACAGCCAGGTTACTGGTCCTTCTACCCCACACTACAGCGGGTACCTGGGTCAAGCCTCTGCCCTGCTGCCTTTCCTTAAGAAAATCACACAGCTTGAGCCCACCTTCTGGGATTCCTTGGGGCAACAGGCCAAAAAACGCTGCAGTGGTGCAAACCCATGGCAAACGGGGCCACTGCTCTGTCCAGGCAGTTGCATCCCGGGAAAGACTTGCTCTGCAAGTGGGTACTTACGCAAGGGTCCCACACAGGGTGAGGTGTGCCCGTGCCAGGAGTGCCCTCACTTCATATACTCCCCTTCGCTCACATAGTCCATAAAAGACCCCGGCAACTCAGCAAAATCTTCCAAGACAAGACTGGTGGAGTCCTCACCCAGCAGGTCACTGTCGGGCCGGGCCGGCCGGGGGCGCGGGGCCGGCGGTGGCGGCTGAGGCGGCGGCTCGGACACGCTGGCCTGGCCGGAGCCCGGCCCCAGCTCCTCGCAGTCCTCCGACTCCGCCTCGGAGGAGGCCGGCCCAAGGACGTGGTAGAGGCTGGGCAGGCGGATGTCGAAGCGAAGGCCGAACTTGGCGAAGAGCTTCTCGTTGAGGGAGTAGAGCTTCTCCGAGATGTCGTAGCCCAGGTGGGAGGAGAAGAGGCGGGCGATGTAGCGATCCTTCCTCAGGAGCAGGTACAGCTTCTTCCTCGGCCAGGTGATGTAGCTGCAGTCGGTCTCGGCTGTCAGCGTGACCTGTGGGGCAGGGAGGGAGTGGGGTCAGTGCCACCACCTGGGCAGGGGTCACCCACCCTGGGGCTGTGTGCTTCACTCCAGTGAAAGCCCTCAGCCCCTTTGATGCCTCTTCTCCTTGGAGATTGCTGGGCTGGGGAGACGGATGATTTTAGCTGAACAACTGGATAAATCCCGCTACTGCTTCCTCTCCCCAGAGACCCCATTTTTCTATGCAATTAGTAGCATGTCCTCATTTAACCCAGCCATGTGGAAGGCTACATTTCACCCTTCTGCTTTCAGATGATGCTCCCTGTTGACATCTGTGTGATGTAGCTGAGCAGCACAGACACCACTATCCCTCAGAAATGCTACAGAGGGGGAAGTTTTAGCACAGACACCACTATCCCTCTACAGAAATGCTATGGAGGGGGAAGTTTTAGCACAGGCACTCCTATCCCTCTACAGAAATGCTACAGAGGGGGAAGTTTTTGCAAGCCCAGCCAGTTCAAGTTGCCAGCAAGTAGCCCTGTGGCAGGCTGCTGACCCATCCTGCTGCTGGGTTGCCCAGCCTCACAGCCCTTCTCCAAGAAGGCCCTGAGAGCTTGAAGGGCCTCCTGGAAGGCTTGCTTGGTCACCCTGTGCCAGAGGGAGATCCTGTCTCACCAGCTCTGCTGGACTCTGTAGGGCTGAATGGCCTTGAAGGACATTGCAGCACAACTCAGTGAGAGAGGAAGTAAAAAGATTTTATTGTGTTTGTGTATATGTAGAAAACTCATGAGGTTTTATTGGACTGACTTCAGAGAATGTTTCATTTTGCTTTGGGATTTGGCCAATGTAAAGAGACACTTTCCCGCTAGCTGTAGGACAAAACTAAATCCAGTAAAAAACATTATATAATACATAAATATATATTATAATAAATAATAATAATAAAGACAAGAAATGCAGGAAGGGTCAAACTGCCCAGGGCCAAAGAAGAACATCCAAGTGTAACAGAGACATTGGCATCCGAACAAGTGCCAGAGCCAAAATATCCCGGGGGCTCCCTTTCACTCTGTATCCAGGGGTCTCCTTGGTCAGCCGCCATGGCAGAGGGCCACTGGGAAGCTGAACATGGTTTGGCCTCATGTGTGTGTCCTTGGGTTTGATATTTAATGCCATTGCCCTGCAAACAGCTGCCTCATGAAAGAAATATAGGAGATAAAACCGGAGAACTTTCCCAGACCAGGCAAGCAAGAAGAAGGGTCACATGGAAATTGAAATGACCAGAATCTCATTTTCCTAACCAACTTCTGGCACAGTGACCAAAAGTGATCCCTTCTTGTGCAGGATTGAGATGCAATAAGCAAACCTGCCACCTAACCAGAACAGCAAGACAGATTTCACTCATGAATTCCCCTGCCACAAGTGCTCCGGCATTAGCAAGAGTTTGTAATTCAGCCTTCTGGGGGAAAGTGCCAGCCCTGAAACCAAACCCTTCAGGCACTGGGACCCAGCAGTCCTGGGGGAAGCAGATGCAGCCAAAGCAGAAAGCTCAAGGAAACCAGCTATTCTTGTAGACCAGCTCATGCTTCTGCCACATTTCAGTGGGCTCAGAACTGAAACTGTTCAAGCCAGAGAGCCATGGGGAAAACTTGGGCAAGAAAAACCTTCTATGCCCTCCTCCAGCAAAGTCCCAGAGTCCAACATGCACTTTTAAAACCAGATTATTGTGTTGCTAGGAATAAGGTTGAGATAAGTTACAGAGTTTTATTAACTTCTCAAGTGAGATGGCCAAGTGGGTTAAACAGCTGCCAAAAGCAGCACATCACCATGGTTAAGCATGAGCATCAAGAGTAGGGTCCTGCTGGGTCCATGGACTGCTCAAGTCTCACCTGATGAATGCTGGTCTCGCACAGGCTGCTACTTCTTCATGCTCCTCAATAAGCAGACATGGGGTTTAGGCATTTCCAGCACGTGGCCTTCCCTACCTAGGGATCTACCTTCCCACCCTGGTGCCAGGCACAGCAGATCCTGCTGCCCAGCCCTGCCTTGCAGAGCAGGAGAGCATGCAGGGCCAATGCATCCATACAGGTACTGGGGATGCCAAGAGCTTGGTGCTGGCAGGGCTGGTGGAGCCTGGCACCAGGCTGCTCCTAAGCTGTCTCACACACCCCAGATAAAGACCCTCAGGAGGTCTGGGAACATTCAGTTCCACAGAAATTAGCTCAGAATATGCTGTGGATGTCTTTGCAGGTTGCATGCCATGCAGTCAGCCATTTCCCAGCCTGGAGCACTGGGCAGCCATCACTCTCTCTGCTGGACTCTTGGGCAAATACAGCCCAGGGGCTAGCAGCAGTCTGCTGCCAGATTGAAGACCTATGCAAAACATGAGATCCCACCAGCCCTAGCACAGCCTTGCTGTTGTTGCCTTCTCTACCTCATTACCTTGGCCCGACATCCCTATTTCTGCTCACAAACTGTAGTCCTGTGCCACAGCCACACAGCCAGCTGTCTCCTGCAACCATAACCACTGGTGAAGGCACAGTTTTCAGGAGCAATCACCATGACCCTTTCACACATGAGCCAAATTCAGACCCTAGGAAAGGAGATTTGGAGAGCTGGCCTGGTTTAACCAAGTCTGCTTGGGGCTACCCTCATGAGAAAGCATCATTCCCTCATGACCATCCCACGCTCCCAAGGGATTAGCAAAATCCCTCCTCATATGCCCTGATTGACATAATCAAGATTGACATCCTGACAGGTATCAAGCCACCCTGGGATGTGACTTAAAGACAGAGGGATGTAGGCTTAAGTAATCTTCTCCAGAAGGAAAGCCAAGGATACACCGTGGGGTGTTGACAGCAAGGCCAAAATCCTTTTAGTTGCTGCAAATGAGAATTGGCCTGGCCTCTCAGCAAGGGATCCCTCTGCTCAGAAAGAACCATATTCGGGTGTGAATCATCCTTTCTGCTTCTCCACCCCAAACACATGACCATCAGAAAGTTCTGTGAGGAACAGGATATTTATGGATTCACACCACTGCTGCATACTGCCGCGGCTGCCATCCTGATGCCCAGACAATGCACCCTGCTAGCAGCATGCAGGGCCAAAGCATCCATACAGGTACTGGGGAGCACTATGATGGAAGAGAGGCAGGAATCAGACACCTCAATTCCCTGATGAACTGGAAGGAACACCATGCACCACCCTCCTTGCTATCAGCAGATAGTGGGAGCATGCCCTGAGGTCTTCAGAACCAGGTGGAAAAAAAGGTAAAACAGCTGATCACACAATCCTGTGCTGGTTAAACCACAAAGAAGGGGAAGAAAGTATTCCTGATTAGCTTTGAGTGGCATAAAGAGGCCCCTCCATCCCCTTATCAGACATGCAGCAAGGAGTGAAGCTGAACTGGGGTTACCTGGAAAGTTCCTTCCTCAGAGGGTCGCAGCGACTCCCATTCTGGAGAGTCCAGGAACTGGTACGGAAAGACGTAGTGAAGGAATTGTCCATCCTGGCACACTCGGATCCTGCAGAGGACAGGTGAGGCACATGGGCTTAGGCCACAAAACAGATGTCACACAGATCTGAGCAGCTCACACAGTGTGTCCCACCAGGGAGGAAAGAAATACTTGTCTCACACATGTCTCGTACCCTCTTGGGACAGCTGCAGGTGCTCCAGCGATGAGGCTATCGCTCCTTTCTCTGTGGGAAACTGTTTGCTGCCACTTCCCCATACTCCATCTGTTTTCTGTTTCTTGCTACAAAGACAGCCCTCACAGGTGCAATGCTTCGTCCTAACCCAGCACTTAGCCCACAGGACTGCTGCTGCTTTCTAGGTACTTCTAAACCAGCCTGTGGCTCTGTACTTGCATCTTCCTCCTGTTCCCAGGGCTGCATGAGAGCATTCCCTGCCTCAATATTGGCAAGTGATTACACCCAGGATCCCCCAAAATCATGCTGCCCATGGTGCCTGACAGATCACCCTGTGTGCTCATAGTTTGCTGCACATACATAGCTCACTTTCTCTTGGCCTTCTAAGTATCCCTTTCGTCTACTTTTGCTACAATTGCCTGCCAATGTCAAGGTCAAACATGCACTCAACTCTGCTGTGGGAACAGAGAAGGACCTGCACAGGCCTGGGGCAAGGACAATGGCAGGGCACTCTGGAGTTCTATTCATAGCCCTGCATCTCCAGATTTGGGGCCTCTTGCCTCCCTGTCACCATGTACCCCTGTTGCACAATGCACAAAGGCAATTCTTGCTTTCAGGAGTTACAAGACTTAGTTCATTGTTGGCTTCCAATCAGCTGGGAGTGATGCCTGGAAGGGTCAGGGATTGCAAGGCACATTTCCTGATCTAGTCATATTCTGCATTTTCCAAGACCCCACTTGTTCAGTTTAAGAGAGAGCACCATAATGCTAGCAGTGTTCTGCTGCATCAGCAAGCACCTCACAAGGCAATAGAGTGGGTACCAGGAAATGTAAATCCATGGAGCATACTACACCAGCCAAGATGCATACTTCCCACTGCAAAAGAGAGCAGAACAACTAAGTACCCATCAGCACCATTTTACTGTCTGTTGCAGCACTTTCATGCCCACAGAATACCACTGGATTACCCAGTGCAGGTCAGGACAGCACAGACTTTTCGCCATTAACATTATCTGCAGATACTCCAAACTTCAGAGGCAAGTGCTCAGCAGAGATGTTTGGTAAGAGGAAGTGCTAATGGAAACAACACATACCAAATTTCCTCCCCATGCTTTGCCATTCAGCATCCTGGTGGTCCCAGGGTGCTCTTAACACATCTTAGAAAAGGAAGTAACACCAAAAAGCTCTGTGGGTTCTTTGCACACTCCCCGACCAGAGAGGATTGGCCACTGCAGTAAAACAGGAGCCCCAGGTGATGCTTTGTATTCCCAAAGGAAAATCCTTGTGAGACACACCTCCTGCAGCTCAGCACTGCTCCCATTTACAGATCTTCTTCCTTTTCCACTCTCATGTAACATTAGTGCCAAGTGCCTGGCAGCAGCCTGGAAGGCAACATGATTGCTGTTTCTATGCATGTGGATTTTGCAAATCAGAAGTGGATGTGCTGATAAAGGCATGCCACAGGATCTCAGGTGAACAAACGCCAGCATTTGATCAGCACAGTTCATTCAATCAAATCTCCAGTGTGACTGTCTAGAGGTCCCTGAGGTTCTCCTTGGTGGCCCAGAGGAAGGAATATCACAAATGCTTGACAGCACAGGGAAAGAAAAAGGCCTGATTAGGCAAGATCTATCACAAGAGAGTACTCTCTCCTTTGATGATATGATGCTCAAAGTGAAAAACATCAAATGCCTGAGGGTTGGGGTGTTGGGAACAGGGGTGGAACCTCTCCCTGAACACTGCTGGCCAGGGAGAGCAGGTGAACTGAGGACTCAGCACACTCAGCACACAGCCATTCACATCACAGAGCTGTGCCTGGTGCCCCCAGAGACTACAGACCCAGACACACTGCCCTCCTGCTGTGAGAAACACATTCTCACAGCCAATTTGCTCCCACCAGAAATAAGATCACTTCAAAACATCAGAGAAAGAGGTAAGGATTCATTAAAGGTGTCACAAGTAAGGCTGAGATGGCCACTCCATTGCACACAGCTTGAGTCTGCAAACCACTCCCTGAAATACTCTTCAGTTAGAAAAACAAAAGAAAACTAAACCCCCAAGAGCAACTTTCCCCCTTCCCCAACAAACTGATGCATATCTCAAACCCCTTTCAGAGGAAGGAAACAATCCTCACCCCAGTTTCTACAGAGGGTGAAAATACAACCATAAGCCACAGTGCTTTGCTGTGAGCCTTTGTTCAGAAACAGGGGAGCCTTTACCTGCCAGACAGCAGCAACGAGAGGCGGTCAATGGGCGTCTTGCCCTCCACCGCATAATTCTGGTCTCTGACGAGCGACTCGACGTGCTCTTCACAGCACTTCACGATTTCTTTGTAGACTTCCAGGGGCACCTGCAAGGGCAGGTACATGGTCTTGTAGAGGAGGTCAAACTCTTCTGGGATGGTGTTTCTGCGGAGCCGGTAAGCCAGGTGAGCCAGCTGAAGCAAGGAGGCGAGGACGAGCAGCATGTTCCAGATGAAGATATCCAGCCCACAAGCGCTCAGCCAGCCCCACAGAGCATAGCAGAAGTAGCCTGGGGCCAGGAGGCCAAAGATATAGAGGGAGCCAAAGATGCCACTTCCCCCCATGTAACCCAGGAGGACGATGCAGCTGGCCAGCTGGTAGGCTGCTTCCTCCATAATCTCCTTCCAGGCATCACACACCGGAGGCCGGAGAACAGCCTGGTCCCAAGAGGGGCTGTTTGCGCTCATCCTTCCCCACTCCCCACCCTCCCCTGCCGTCCTGCGCTCAAAATGAATTGTCATACACAAAGGGTGCTGCAGAGGTTTGAAACCAGAGCTGCTGGGTGGCTGTTCCTCCTCCTCCTCCTCCTCTTGAGCACCGTTTGGTCCCACAGCAGTGCTTCAGATCGACATGTTAAAAAAGTGCTGCCGAAGGTTTTTGCACCCGAAAAATTCTGAAAGGGCTCCCTTCTCCTCTTTGTGGCTCACAAACCGTCGGCTGGCCTCCTTCTTGGCCACAAGAGTGAGAAAAGAAGCTGGCAAATGCAAGGCCAAAAGAGCTCAGTCAAAAAAAGAGTAGAGGCCATTAGCTGGAAAACTCACAGACAGGACAGAGATTTCCTTGCACTGCCTGTCTTGCCTGTGCTCTGGAAAATGGAATAGCGCCCGTGAGAGAGCAGCAGAGGGAGCTGGTGTTGAGTGTGGAATGTGTATCTCTTGGCAGTGGAACGGAGAGAGACCCCAAATGGATAACCATGTTTGGAATTGAAATCCAAGGAGCAAAAGCAGCGAGGAGAACAGAGAGCAAGCATGCACCCGCTACTTAACATAACTCAGGCGTCCAGATAAGCCCAGCGCAGCGCGAGGAGGGGAAGGAAGGGAAAACAAGAAGCTTATCAGGGTGAGCTCTGCTCACACATGGGGCTCTCCACTGCTCCTGCAAGGCAGTGACTTTCACCCAGCACAAAAAAGGAAAAAGGTCACCCCCTTTTCCCACTGTGGCTCATAGCAGTGGCAGGGGCTTTGCAAAAGAGGAGAGACTGGTTCTCAATGAACGCTTTCCAGGCACATTACAACCTCCCCTCACTCCAGGGAGATCCCTCTCGTGGGGTGTTTTAGATCAAGGGGCACGAGGTAAAGCTCTGCACAGCCAGACAACTGTGATTGCAAAGGGTAAAACTGGAGTAAACAAGCCTCTGCCACCCAGTTTCATCTATCATGAAGATGAGAATATCCTGCCAAAAGCTTTGAGTGTGTAACACTTGGAAGCATGTTTTGTGGGGAAATCCTAGCTGAGGGATTACAGGCTGTGTTGGGAAGCACCCTTGAGAAACATCATCTCACATTTTCATTTTCTTAATAGCTATTTGGAACCTGCCCCAGACCTTCATTTAGCCCAAAGAGGACAGTGAACACTTCCCACTCAGGTAACCCAGGACACGGGCACGAGAGGGAGCTTTCGAGTTCAGTCCTCCACATCGGATGCAGAAAAGATGCATACATGCAATTTCTCCTGTGCTTCCAGCAACAAGCTATCAGTCACACAGGCAGGATCTGCCCCTCTGCCAGGATGCAGTTACATTTCAGGCATTGACACAACCCACGTGGTCTCCCAGCACAGTGTGAAGTCAGCCTGCATGGGTCAGTGGGGTAGAGATAGGGTTTCAAGGGTGCTCGTGTTTCAGGGCGAGCTTGCAGCTGCCCTGCCTAACATACCATTCCCACTGGCACCATTCAGTTAAAGACACACTAATCACTTCTGCTACTAAAAAGGCTCTGGAATAATACTGTCTCCTGGGCAAGGCTGCAGCAAGGCTCTATGGCAACCTTACAGAATTCATCATCGTCTTGGACAGTCCAACTTATCTCTGCAATGATTAGGCCACATGCAGTACAGAGCTGCAGGGCTCCTAGGAGCTGTGCCATCTTGAGAGCTTGCCATGGGGGAAGGAAAGAAAATAAATTAAGCTTTGTACAGGATGAGTACAGTCCACTCAGAAAGGTGCTTTCTGTTAAGGGTGAAGTGAAACAGGGAACCTGGTCTCCAGTGGTCTCTTAATTCTGTGAAGAAATAAACAAGGCTCATCTGAAAGAGTTATGGGGAAATTAAGAACTTTCTCTTGATCCTAACCTCTGCAGAGAGGGAAAGATGATCTTATAGCCAAAGCACTACAATAAAAGCCCTACTATCCAGGTTCTGTTTTTCATACCATTGCCATATAATTGCTATATGATCCTGACAACAACTTGTCTACCTTTAGGTCTCTGCAAAAAATCTGTATTATAAGGAGCCTCTCTCCAAGATAGGCTGACATGTGATACAATGGGGAGTTGGGATATCAGGACTGGGAAAACTTAAGACAGAGACACTTTGCATAAGATCTGTGAGACAAAACTGAACTGCTATGAAGAGAAATGTAGAACTACATTAGAGAAAGCATCCTGATAAGCACCACTGCCATTTCTCCTACCTTTTCATACTATCAAAAACTTTTTGCAGCAACATCAAAGAAAGTATAAAAAAGGAAGTTATTAATTTCATTCTTCAGTTAGGTAAATTCCTGAGTAGAACATAAACAGGAACATAATGACTCATTAGGACAAAGCAAGTCCTTCCTCTGGCATCTTCCAGAACATAAACAGTGGTGATGCCAGAGCCAGCGCCGTGGGTGAGGATGACCCGTGGTGACTTCCCTGTGAAAGGCAGACAGGAAGATTTCAACCCACAGCAGTAACAGCACAAAGCTCTCATTAGAAGCTATACAACTTTTCTGTCCCAATGTGACACTGTAGAGAGAATGGTACAGCATTTTAAAAAGTAAATGTCAGAGCACACACTAGATATTAAAATTTAGGTGTTTTCAGACCCAAATTTCTAAAAGGAGGATTTGTAAAGTGATTGAACCACCAACACTAAATCTTCCTTTCTGCCTTGACACTACCCTGGCGACACAGATCATCTTCACAGCACTTTCAGTTTTCCATCCAGCAAAAGTAAAAAAACCCTCTTATTGATAGAGAGACATTTTATTTTCATGCCTTGCCTTGAATTAGAATACATGCCATCCATCCAGGGATGCTGGTTCATCCAAGATGAGTGTCCAAAAGCCAATACTGATTCAGTGGGAAAGCCATACAGGTATTAAAAGGGAGATACCAAAGTCCAAAACAATTTGGAATGAAGACAGCAAATTCATAAAAAAAACCCGAGCAGCACTAAGACCCTTCCCTGGAAGTAGAAACGTAAGCATTACTACAAAATAAGTCTGTGAAGAAGAAAAATAGACATGTCAAGCTTTTCAGCACTGAAACAGGCAGTGTGGAAACAGGTACTTCACTGATTTCCCCACTTAGAATAGCTTCAACCAGTAGCACTTAATATTTAGCTGCATGTGATGATGCAATGCAGGTACAGCCTGCACTATGTTTGGCAAATAAATCCTCTGTCCTTGAGAGCCACACAACACAGAGATTATCAGTCCCAAATCTCACAGCAGCTGAAAGACTGGTTATTTTGCCCATCCCTCAGGAAGTCTACAAGTTCACTACTGATCCCATAAGCTGAAAACTAGTTCAATTACCTTAGTGTTGAAGACACTAAGACCTTGGTGGCTTACAGTCAGAGAGGACATAATAAGACACCTCTTTTTTTATTTATTATCCAGTGCATTGCTGGCATTAGTCTGCAAAATTGTACTGACACACAAACAAACCCCACAGCTCCAGAATCTACACATTTGATTGACAGCTGTTGGGAAAGGTCTCAGGCCTGCTCCAGACAAGCTCTCCGTGAACCACAAAGGTTCAAAGATGGCATGTACTGTATCTAGTTGTACTGCTGTATCGTTTAGTCAAACTTCCTGCTTGTTTCACACCCTCAAGGTACACACCACCCTGTGCAGGGCAATGGCTGTAACCAACAGTATCAGTAAGTAGCAACACAGGAACTCACAGACCCTGAATGAAGCCCTGAATCCACTCCACAGGAATATTGTAGTAAGAAATGAAGCCACTCAGCAAGAAATTCGATTTGACTACAAGGTTTTTCCACTGTTACTCTAAGTATTCGAGAGTTGCCTAGTATCCTTTCTGTACCTGATGCCCACAGGTACATCAGCATCCCAGTCATCCTCTGTGGCACCATTTCCACTGTTTACCCAGACCAGACATGCTACCACAAAGCTGCTGCTCATCCACCTTTTAACTCTCTCTTCAGTTCAAGCTCTAACACATAATCATTCAACAATAAGTGACCTTTTTCAAGTTTCTACCTCAAGACAATAAACACCAATAAGAGCACCAGGTCCTGCTGCTCAAAGAGCTACAGTGCCACAGGCTGCTCTGAAGGCTTTCTGCCAGAGCCACACCTGCATCCCTACTCTGAGGCTGAAACCCAACGTGGGCACAACTCTTGTCTCCAAACAGGACCTTCACAAAACATTCCTGGAGGAAGAGTCTAAACTCTCCTCACACAATCTGTGAGTCTCAGCAGAGGCAGCTCCAAGTGTCACATACTAAATATTCACAGTGAAAAGCCATTGCTAGCTCAGGATATGCAGGGCCCAGCAGGCAGGCAAATGATCATGACTGCACCCAGCCCTCGAGCAGGATCAAAGCCAAGAGAAAAATCAAGACAAAGCACAGATTTCCTATCTTCAGTTTCTGAAAACTCATCAGGAGAAAAAGTAATTAGCAATACCATCTTCAGGAAAGCCAACTCACCACAGGAAGAACAAGGTTAGGGCTGCACAATTACACAGTATGAACCCAAGAAAGTCCTGTATGTGTAACAAATCAGCAACTGCACCTTTTTTTCTCAAGATTTTAAGAAGGAATCAAAGGCCACAACCACCCTCACAGTCATGTCATACAGCTGAAAAAAGCCAGAAAATAAAAGCCCATGTGTGCCTAGCACAAGACCTAGCACAAGACACAACAAAAACTGGGCATTTAAAAAAAAAGCTTTTCTTTCAGGGACTTGTACATTCAAGTCACTTGCAGTGACAGGGCCCCACCCTCTGCTCCCTTCCCCTTGAAGAACTACTGGCTCATGTATGAGTTTGATATGGGAAGTACCTAATTCTTCATTACACAGAATGAAGCTCGGGTAAAGCTATTCAAAAAACGTTAGAAGAATTCTAACAGGGGAAATCAAATACAGCTTTGACTGTAAGGAAGTTCATTTCATAAGACTGTGGTTGCCTTTGTACAAACATAGTTACAGCTGCTGTCACAAATGGCACTACAAGCTCCAGCATAACTGCTGAAAGCTGTTGCATCAGTGGGAAAACCCACCAAAGTCCTCTCTGTTCAACCACACCACCACAGTAATCAGTGTTCTCATGTTCATGATCAAGCAGGCTTTTCTCATTCTCTCCATTCCTGCAGCACACTGTTTTCAGTACGGAGGGCACTGTCATTTCTTTACTTAGAGAGAAACAGAAGTCAGGAACATTGGTCATTTTCAGACTTTTATTAAGAGGAAAAAATATATTTTCTATAGCAGTGGTCAAGAGCTAACAATGGAAAAGCTACAGACATGATGCATAATCTATCATTAGAGACTCTTTATAAATAGATTCTTTGTTTATATTTGTTCTTTGAAGTAACTTGCAGAAATAATTTATTTTGCAGCTTTCCAGAACACAGTCACACCAAAGACATCATCTAGAAGAGAAAGGAAACACAGCTTCACAAAACATGGATTTCCACTGGATATTGAGCAACACTTCAACAATCAACAAAAAAAACCCACAAAAACCAACTCCCATGTGCCCTAGCATCAGAAATCTAAACTGAGGTTTGGATCTATTAGAAGACAGCAGAGGCAGCACCATACTCTGCTGCTGAAGGGTGACTCACAGAGGCTGTGTACTGCCAAAGGTTTCACCACCCTCACAAGGACAGCAGTGCTGGTTCTTGTGTTAATGAGGATTGCTCTGCCTTCCCTCTTGTAAGGATGACACCTTTGCCATTATAAACAGTACTCTGGGCCTCCCAGGGCACTTCAGAGGCAAAACTCCTCAAGGTTATACTCACCCCACTCAGTCCTGCTCCTCTCATTCATATCTTGAAGCCCAAAGCTCTCATACACTCTTTGTGAGCTTCAATCAGGTGCCCACAATTTTCTTCTCCCTTTTCAATGATGCTGCAAAACAAAAAAGATTTCCAGGGTTCAGCAACAAAATGTTTTCTTACTATTAGTCAAAGAAACAGAACTGACAAGCTGTGGGGGACAATTAAAAATACCTATTTGGGTCCAGAGATTTATTTTTTTTGGTCTATCCTATCCAGGGTAGTGCTGTTTTGGGAAGCATAAAACTGTCCCAGAAAGTTACCCAAGTCTGCAGCTGTGCACTTAAAACTGACAAAAGGCATAATAGAACTTCCTATTTACAGGCCAGGGTCTATTCTGGGCAAGTCTAGATGGGGATTTGTTATACAACACAAGGCTGTCACATCATCAAGCATGCTGAGCTTGCCAGTTTCCAACCATTCAGTAAGGAAGCAACAAAATTTTTCCAGTAAGAGACCAATACAGAATAGATTAACCAGTAATCGATATTTTAGTCCAACTTCAGTTGCTATTTAGGAACTCTGAAGCATAAAAACCCAACAAACCAAAACACTTGTCCAGCTGTTGTTGAAAAAATTATTCACCACATATGGCAAGTTTTGATGTTACTCATCCATCCAAGTAAGAGCCTGTCATTGTTGGCGTATCATGGTTACCACAAAAGCAGTTCAGACTTGCTTTTTGATTGAATGACAGAGCTGACCCCAGAGATTTGGATCCCACTGTTCTGCAGACTGTTGGTCACAGGTCTGATCAACCCTCATCTGCCACGTTATGCTACTCTTGCTGCCAAAGGAAGAAACTACCAAATGGTGAATAACTAAGATATCTAATTTTCTTAATATTTAGTTTTTCTCTTAGGTTTTATTACAACGAGTAGAGACACATCTTCCCAGGCTTCCCAAGGCAACTCCATCAGACCAGTAACATGCCTCCCACCACCCTTTCTTTAGGGGGCCCTGGATTCACTTTCATTTTACCACGTAACGAGACATGCACCCCTAACTTTAGCAAAAACACAGTGTTCAGTGTCACCTACCAAACATCATCCATAGCACCTGTGAAGTAAAAAAACCCAACCAAACAAAAAAAAACCAAAAAACCCCACCACAACTTGGCCATTAAACGTTTTTAAAGATTCACGTGACAGACAAAGGAGCTCCATTTTGAGGGTGCATTTCATACTATTTTATAGGTCCCATGATCATGACTAAGCCTGTAATTACCAATGCAGCTATATAGGTCAGTCAAATTCTGAACTTCTGTGAGAAATGTCATCCTCTGAGACCCAAAAACCAGAGTATTTTGCTTTCCTTAAAAGAGAACGTAATTTATAATCAGCTGAACAGTGAAGATGGTACCACCTGCCGGTACGTGTTGCTTCAGTCAATTCACAGTAGTGAAGATTTACAAACAGCAATAAAAGCTGGTCTCTGAAACCTGTTTCAAACAGGGGCTATGACGTATTAACCTCTTCATTTTTAACTTATCCTTTTAAGACAGTTTCCTCTCCTCCTCCACCCTCTCCCTTCCCCCTCAGATGCTCCAGCACCCCGCGCCCGGGGCGGGGAGGGCTCCCCAAGTCCCCGGCGCCCGCTGGCAGGGGCACGACCGCTGCAAGGCAGGAGCGGG
>VZRZ01006181.1:225594-238555 GCA_013398175.1 Climacteris rufus | reverse complement strand
GCTCCGGCACCCTCAGCCCGCGGCAGAACGG
Organism: Climacteris rufus; assembly: GCA_013398175.1. Lineage (NCBI taxonomy): Eukaryota > Metazoa > Chordata > Aves > Passeriformes > Climacteridae > Climacteris > Climacteris rufus. Next base: position 238,524 of record VZRZ01006181.1, on the reverse strand, counting down.
GCCCGGGCCGTGTGGGCGCTGCTGGTTCCGGGCGAGCCCGCCCGCCCCTTCCCGGCCCGCGGGTTGCCGGGAGGCGCGGGGCGGAGCTGGGGTTGGGGGTCGCCGCCTGGCTCTGCTGGCCCGCACCCTGTGGCGGGGCCAAAGCGCCGTTCTGCAGGGACACTCGGTACTGAACGAGGCGGAAGGTGAAGCAGAGAGCGGGCAGCCGGGAGGGGAAATGGCGTCGGCAGCCGAGAGCAGCCGGCAGCCGCCGCAGCCTGCAGGAGCAGCAAGTGACTGGCCCAGCGACGGGCTCCGCGCTGAAAGCTGTGCCCAGCCACCTAAACCTCTTCTTTCCTACTCAGGCAGAGGCTCGGTTCGCTGTGGCAGTGGCTGCACGGGTATAGCACGTTATGAGCACAGCCATCATCACTGGGAACGTTCATGTTGCGGTTTCATGGCAGGGGCCTTGGCATTTTTGCAAAAGGACGTGTTTTGATGCTTGATCTTTGTATGCTTTCAAGCCTAAACAAGAAAAGAGGTTTAGTCCGTGAAACAGAGGGCACCTAACAAGCTCTAAGTGATGTCCAAGTGTTAGAAAGACAAATTACTTGTTGGTACCATTGCCTTATCAAGGTTTAGGGCTTGATATTTTCTTCAGTGATCGCAGACCTGGGAGGAGGTTAACAAAGCTTGGAAAGAAGTTGCCCACTGATAGTATATACAAAGAATTTATCGGCCACAAGGACATCTGGCAGAACTCCCAAGATAAGGTAGAAACTAATAGAGCCAACTCAGCAATTGTGCTGAAATAGCCCCAACTGGGTAACAGTTAATTCTGGTAGGGGGAGATTGTGACCACCAACTCATGGACCACTGACCCAAAAGAAGAGAAAGATGAGCATATTTAGCATGAGAAGTGAGAGAGTCATTAACCAATAGAAGATAGAATAGTAATTAATAAGAGAACCGTGTAACTTGCAGACAACGAACACAAATTCCTTTGTTTGCTAAAATGCATAAATAGTAAAAAGCTGTGATGGTGTGCTTGATCTGTGAAATACCACAGATCAAGCAGCCAGGTTTGCACAGCTCTGAAATAAATAATCAATGTCTCTCTTGAGTGTGTAATTAATTGGTAATGAATCCAATATTTGTGGAAACAGCACAGGAAATAAGGGAAAAGATCCAGAGCTTCTTTTCCTTTGTAGTCTGACCCAAACCAAGGCATCAGCAGCCACTCTTGCCTTCACATACAAGCCACAGCTTGGCTCTTAGACCACAGTCTGTGCTACATTTGTGCCTGCCACCACCAGCCCTGATGATGCCAGGGTGATACTTCCACGTGTATAGACCAGCAGGCACATTGCAGACCAAAGGGATGCCCCACACAAGTAATGTGGGAAGGGCTGGGCTTCAGTGGGTGTGACACTGCTGAGACCTTGGAAGGGGAAAAGAAGAATATGCCACTGGGATGCAGCTGCTGTGCCTTTTAATGGGGTGTAGCAAGAGTCAAAAAAGAACCAGCAGTTTATGTTATGTAGTAAAGGGATCCAAAATTGTTGGAACACTGACAATAACATTTGGACAGGCAGAAAACCTGTATTTTTTTGTATTTCATTAGACCTTTAGGATGGTTTTTACACTTGGGGCAGATTATCCCACATTTGTCAATCACAGAGGTATTTATCCCTGTCCATGATGAAGAGTCATTAGCAGTAGCTACTATAAAACAGGTTACATGTTCTCACTCTCAGCAAAACTTGAGAGCTCAAAATACCTACTAGGAACCCAAACACTCCACTCAGGTGAAAGACTGAAAATGGGCTTGCCCTATACAAGGCATGAAATTTCAAGCAACCCCATTGTTTTCAAGAGCCCTGGGCAAGACAGAATGATGCCATTTTCAGTATTTATCCTTCCAATAAGTCAGGTCAGAAGTGAGATCATTCTCTCTTGAGATATTTTACTCTTGTACTTCTCTAGATCACCAAGGTGAATACCAACACCATTGACTTGTGTTACTTGAATAAGAAAGGATGAGAGGATTCATTTTTTGATCCACTCATTCTCACAAACGAGAGATGAAAAATAGAACCTAGCTCTTTTCCAGAAGTCCAAAGTTCCACCTTTTCATCACGTGGGTAGATAAGGCTCTGCTGTTTTCACCTTCAAGGCACCTCTATGACACCCTGGCAGTGCAATTCCTTGAAGAGATTGCCCTCCTAAGGAACTTGCTTGTGTAGGATTGCCATCCTGAAACGGTGTCATGTAACGCTCACTCACTCACCTAATCAGCCACCTACTTAATTATTCATGCATCTTGGCTCAGTAGCCTGTTCCCCACTATCCCATTTGTCTGGGAAGCTTGTTTGGGTGACCTGCACCCGTGCAGTCTCTTGGTTCAGCACTCTTGGTGTGCACTGTGAGGCCATGCAGCCAGGAAGATGCACAGGTTGCACTTGTTGAGCAAAATATGATTTTCCCAAATTCATGCAAACATGCTGCAAGATAAAAGCTGAGACTGAAACATCTACCAAAACACACATCAGTTCTCCAAAGCTTATTCCCAGTTTGTTAAACATACTAAGAATGTTTTCCTTTAAAAATAAATAGCTTTGTCTTTTCTTCCTAAAGCTTTATCTGCTGGCCACTATTCAAAGGCCTAGATAGAGCTGGTGATAGCAACAAAAACTCTGAGGAGAAAACTGTGATAACACCTCAAAGAGGCTTTCTCAAGTCTGATATTGAATGGTATCTCTTATTTAGCATTTTTTATATTAAAAATTTTTGATTGAGACCTTGATTTGGCTTGTAGAAACCAGGAAGGGACCAAACAAAATACATTTTATACTCTTGCCCAAGTAAGTGGGAGACAGAGGGAGGTTAAAATTTAGTCATCTTGAGAGATGACTTCAAATGGGTCTGCTCAAAGGTATGGCCTGTGAAGACTAAACATCTCTGGAAGCAGCACTCCATTCTAGCAGCATTCCAAATACATTAAGGAGGAGCCTACTATTTTGGCTGTGCTACTAACATAGTAGTTTGTAACATAGTAGTTTGTAATTGCCGTGGAAGAAGGAATCATTTCTTGGTGGGATGCAAGAGCAGGGGCTGAGAGGGAGGAGAAGGAAGGGAATTGCCTTTAAAGCATGATTATAACATTTTGAAACTGATTGCACCAATTTGGGGTACAGTGCAGGGGGGAGATCACAACCATTTCTCTTCTGGCATTGCATTGTGTATAAGAAATGATGGGTAACTTGGTGAGTTTTGTTTTCCATTTGTCCTCTGCCTGCTGACAGTGGCAGAAGTATTATGTCAGAGATCTGTGTGTCAGAATGAACAGATTTATCTACCAGTCAAAGAGGAATAGCTAAGGGCAGGCTACTGAGATGAGACTGCGGGAAAATTGTCAGAACAAGTACCCAGGAAAAAAGATCCAGTGAAAATCTCAGTCTGAAACAGACAATGAGAAAACACCCTCCCTCAATCTGCCATATCATTTGGCAGCCTGGTGTCACATGTGAGTGTACGAGGACTGCAGGTAGCACTGGACATTTACAGCTCCAGGTTCAGAGGACTAATGTGAAATAAGGAGAGACTGCCTCCCTGTCATGGGTTTACAAATTATTTCCCCTGTACAGCCCTTTATCAGAATTGAAGAACAGACAGTAGTGACTCATAATGTGTAAACATCACAGCAGCACTGCAGTCATTGCTGTTGGCTTCTTGTGTATTCAGTTGCAAAGAATGGTTGTCCCAAAAAATAAGTACTTGTCTCCAACGGACAGATTTTTCAAGGAACCTCAAAAATGTATTTACATTCATTGTTGCTGTTGGGTTGGGTAAGCCCCTATCAATGTCAGTTGAAAGTAACAGCCTGGGGTAGTCTGGGGTTTTCCAGATTTCTCACACTTGTGAGATACATGCTGGAAGGTAAATTAAGCTGTGGAAATTTTGTGTGATGAAACCAAGCTGAAGGTATTTTGATATTTTCCATGTAGTGCCTATTACGGAAACCACTTTATCATCTTGAAAAAAGAAACCTGTTCAACGTGGTCCTAGAGAAGTATTTTTGTCTTTGACTCGGTATAAACATAAGACAATCACTGCTTCAGCAGCCCAATCAACCATACACTGTGTCTTATTGTCAAAGAACATGTCTGTGTTTTGTGTCAATGCTTAGGTAACGTGAAAAAAAGGACTTCAAACCTCTAAACAAGATGACTTGCCAGGGCCCTGTTGCCTCTTACATTAACTGCCCAAGTACAGGATAGAGGTTCTCTTTCTGGTCACAGAGGCAGACCTGCAAATACCAAATGCTGTCACTTGGCAGTGGGACCAGAGAGAGGATGAATGCTGGGATAAAAGGACTTGTGCTCCAGTTTAGTACAAAGGAAGAGACTTTAAGGTGATTATTTACACTACCTCTAAGGTTTAGACTCCATCTTTAGATGAAGGCAAGAGGTTCAGTGGGCTAACATCACCTCAAGAAGTAATGTGCCAGTCCCTTCCCAGATTGAAGGGGCAAATCCTCATGTTTCAGGACATGAATTCTGTACACAGGGATTTTGTACCACAGAACTGAACCATCTCCTCCTGGGAGACCACCTTGGAGGTTAGTCTGGAGGAAGTCTGCTTCCATCCTGGCAAGCAAAAAAACCAAGAGCAGAATCAAGATTACTTTAAAGGCCTTTGTGTGTCTTTGAATGCCTTACAAAGATAGTATTGCAATACATCATCTCTTCCAGAAATTCAGCCAAATCTTCAGAGCATCAGAGCCTGGAGGTGGAAGGCAGTTTGCAGTCACTTTGCACTTTAAAACCAGAACTGCAGAACTGCCCTCTCTGACAGCAAGAGTCAGCCCACAGCATCCCAGACATTCTGGGGTCTCATGCTGGGACCAGGAGTCTGGCCCTGCCCTCCCCAGGAAAGAAGACTGACCCTCCTACAAACCTTGGTATAAACTTAAAGGGTATGAATGCCTTCCTCACATTGTTTTCTGGACACCTCTCCCCAGTTTGTGCTAGGATTAGGACTATCATCACTTTCACGTTATGCCCCTTCTTGTCACTGTCCATTGAAAGCCTATCCAAACATATTAGTAAAGATTAGGAATTTGCCATGCATGCAACACTGCAAAATCCAGATCAGCAAGTTCAGCGTGCAATCTCCCTGGCAATATGGCAAAAGAAGGAAGCTGGTGTCCTGTACCCTGCCACAAAATAACCTGCCTGCCCCACACGTGCTGGAGGCAGGAGCTATGAGCCTTTAGACACCAGACAGGTGGAAGCTTTTCCACAGTGCACACATGGAGCAGCTGATGTTGGATGTGCATTTAAAGCCTGCTCAGGCTTACTTCAGTGCTTGCTGGGGTGACTGATCAGCTGCTCCCTTGTGTGGAGGGAACACCCATGAAAATCCAAGCATTCTGGAATAAATCCCATTGCACAGGCTGGTGAGAAGGAAAGGCCAGGTGTTTGCACTCAAATGGTTGCATGTGTTACCAGCACAACAAAAGAGCATGACAGAAGAAAACAACGGTCTATTTTCTGACAGTGCCTATGCTTAGTAACTTAGAAAATTCTAACCTGCATTTGGGAAATAACATCACTAATCCCCAAAAGACATGAATCTGCAAAGGTCTGTCCCTATGCTGCAGTCAGACTCTGTTTTCAGGTAAAAATCAGAAAAAAATAAGACAGGTTTAAAAGTACTTAGGCATGAAGCAGATACAAACAGATTCACCCAGGGGGAAGTTTTGCTACAGATTTTTTCCCCCCACATTGCAGAGTTAACCAAGTCAGCTGCCTATATAGTTCTTTCCAAAGAGGAAACCTCTTCCATTCTCACTTCTTATGACTTGAAAGAGCAAGACTTTCAAACTTCTGCAAAAACACCTATATGAATTGGCAGAACTGACCAGAATCAGACACAATATGTACCACCACATGCATGGATCTCCAATTAGTCACCCCACAAAAATCAAATGCTGTTTGAGGTCTGTGCTTATACATCACAGGAAAAGTTCAGAGCCCAAGTCCACTAGCCTGTGTAGTGAAGAAAAAAAAAACCTCACTGCAGTTCCATAAAATCCTCCATAATACAAACTTCTAACCTTGATCAGTTCTGCTGTAAACCAGGCAGTGTTTCTGCAGCTGCAGTGAATGCTGTTAAGCTGTCAACCAACTGAGAAACAGCAATACTGTAGGACCACTTCTTTTCCACTGCACACATTCCATTCATCCCTTTTTTCCCCCTAAGTGTTGCTGCTATTAACAATTTTATTCTGCTTGGTGGCATGCCATTGTGATGCCTGTGTCAGTGGCAAATCTGGCTTGTTTGAATCTCATGATTATATTTTATGAAACATGAAGCACCACTACAGAAAACAGTTTTAACATTCTCAATGAACTGCAGGACCTAACTGGAAGCCTGGAAGGAATCATTAGTATTTACAAATACATGAGTCATTTCATATTTGAGATGTCACTGACTGCAGCTGCACACTTCTATGTACTCACATTCCAGCATCTCACTTCTTTTAAATATTGCATCCAGACATATGCTGTGCAGTGCTGCAAGCTGCTTCTAAAGAGCCTGCAACATCACACATCTTCTGAATCCATTTAGAATCCCCACAGCTGTTTTTCACAAAGTTACTAGATAATGTAGAAAATTCAGTCACTCTCAAGCCATTTCTTTTACATCAGTGGTCATGTTAGGTTTCAACTTTGAACACCTAATTCATTTGCACTTGTTTTCTTCTGCTTTTCTTCTTGCTGATCTCCTTCTCAAGGAGATCTTTAGAATCCTGGTTCCCACCAAAAATCAATGGGCCTTGACTATCAAGTGCTTAATGGTCAGATTTTAAGAAACATTAGGGCATTTCTATATGCAGGTGGAGGGATTTACATTGACATCTTCCTAAATACATTATGTATCTGGAGTACAATTTTCTTTTAAAAAGTGACATGGGAACAGAAGTCATCTACATGGCAGAAAATTTCATCTAAACATTCAGCTCAAGCACATATCCTATTTTGCCCTGGTTTTCAATATGCTGTGCAGTATTCTAAGTACTGTGTTAGATTGGTACTTACTCTGTATAATACTAAATTTTACTCCATACTTTCTGTATGGACTGGCACATCATTAATTACTCTAGTCCCTTATTTAAAATAAGAATGGATTTTTCAAGGTCTGTTTCTCTCCTAGGGGTCCATTCAAAGACTTAATATAAAAAAAAAGGATAATTCCAGATCAACATACTCAATGCTGAGTTCTTGTGTTCTCACAGTTGGTTTGTCAGGATAACAATGATGTGTTCTAGATCCTGTACTGTGTTCAGTTCAGTCTCCACCATGTGAGACTGGAAAGTGATGTGGGAAGGACTGTGTGGGTGCAGGCAAAGACAGAGGGGAAAGAAAGGGGAACTTTCAAGACTGAAGAAGATGCAGGTTTTGTTCTCTTACATGAAGGAAGTGATATTTCTGCATCCTTCCCCAGTCCTTCAAAGGGCTCTGTTGAGACCCCATCCAGTCCTAGCTTTTGTCTTCCAGTGGCCTGAGTGTTCTGTCACTGCTTCCTCACCTTTTTATTTCTGGTAGGCCACCCCTGGGCCCTGGATGTGTGCTAGCCCTCACCTGACCTCCCTCTGGTGGATTGCAATTAAAGGATGATAAGTACATGTTGAAAGCTTTAATAGATTGTATTAAGATGATGTTTGGATAATTGTTTAAGAGTAAATAGGAGTGTAGTGTGTGGAAGAGTTATACTGTATCATAATAATGATCTGAAAGTAATCTCTGTAGCACTTCTGTCCATGTATTTAATTTCCATGAAGGCAGTGGCTGAAATAGTCACAGAAGATCAGGAGTCCCTGATGTTCACTTCAGATCAGGCAAGCACAGAAATTCACTCCCCAGAAAAGTGTCTTAACACACTGAAACTTGAAACCTGCAAGCTAATACTATGGTATTGACATTTATTTCTCCAAGTATTACATGAGAGGGGTAAGAACACTAGGAATTCACTAGTTCCCTAAGCAGTTCAATCCAAGACCTCTTTCCTCCTGAGGTGAGACAACATTCCTGACTACAGCCCAGCAAATCATCCAAATGTTATCTCTGTTCTTTAAGAATAATTTAAAAAGCTGATCCAATTCAAGTGAAGTTAAATATGTAAGTGTCCTCCAAAGGATGCTTGAAATATTGGTAAAACTGGGGGTTTGTCACAATTTGAACTATAGGCTGAAAATGTCCTTAATTCTGCCTTCTTTTTAAAAAATTTTAAAGTGCTAATCAAAACCATTACAGACGTCTTTCAGCAGGCTTTGAAGTGAATCCTTTAACTGTGATCACAAAGTACTACTCCATTTCCTTTGAACTTTGACCTTTTAGGCTCTCCTCATCTGTCTATTGCTTTTAGTACAGGAAATGCCTACAGTCATACTAAGAAAAGAAAGGCAAGAGAGAACAGGTCTCCTATAAACACTTTCTTCTGTTTTTTTTCCATTTCAGCAGTTGTGTCAAAAGATGCCTCTCTTAGCACACCTCTTAGTAAAAGCAGCACAAATTACCCACAGACTTCAACTCAGTGAAGCTCCATTTACCACAATCAGTACTTCAAGGCCATTTTTGCAAAAGATTTCACAAGGTACAAGTGAGGTATTCCACAGTGGTTACCATCCCTTGCTATAGCCAAAGGTCAGCACAGAGACAGGGTCTCAATCCACAAAACAGTAGATTTCACAGCATCTGTCCCCTCACATCTTTTTGAGACTTACCTCTGCTTTCTGACAGGAATAGTGACCACATCTTCCTCCTCCTCCTCTTTGCTGGCTGGAAGGAAGGCTCCCTTCTTGTGGATTAAAAACCTAGCAACCACACTGACTGCAGCCTTGTGCTGCTGCTTTCCTCCTTCTGTGGAATCACACACCTGGAAAATGGGGTGTTTTTATACAGTGAGTAAATCACATGCCGAGCAGACAGGGAATGGAATTTTGGGATTACCTTGGATGGGTCCAACGGCCAAATTAATTTTATATCATTTCACATTTAGATACATGAGCTGAACTGGTGGCACTCAGGTTAGAGCCTGTGATGGACAGGCCCATACATGGAGGAATTGTGACATCCTGTGGCAAAAATGGGAAATGGCACACCAACAGTTACTAATTTAAAATAGATTACTTTGGGAATTTCTGGCCATCAAAGCCTCAACAGTGCTTTTAATGCTGTAATTTTGTTGCCTGTAACTTAGATTTAAATAAGTAGAGAAAGGTCACTGTGAAGTATCACATGCACCCAGCACCCCAACAGTGCTGTCATTTGACCCCTGCTAACAGCAGAAGACCCTCTACATAATGAAGCTTAAAGCCAGATGGATGACATCTTGCCAGAGGTTTCACAGATCCTCATGGATAAAAGTCACATTCAAGAAACCCAGTTCCCTCCCAGGCTCTGAAGGACAGAAGGAAAAGAGAGTAGAGAGATTCATCATCTGTTTAGCTCAATTTCTTTGCTTTATCCCTAATCCTGTCTTTCCACACCCTTCCCCACTTTTCCAGCTCCTCATCCAGGTCTCCCATTTTCTTGTCCAGACCTCTTCAGCTCTGCTCTGCTGGCTGCTCACCCTGGCTCTCCCTCCTCCCCCTGCCACACTGGTTCTCTACCACCCCACTCTCCTACTCATTTTTCTTTGCTCAGCCAGCCAAGTTTCTCCTCTAAAATCATGCATTCATGTCCAATCCATCTTGTCTTTGCTCAGCTACTACTCTGCTCTCAACTAGTGCCTAATCCTACCCTGCTAAATTTTCTACTTCCCCCGTCTGATTTTACAGTTCGAACACATCAGCAAGTCATCACAGCATAACAAATCCATCAACAGAGAAGCAGTAATTCATCTTGCAGCAAATTACACCATCTTATCTCAAGGTTAATGTGAGGTAAAATTCATTTGGCTCAGCCTTTGTCACAGGCAGCTAAACCAGTGCACTTTTCTGCAGTTTTGCAACAGGCAAAGTTAATCCGCTCAGACATTGTGCAGTAACTCACGAGGGTGTGGACAGTTTACTCATACAGCTGAGCACCTGGTCTTCCCTACAGCCAAGTGGCTACAAAAAAGATGTTCAGATAGACAGCACCCCAGCTCAGCCACACAGCCTTGTTCTGGAAAAGTTATTAATTAAAAAGAAGAAGAAAAAAAAAACCAAAAAAACAACTCTATGGCCTGCAGGTCTAAGGAGAAAACCAATCAGTCAAGTTCTCTTGTAGGAAACAGGAATCTTTTCTCATTGCTTACAGTTTAGTTGACTTCAGGTCACTTTCAGCAGAGCAACAGGATATGTCCTTGACGTACACAGACTGACCTGTCAGATAAGCTGTAAGCCCCCTTTCCAAGGTGCTGATGATAGACAAGGTTGACGAATTTAATGCCTGGGATCAAACATTTTCTCAGAGCCTTTTGTATTTCAGGATCCTTTTATTTGGAAATGGCTGATTTGTATTAAAAATAAATAAAGAAATAAACAAGACCTGCTCAGACCAAACCTCACCACTTTGCCATTGCAGTGTGTTCCACAGCACACACCCCTGTGCCAGGAGCCCTGGTCAGGTCTCCCACAGCTTCAGGTCCACAGGAAGATAAAGATTTCAGGCAAAGAACATTGAACATAGTAATAATAATCAACATAACTTTCAACACTTATAAGGCTGTCCACTCTCCATACCTGTAGTTCACAGAGATTTCTTAGAAATAGTAGTTAAAAATTAGCCAGTATTTTACACACACACACACTCTAATCTAATCTAATCTAAGCAAGTTCCATGATCCTGAACCTTGAGCTTTTTCAACTCAGCCACATATACCTGTCACTTCCCATCAGTGAGTACCATTCTTTAGGCAGCTATGCAGTGACCTGAAAACTTTTTTATTTCCTGACAAGTTTGTTTTCAGCCACATCAGTCTCCTGAGTTGGTTCCCTATATAGTCTTTCAGGTGCCACCACTGGACAGATCAGAGGCAGTAGGGCCAGGCAGCTCATGGTGAACAAAGAAAAAGGTGGCAACATCTTACATTTAGTCCAATTTAATGCAGTTAAATTAAATAGTGGGACTGCATTTTTTTGGTCTTCCACAACTCCAGAGAGTATTTATCTGTTAGGCTAGGCCCTGGCATTTTGTAGTAGTCTCAAGAAGCCAAGTGATTGTTCCATTGTTCCTTCTCAGCTTGGTTTCCATCTGGTTCCTTTCTGTATTAGAAATAAAGAAGTCCAGGCCACCTGTATTCAGTCATCTCTAAAAATATTAAAGTGGAAAAATGTGAGAGGGTGGAGCCAACAAAGAAGAATTTTTTGGCCAAAGTACAGCTTACACACCTCATTATCTCAAGGCAGATGTTCAGCATGGAAAAATTTCAGCATGGAAATAATGGAGTTTTAGTGAAATGAGATACAAGGAAGGAAAACTGACCTTGATAATGAGAAATGCTGTTAAAAAGTGACTTTCAGTGCCACGTCAGTAATTACAATGTATCACAGTGTAAAGCTCTTTAGCAAAATAAGGGTCTTTGTAGTCTGCTGGAGATTTTTAGGGCATGGATCAATCCATTGTGGGAAGTCACATCCTACTGATGTCTGTCAGAAACAAAGCTGTGACAGCATTTCTTCGTTCAGTTGATCCACTAGCCTAAGAAAGTTGTTGCTTCAGGCAAGTGATGGGCCTTTAAGAAAGTAAATCAGCATTCAAAGTTGAATTGTCTACAAGTAAATTCGCAGAGCCAAGGAATTTGGAACTACAGTCCTAAAGTTGCTCTCCTGTAATGAGGTACTGAGGGGCCAATATTTTATGTCAGACCTGACAAGCTGTGAATAACCCTTTGATATACAGTTTTATACACAAAATAACCCAAGGGCCTTGCTTCAAGATTATAGGCAGAGGAGAGGGCCCATTTCACAATTTTTTATGTCCTATTCCAAGGCAGCATTGCCTGCAAATCTCCTTATATTCACAAAAGCATTAGCCTTTCTGTTTTTAACATAAAGCACGAAGAAGCTTCCAACTTTGTTTCTCACAGAAGAGGACAGCCTCCTCCTTGTGAAAATAGCAACCTTTTGCAAAGCACACTATTTATTTGTAATGCTTTGTACAGGCCTCTTGAGATGCTCTATAGATGAAATAAAACCCTGCAGCCCCTCTGGGCAGTAAATACCAAGCCTATTTTCACAAAATCACAGAAGCAATTAGGTTGGAAAAGATCTCTGGGATCACTGAGTTCAACCTATGACCGAACACCACCGTGTCAGCTAGACCATGGCACTAAGGCACACATCCAAGTCCTTCCTTAAACACCTCCGGGGATGATGACTCCACCACCTCCCCGGGCAGTCCATCCCAGTGTCCAGCTCCTGATGTCCAATCTAATCCTCCTCTGGTGCAGTTTAACACTGTGTCCTCTTGCCCTCTCGCTGGTTGCCAGGCAGAAGAGGCTGACCCCCACCTGGCTACACCTTCCTTTTAGGCGGTTGTAGAGAGAGATAAAGTCACCCCTGAGCCTTCTTTTCTCCAGGCTAAACAACCCCAGCTCTCTCAGCCACTCCTCACAGCACTTGTGCTCCAGACCCTTCACCAGCTCCGTTGCCCTTCTCTGGAATCCCTTTCACCACTTTATGGCTGCAGAAGTCCTAAGAGAAAACAGGCAAAGCCAAGAATAAAAATATCCAAGCTTGAATCCTGTCCCTAACTCTAACTGCTAAACCAGATTCCCTAAGCACTATGCGAGGGTCCAGGGGAGCGTCACATGAAACAATTCCAGCAGCAGCAGCTGAAAAGCAAAACCACACATGTCCTTCCTTTCCCGGCCTCGATGGTGCCCTGTCCTCTCCAAACTCCAGCCAAATCCCCGCGCCAGCGCCGCTCTCCCGAAGGCGGCACAAGATGGAGGCGG
>VZRZ01006181.1:41723-225198 GCA_013398175.1 Climacteris rufus | reverse complement strand
CAGGGGCCGTGCGGCTTCGCCGAGCTCGGCACGAGGTGGGTGCCGCCCCAGCAGCGGGAGAGCGACAGGGCCGGCGGCAGCAGCGAGGCTGGGACCGTGAAACATTTGCTGGAGCAAAGCCAGCTCTGTGTCCCAGAGGGGAACGTCACGTACAGTATGGTTTTTCCACTGATTACCATTGCACCGTGCCTTCCTTTTAATGTTTCATGTCTTCACGTTTTCTGTTTAAGTTGGCGGTGCTTTCAAAGAAAGCAGATTTTTCTACTAGATTTTTCACGTGCATGTTCCCTAGAACAGTAGGATTTTAGCTCTGGGGCTCATTGTGTGATGGTGGAATTTCTTTGGTACAGAGATATATGTTTCAGTTCTTTCTCTCTAGTTTGTTTTAGCCTCTCTTACAGACAGGCTTTTAAAAAAGAAAGCAGAACTTGATGATTCGTGCTGATTCATCAGATATGTAACTAGTTCCATTTGTTCACTTACGTTTCAGACCCTCTGTACACAAGGTGAAGTGAGAGGGACCCTTCAAAGTCAAATGTCCATGCTCAACTTGTTGGTGATAAAGTGGTAGGTGTTGGCCAAAACCAGCCCACATGGTGCACTATGTCTTTTTCTGTGTATGCATACATGAGCAGAAACTCTGTCTTGGTGCTAAGCTTCTCTCTTAAAACAGCAAAATACAAAGCAAAGGAAAAGCAGTTTTGTCTAAAACAAGACAGCACAGGGAATAGCCATGATTGCAGGCCTAGTGTGACTCTTAACAGATATACTGGGGATATACTTCCACTACAGATCAACATAGCATAGCATACTTAGACTAAAATGAAATCGCAACAGCTAAGCAGCCTATGAAGACTGCAAACCCATACTTATTCATACTGGGTTAGCACAGTGTAATTTACTAGCTAAGCCCTTAGCTAGTTAGCCCAAGCTCAGCTCCCTACTGCATTTGCTCCCCTGATGTCAGTATTCCCCTTAGCTAGTTTAAAACCAGCTAGGGCGTGTCTGTGGGAGTTGCAGTCACACCTTTAGACAGCAGTGATTGGTAGCTGCACAGGATGCTTACAGGTAGGATGCCAGAGGGACACAGACATGGTGCAACTACACGGTGAATTGGATTTTAAACAGAGTCCTCCTGAAGCTAATCATTTGAGGCTGCAAGGCAGATATCCTGAACTCAGACTCCACCACTGTACAACAAGAAGAAAAGCCCTGAGCAGCTTTCCAACTATGAAGTCAAGGAATTTTTTTTTTTATAAGAATGTTTCTGGATGTCTCTTACTCCATGATCTCAGAATCTTTCTTATGTCTACATTAAAATAAAGTATATTTGTCTGCCTCTCTGTAGAGACATGTACATGGAGTAGGAACATTGCCTGTCATCAGAGAGACCTTTGGAACAATATGGCTGTTATAGCAGTTCAGGCCAGACAAAGTAAACAGTCATCATGGCACTAAAGTTGTCACATCACAGGTGTAATGGTGCAGATGGGTATGGTGGCAGGCTCTGACTTGCATAAAACATCTTTTAAAATGAATCAGCAAGTGCTTAACCAGTGATTCAAAACACCACATCTTTTAAAATGAATCAGCAAGTGCTTAACCAGTGATTCAAAACACCACAACTTTGAATTCTTTCTCTGTATCTTCATAAATTGGGTTGGAGGTTGTGGTAACATTAGTTCATAGGGTTTTCCAAACTCTCAAAGGTTCAACTCCCTTTGAAGAGAAATGGAACAAAAATGCAGTTTAATGCACAGCAAGCAGCTACTCACAGTAGAGTGCCTAGATCTTCATCAAATGACACTGTCTTACACTCTGGTGAGTACTTGAAATGTCACCTGTATGCATTTGAGTTAGCACCTGCTGAAATGAAAGGGACAATTCACAATTCCATTCTGATTTCAGTCTTTGCAGGAGCTCAGGCCAACAGAGCTGCATCACTTGAGTTATGATTGCAAAGATTTATTGGCAACCATAAATGTAGCAATTTAAGGCAGGGAAATTAGTGCTTAAAAGGAAGAATGTAGATTTTTAACGTGATCATTTTTGTGTGCTAGCTGCCTTTGAGATATTTTTAACAAATGCTAAAACTGTTACAGTATAAAATAATGTAACTTTACTCTGTAAGTGGAATATGTTACTTAATTTCTAGGGCACTAGAAATAGGATGGAGTTACATGGGGTAATGTGCTAGAAGTTCACATTGCTGCACATTCACAGTTACTGTACACTAACTTCTTTATGTAACAAACCGTTAGACCTTTCAATTTTAAGTATAAGTTTAGCACTGGAAAACAGCCAGAAGACAAATCTGTGCATCTGCTGCTAGTCTGGTATGCTGCACATCTTGAGAAGAACCATCTAACTAGCTGACATCATTAGCATACATATGCTGCCTTCTTTCCCCATCCCAAATGTGCAGCCCTGTAAATCACAGTAGGCTGGAATTCTGGTCTCTTTAATGCTGGTTGAAATGGCTAAATTACTGCCTCTCTTCTTTGTGTCCACATAAATGCTAGGTAAAGGCACTAGTATTCTGAAATATGGCTACTGGATTGATTCATTTCCCAGCCTGCACTCTGTGCTTCAAGGACAAAGATCCAGTGTCTGCATTTAGTGGTCGAAGATGGAGGGCTCAGCAGCGCCTGGAGGCTCTTCAGCAGCTTGCTGTGTAAGTGTTCTATGGTTGGATAATTTAAAATGAACATACAAACAAAACCAACAAAAACCCATGCACACTGAAGTGGAGATGACTGCAATTTGCTCCTACTTATATTTCCCTTGAAATTAAGAGATTGCAGCTGTTGTGGGGTATGGTTACCCATCTGTTTCTTACAGGGTGGATGTTGCACATTCCTTCATCCCTGTGCTGTCTGCTTTGCAGCGGTTGCCATGAAAAAGAAGAGAGTTATTTCAATCTCTTATAGATCAGATGAGCTGTGAAGACTTCAGTGACTCATGTGTGTTACTTCAGTGGGAGCTCTTTCACTTTAGTCCCGTGCAGTTGCAGCTGGTTGGGTTGCTTTTGCTGTTAGTTCAAGGGTCCTTGGGGTCTGAACCAGGGCACCACATTTTTAGTGCAGGGGTTTCTTAGTTGAGCTTTCTCCTGGTGTCACAATCTGGGCTTTTGATTCAGCAAATATTTAAAAAACATTTTTGTGTTTTGCCATGCCTCATGTTTTTAAAGTCCTCTTGTAGCTGTATTCAAGACTGCAGGCATCAGCCTAGGTAGTTGTTTTCCAAGGTTCTTTCTGCCTTAACAAACTAGCTTTAGACCATGGGCTTTTCAGATGGTGCTCGCTCTGGGATTGCTGGTAACTTCACAGACAATAATCAAAGATGTTTAAGAGTGGTATAGTGGGTTTCACACCTGGTTTTGTTCCGTTTCAAAGGCATATTCTTCTCATTTCCATAATTAAAAAAAATTTGGAGTATTTTTTTCTTACTATTATTTTCAGTATTTCAAACTGTTCCCAGCGCATGAAAACCTCAGTGGCTTCTTATGTTTTGCCTGTTATTCTGTAACAACTTATTTGACACCTATGCTGCTTTAAAATTGATCTACATTTACATTTTAACAACATGTATTTGCAAAATGTCTTGCAATTAACAAAAAACAAGAAATACATCCCCTCTGTTTCAACCTGCACTGACTGACAGTGCTGCTGATACAGAAGACAGAATATTTCCCAGCTGTCTTCTCAGTAGTTGCATTGCCTCTGCAAGGTTACTGGGAATAAATGCTCCTTTATTTCAGCAAAGTCAGCAAATGTAAGTCAAGGACATGCAAGAGGCAGGATCTGTGGAATAAAAAGGGCTATTTCCCAAGGTTCCCATTGTGCCTATAACTATACCATAATAGGATGAGCAGCTTATGCTAATAAAGTCAGATCATAAGAATAAGTGCCCACCTGTGCAGAATGAAACACAAATCCATCTGGATGGAGCAACAGTCTGATGTGTAAAGAGTCAGCTAGTGGAACTAGCCATCAGCTCAATTAACTCATTTGAATTACAAACACAACTTCACAATAATAGGTTGATTAGTGCTGAGCAAGTATGTCAGGTTATGACATTGCATCTCACAATATTCCCTTCTCTTTTCTTATGTGATATAACTGAAAGCCTTGGGAAGAGATGACTTTAAACTTACCTTGCCAGTAAATTGGATGTCCCAGAGGTTAATGAAGCCTCTCTCTCTAGGCTCTCCTGTAGCAGGTAGCCATACTGTGGCTCCCCAGATTCCACAGCACAGTTTGCAGGAATTAGATGAGGGCTTGGAAGACAACTGATCTCAGCATGTAATCCTCTGTTTTGATCCCAGCTGTCAAGCAATGTTATGCATTGTTAATTGTATATCTGTCAATGTACCTTTGTATTTAAAATTAGGCATCAGCAACCAACTCCAGCACCCACAAGCCCATATGTCTGAGGTCACAACTCTTACAGCTTGCCACAAATGGTCTTATGAAAAACCTGGCCTTCAGGACTTGCCATATGTATAGCTTAAAGAAATAAAACCATCAGAGAATCATAGAATGGCCTGGGCTGGAAGGGACCTTAAAGATCATCTACTTCCAATCACCCTGTCATGGACAGGGACACCTTTCACTCAGAGCTCCATCCAACCTGGCCAATTCCAGGGATGGAGCACCCACAAATTATCTGGGAAGAACTTCTGGTTCTGGTCTTTAACCACTGTGCAGGTTGAGAAGAGTAAGACTGGAATGTAAAGCAGTTGTGAAATCAAACAGCAATCCTGATGCATAACTTTCAAATTACTCAGTTCAACCCATTATCTCACTGACTGCCTTAATGAGGTTTTCCTCATGGACTTCCAAAGCTTGAAAGTAAAGAAAATTCTTCAAGATGTTATAGTGAAATATTTGAACAGTCTGCCTACTTTAAATTCAAAATGGGGGAAAAAATGAAGAGTGTTCCTGCAAAAGATACAGTTATTCCAGCACAGATTTTGAAACATTCACATGATTATTCTAATTGTTCTCCTTACTTGGAGAATTTAAATTGAAATTGCTGATTCTAAAATTTTCAACATTTGCTCAAAATCTCTTCAGCTACTTTTCAAAGGTAGAAAGTGGAATTCTTCTCCTTTGCTCATTCTACTCCTTGACACATATTTTCTGCTATGGAAAGTGTTTCACTCTTAAGGAAATGAGCTTGCTCCCCCCATTTCCAATAAAAGTAGTTTACTTTATTCAAATGGCCAATCCATTTCATAACAAGCTCATAACAAATTTTTAATAAAGGCAGCAAATGACCATCTTTTGGCCACGCACAGTGAAAAATATATATAAAGTGTCAAATTGGTTTTCTACGTGTGTAAATATGAAAAAAAAAGCAAAATACAATTACTTGTAAAAGTGTGGGAATTTGTAGTGTGCACGTTGGATTGTGCAACCAGAGGGGAGAGAGATTAAAAAAAGGAGCATAAGGAAAAAAGATGAGAACTGTTCTTAATGTACTTCTTAAATGATATCCTGTATTTTGGCTTTTAGAGGTCAGTCTTCTCTTCAGATACCTCAGATTGTGTATGAAGATCCTGAAGTTGATGGAAGGAATCGGTACAAATATTTTACACGGTAAGGAATGAACTGATTTGAAAGAGGGTTCAGAAGCTTGCTTCTGTGCAGTTTAAGGAACACCTAAGTATAGGCCAGAGCATTATTTTTTCTGTATTTTCTGTCAGTTTTTGATCAGTGATATGGAAAATTTAAATAGTAACCAAATGTTAAATCACGAGGTCTTTTTGAATTCACGCTACCCCAGAATTTTCAGCTATGAGTTACCATGTAAGCAAATACACCAGACATTCTGTACTTCATAATTACTTGTAGAAAGCTTTGGGCTGTAGATCATCCTGTGCAAAGGAACATGCTTACAAAGTCACTGTGGTTCTCCAGACCCCTAGAAAGGTGTCTTCTTAAGAAGGAACCTTTTAACTCCCAGTTTCTGCCAGGAGCAGAAAGGGAGCAAAGGGAATCCTTGATAAATTTTTCATCAATGTCCTTTACTGCAGAACTGCTCTGCTCCTCCCAGAATGACATTTCAGGTCAGCAGTGGACCCAAGATCTGAAACAACAGCTGGCATATAAACATTCTTGACTTGGTCACATACACTTTGAATTACATTCACTATTTTACTCAGCAGCTATTGGCCACTCTGTCCACTTTAAATATTAAAAAAATGCCAAGTTTAATAAACTGAAAGCTATTATGGCTCCTCTATCAACAATTTAAAAAGAACAAAGATGATGTTATCTTCTGCAGTTTGAAATTAAACTTCAAAGTCTCCCAAAGGCTAAGGGAAATCGATAGTGAACTGCAATATGCAAACTATAAGAATGCCTATGAAGAAATTATTAATGTGTAGCTGAGCCCATATCACTTTCAAGATACCTCATAAAATATTGCAAAAAAGGAAACAATAAAATTAGATAAGTCCAAAACAGCTTACCAGCTGATTGTAGGAATGAATTTCAGGATTTCAAGCAGTTACTAAAAATAACCCCAAACTACTCTTTCAAAAATTCAAAGGGAAAAATGTACGCTAATTAGTGAAACACACACAAAATGTCTGGAGCACACTCAAAACTAACTTTAGTTATTGCCTTGTTTTGCAATTCCACTTTCTGCTTTGACGAAAGAGTAACACTCAACCCTACTGGTGAAACTTTCTCTGTTACTCCTTGGCTATGAAAGAATTCTTTAATATTCGGGCACAATTCTTTAACATGCAACTACAGAACCTGAGTTGTGGAAAATCAGTGTAACTCCACTGAAATTGGTGGCCTGCAGTTTTTCTAAACCATAATGATCTTTTATGCTCATCATTGTTGTCTTACTTTCATTCTCTCTTTTCAGACCTCTCAGCTCTTCTAAAAAGCTGCCTCCAGCAGGTATTCCAGAAGATGTTGCTTATGCAATGACAGTGTAAGTAGTGAGTTGTGGAAAATTACTGTTGTAATGGGTAACATCTCAGCAGAAAAAGATCAGGACACTATTTAGTTGGTGACCAGTATTTTTCATAATGAGCCAACAGGAAAGCTAGTTAAGAAATAAGGTGCTGTTCCCATCATTTGGGAATTCTTGAGGAAACAGGTGACTGTTTCAGAATTTGCTTGCAGTATCTAAGTAGTGCTTTGTGAGTAAAGGACACGTGTTTCTAATGTGTTATGATTGTGAGGCTTGAAACAGAAAGCTAAGTGTCTCTGAATCCTAGAAGAGATACTGTTGCAAAGAAGATTCTCTAGTAGAGCGATATTGTTGGAAAATCTTCTGATATTTTATTGCATTCTCTATGATGGATGCAATACTGTTCAGAGATGTAGAGCAGCCATGAAGTAGTCTAATGTGGTTTTCAGTGAGTATCAAATTTTGAGGTCACATAAGAAATTCAGTTCCTAGTAGAGTCAGTGAAGGTTGTATGTGCATGTTAAGACAAACCAAAACACATTTAAGTCTCCTACCTTTGACTGAGTGTTGTGTTTCTGGTTTGTTTGCTTGGGGTTTTTTTTTAATGCATGTGGCCAATGTTCCTCCCTCTTGCACCTTTTTTTAGGACAGAGCCAGGTTTCCAGCCAGCTGCAGGAGCCAGCCACGTGTGTGGCCCCCCATTCAGAACTCTGGGCACACAGACAGATTACAGGGATGGGGAAGCTCAGACAGATCCCTACTCCCCTGAGTATATCGTTCGCAGCGGCTCAGTCCCTGAAATTCTGACACTTGCTACACTCACTTGGGGTGAGTAGAGAAATTCAGATAAATTCTAATAATCATGTCACCTCTTTAGCAGGAGGTTCTTTTCTTTTCAATGTCAGGTTTCAAGTCTATTGCCAGCTTTGGCAGTCCTTTGTTGTGTGCAGCTGGGGCAATTGTTTTATCTATTTCTGAAGTATGATATTTCCCTACTTAATGGTGCTGTTCTGGAGCATTTCATGAAGAATTTTGAGGTCATTCAGTATAAAAAGGACATGTTTTACAAATAGGAACTAGGAGTTGTTTTTCCATTTACCCACTGTTCTTCAACTGGTCTGAGTAGAACATCATTAAAAAAACCCAACAGTATGAAGACTGCTGCCCCAGAATAGACCTGTGACCCTTATCTCCCAGTGTCTCACCTGTAATGTGATGGACACTGGACATGCCAAAGCAAGTGTCTTCCTAGAAAAGCGTTTCTTCCTTTGCAGCCTGCAGTAGAGGAATGAAGTGCTAATATTAATGTCCACTGAACTATAGGAACTGCAGGTCCTACCATGCCTGATACTGTAGAATTTCACTGGCTTTTGACCATTCTGCTTTTGTTTAACACATGGGCTCGTGCCTCTCCAGCCCTCTAACACTTTTAGGTGGTGGCTATTTGTGGGATTTGCCATTGTCTTAAAGAGCTGATCCTTCTTGTCCCTGCAAGGTCGGGGGCTGCCAGCAGGACAAGCTGAGATGGAGATCATTGACCGCATCCGGGAAAAACGTGCTTGGGAAGCAGCTCTGCCACCCATGGACAGTCCCTCACACATTGCCAAGAGGCTCAGCATGATGGAGGAGATGGAAAGGAAGGAGTGGGCCTATAGGGAAGAGGAAATAGATAAG
Organism: Climacteris rufus; assembly: GCA_013398175.1. Taxonomy (NCBI): domain Eukaryota; kingdom Metazoa; phylum Chordata; class Aves; order Passeriformes; family Climacteridae; genus Climacteris; species Climacteris rufus. The sequence continues at coordinate 216,588 of VZRZ01006181.1, read as the reverse complement.
TAGGAATCCAATTATGCTCTTCTATTTCTTTGAATTATTGGCTGAATAGGGAAGGAGCAAGAAGGGTTAGGGGATTGGCTGAAGGGCACAACAAGCCTTCTTTTTCTGTGAAAATACCCTGATCTTGGGAAGGGATGTTTTTCTTAAATTTAATCTAAGAGTCTGCTACCACAATACATTTTACCTGCGCTTAACTGCCTTTTTAAAATGAAAGGTTGAATATGAGATATGCGATATGAACTATTTGTAAAGGAGTCCATTGGTATGTAGGATTTGATGATGACAGCATTGCACAGAACACTGCAGAGCACACAAGATACTAGCTGACCTTTTGTTTCCTTGCAGGCTGCAGAAGGTTCAGCTGGAAGTCTTTAAGAAGCTGCTGCAGCGGAGACAGGAGAATCAGGATGAGCTGGATGCCATGCGCTTGTACAGCCACTGGCAGAATCATCAGAAGGCTAAAGAAGAGAAAATACAAAAGATTCAGCTTGACTGTGCATTGAGTAAGTGTGAAGGACAGGAAGAAAGGGGTATGAGGCAGTTTTCAGACAAGCCATTTCTATTTTCACAAGGTTGCAGTCTATTCAAAATGCACTAGGTTGCATCCACAATATCGATAGGCGTGGCCAGCATTTGGTCTGTCATGTTTTTATTTTCTCTAGCAAAAGCTCTCCTGAATTTACAAAGATCTGGCTGTTACAGAACTATTTGTATGAACCTTCTCATGTTTGTATTTCCTTTTCAGTGCTCAGGAAACTGATAGCTAAGAGGAAGAATGTGATGGGAAAGCTGGAGAGACGAGATATCATCAAGGAGTATAATGACTTTTCATCACAAACATATGCTCCCTTGTCTAGAATTGGTTTTTTCCCAGACAACATTTCTGACTGCTATGTGCTAAAAAATGTCTATCTCAACACCTTTGCAGGTAAGGCATTTTGGAAGACTTAGTGGTGGGAGATACTTACTTGAGATATTAACAAAATCCAGATTTCTCTCCTCATCGCTCCACTACTTAATCACTGTTTGTATTACAATCCTTGTGTGTATTATAATCCTTGTATGTATGATAATTTTTGTTCATATTATAATCTTAGGATTGTGTGAACTGGAAGCATCTATCAAAGATTCTGTCAACCAGCTCAAGATTAAAGCTCCACAACCTAAATGCACTATCACTAAGACTGGCTATATTAAAAGGTCAGCAAGGCTAGAGGCAGTCCTGGCACAAGTTCACCAGGTATGAAGCTGCATCCAGCAGCATGTCAGTTCCTCTTAGATTTGAACTGCTTATAAATGCAATTGGGAAGATGTGTAAGCTTTTTCCCAATTTCCTGTGCAAAATTCTTGTTCTGTGTAACAACTTCAAGGACAGAATGGATCAAACATGTTGTAGGCTTGACCAGTAATGCTCTGATACTCAGTCCATGAGTACTCCCACTCCTGCTTCTGCTCCAGGCCTATAGAAAACAAGCACAGGTGCTTCAGTCTTCCTACAGATCAGGTATTTGGAATGGAACATGTGATGTCAATTTGAAATTCTCACCATTTTCCCATTCTCATTTCTCCCTTTTATAATACACAAGTGATAAACCTACTGGCTACACTGTCAAGCTTCCAATAATCCAAGACAGCAAATCTGGATTCATATTCTAAAAAAAAATTTTAAAGTGCATTTTAAGTACATATTGTAAAAACACCTGCAGCAAAGCATGATTAAAATGACCCCACTCATAAAATCAGATCACCATGGAGGATGCATATCACTGTTGCTGCCTAAGAACTGCATCTGATTTGCAAACATGCTAATAGCATTTTGCATGTCTTAATTTATCACAACTGTTCATGCAGATGAGGTGTCCATAGATGCAATTAACCACCCAGGAAAGAAGTGCCTCATTTGCATCTGCAATCACAATATTTGTAAATTACATGTACTTTTCAGAACACTTCTTGTGATGTGTTGAGGATTACCTTTATGTAAAATCAGGCATATTCTTGGCTGGCTGCTGTATCCCTGGAAAATAGCGACTTCATTTGTTAAGCTTGGCAAGTTTCACTTATATTTACATTTATGTATTTTTTATATATTTATATATGTTTAGTATCATTTAATAATAATTTCAAAGCAGACATTAACCTGCTATTACTGAATTTTAAATTGAAACCTTGTTCTGAAAAATCAGTCATTATATCAAATTTAAATTCTGCTGGATCTTGTAAAAGATGAAATAGTGCATCTCATTATTATCCAGAAAGAAAATTTTCAAAGAAAATCCTGAGTCCTACAGGAATTGTTCAAGAATAAGGACAAAACTCCTAGTTTTAAAGACACAGAAGTATTGAAAGGGCTTGACTTTGGGTGGGTTTCCATAAAATTCAAGAAGTGATTGTGTAATCTGCATCACAACGTGGTTCTCATAGTCAGCAGAATGTTAGCCCAAGCTTTCAGAGCTGAGTTCCAATTACAGCAATTGTGTTCTGTTTGTTTAAAATAACACTTCTCATGGTTTGAAAGACTGTGGTGAAGTGTCTAAACTGTAGCCACAGAGAAGTGTGAGCAGTCGAATGCTGGCTGCTCACACAGCAATGTCTCTTCAAAGAAAACTTGGTGGACAAAGGAGGATGGAATGCAGAACAAATGCAGACAATTCTGCACATTTTCTTTCTTAAATCAGTGTAGATCACTTGGTCTGCATTGATTTATAGCAACTGAGAGGCTAACATAAGTGATACTCATTTCCCCACCACTAAAAGGCAAAATGTTTATTTTTTTAAAATCACAAACCATTTCCATTGCAGGCAAAAATGATAAAATAAATTCATTATGCAAAATTTAACTGCTGCTTTTAGATACACAGAATAGAAACCAGACTGGTTGCTCCAGACAAGCAGAGAGTACTGACACTGTGAAACACCCAGAGTACCTAATCCACTGTTAGATTTAAACAAACTCTCTGTTCAGAGCAACAAGAAATTTCTGCCCTGGTTAGCTCTTGAGCTCTGTCCCATCAGAGGCTTTTGCTTCTGTAGTTTGGTGGCTTTAGCATATTCTGGCTTAGCAGAGCCTTGCTGACAGGTCCACTTCATAAGCTACTGGAGCTGTCAAAAACAGAGCAGTAAAGGGTGCAGAGGACTTGCATTAACAGAATGTAGGAGAATCCTCCCTGAGAGGACAGCTTTCTGACCACTGGAATAAGCAGTCCCAATTGTGCCAACAAATTCCCATCACACACAGTATGAAGAAGTTTAAAGCAGGCACTTAGGGATCATCTTAGAAGGGGACTGTGTTGCTTTGCCTTATTTCTGTAGCTGAGTAGCCAGACCAGTTTCTATTCAATAGCTTTATTTTAGTGCTCTCCTAGCACACTTAATCTATACATTCTCTCCCATAATCCTAGAAATAAAGTAGAATTCTATAAAATTCAGAGAGTACATGGTGATCTAGCTCTAGAATGATTTTTGAAATTTTCCCTGGATTATCTGGAAGTGGATGACAAATATAGGAGGAATGCTAGATTTTGGCATCAGAAGTAATTAGTTTTAATAAAGAAAGTTTCCAAAGCTTGCTGCTTCTGCCAAACATGAGGAAAAATGGATGAGTTTTCCTCATTATGTTCCTTTTTGTTTGCTATATTGAGTGTATTCCTAAGATTAAATCTTGCTAGAAGGGATGAGCAACAATCCAACTAACTACAAAAAGGATCTGTGTCCTCCTGAGAATGAGAACTGCTTCTTTCAGACATGAAACTAAGCCAAAAAGAAGTGATTTTAGAAGCAGACTTTTTGAGGACCATCCTGAAACCTTTTGCATGTACACTCAGTAATCTTTGAATAATTCTCCAAAATAAGAGAACATGGCAGAAACAGGAGTGACCCAAGATTTAGAATAAAAACAACAACCTGTATTTTAAGCCAGATCAGTAAAAGGACAAGGAAAGATAATTCCTAGCCAGCACAGTTCACAGTGCTTTAAGGAATGTGATATAGACAGCCTTGTATGAAAATCCAAGGCCTTAAGGAGATAACATACCAATACATATAACTACTGTAAGGGAATAAATGCAACTAGGTGAGGGAATACACCCAGGAATGGAGGAGGTGCTGGAAGACATCCCAGTGCAGGACCATACATGACTTTAGGCAGACCCTCTGACTGAAGAGGTGTCTGAAGAGGGCTGAAGTGCCACGTGCTTTCAAGGTTGGATCAAGATGAGGTCAGAACAAAAAACCTCTTACCTCAGCATCAAGTACAACTCCCACCACGTCTGTTTTCCTTTATCCGGTTGCTGGAAGGAGGTAGAGAAATTGTGGGGCCAAGAATGTCCCTGGAGAAAATCTCTGCCGACTTCAAAGTGCAGGAAAGCCTGTTTAAGCAGTTATTTCTTCAAGAACAGCTCTCCAACACAGTGTTGGTTGGCTCATGCTCAGACAGGCTCTGAGAGCTGGTTTGTCAGTGTTGAGTAGCCAGGCTGCAGTGCTCAGCGGGTTGGCAGTCTGTCCCCAGTGATCCCACCTGAAAGGAAGGTGTGGCCAGGTGGGGGTCAGCCCTAGCACAGTCTTAAATTGCACCAGGGGAGGTTCACATTGGAATTAGGAGGACTTTCTCCACAGAAAATGTGGTTAGACTTTGGAATGGACTGCCCATGGAGGTGGTGGAGTCACCATCCCTGGAGGTGTTTTAGGAAAGACTGGACATGGCACTCAGCGCCATGGTCTGGTTGACATGGTGGTGTTGGGTCATAGGTTGGACTCCATGATCTCAGAGGTTTTTTCCAACCTAATTGACTCTGGGATTGTGTGACCCTGCCTTCATCATTTATGAGCAGAAAGGAAGAGAAACATGACTATACTTTGTGCTGTACATGGAAATCCAATATACCTAGGGTCTGGTGGAAAGGAGAGGATCACAGAGAAGATAAGGGGGGAATCTAAATAATTGATTAAATTATTTCTTTGAATAGAGAGTAGTTTCTTAAGCCACTATCCTGTCATGAGTTCTGCTTCTATCAGAAGCTAGCTAGGAAGCTAAGGTGGATGGTGAAGGGCATGAGTGCCTTTCCTGCTCTTCCCTGCATTTGCCAGGAAAATGGAAAGGAGATGAATTGAATTCTTTCACTGTCCAATGCAACCAGATCATAACTTGACTCTGAACCTACTGCCTGAATAAAGGAATGTAGTCTTTATCAGGAAAATTAGGGTGGGATATGTAGACAGTAACATTTGGAGTATGTTGTTCAGAAATTTAGCATTTTAATGTTTTTAAATATTTTTGCAGTGATTCTTGGGCCCCAGTTAACTTGTGAAGTTAGGCAGAACCAGTCCATGCAAATCCCTCATATTTTCTTTTTCTTTTCTTGTGTTAAACTTTTCATTAATAATTTAATAATAAATAATTTAAAGCATCAGATTAGAGAAAGCAAATGGTAAGCATTTTTTTACTTATCACAGATAGCCAAGCAGGCACTAGATTGTGCTGTCATGAAAACCTAAAACTACTTCTGAGAACTTCAGTATATCTCAAATCTACATTAATAAGGATTCCCTGTTGTCCAAATTGCTCATAGATTTTTCTGTCTTTAAAAGTTGTTATTTCGGTTATATTTTGTTATTCTGGTTAGCAGAAAACATCTTTGGAGGCCACAGTTTTATTCGAAAAATTCTTATGAATGCAAGATTGTACTAATAAACATAGTAGCCATTGTTTGCAAAAGAATCACAGCTCCAGCAGCTTTTTCTTCCTGCTTCCCTTGCCCTGCCGTGCAGATCTCCTTATAAATCATAGCAAGCACTGTTATAATCTTCATGCCAGAGAGCTCTAAGGTCATCACATACAAAACATAGTTCAGAAAATCTCTCAACGTTTTTGAACTATAACCATTTCACATGGCTTAAAAGCAGTTTATAGGCTCTGATTCTTGCATTATTAACATGGGCCATTTAGGAAGCTTTCAATAAGAAAGCATTTTGTCCCCTCCACCTAGAAACCTGCTGGAAACTCTCCTTTTCTGGAGCAGTTCATTATCCTGACGTGAAAGATCAGATCCTACATGCAAGAAGAGTTTTGTACAATGACTACTGGAGTTTTCAAAACTTCATTAATTTCACAATTAAATTCTGTGCAAGTGCCATCAGTCTCCTGTTACTGGGGAGATAAATTCAGCATTGAACTTTTTTCTGAAGTTTTTCTTTGCTTTCCCTCCCTGGTGAAATACTGTATTTGAACATTTGAAAGAGAAAGAGTGAAAAAAAAAAAAAGGCACACTTTCCCTTGCTGGAATATGATCTTTCAATAAATAAAGACTACAGATCCAACCCATACAGTAGCAGGATTATAGTTTTGAAGGAGCTTTAAATTGACATACTCAGCCTAAACAAATGTTGATGACTTACTAGTAAATACAGTAAAATAACTCCTGCTTCCTGATCACATATGATTTTGACATTCCCATCAGTATCTTCTGACCAACCAGTAGCCTCATGTACTGACCATTCTCAGTTTTTCAGTTGATGTGCTGTAAGAAATAGAAGCCACAAGCCTGCAAAGCTTTCAGCTCCCTGTAGTCAGTGTGATCAGCAACAGTCAGCGTCTAGAGGACTGGTATGTTGTTCTATCTGATCATGTTCTGATTAAATTGTATGTCTTTTGCAGGCACTGCTGGAGAAGAAAAAAGTCAAGGAGCCAAAGAAGCCTCTTCCTCTCCCTGAAAAAGCAGAAACTCCTGTTCCTAAGCCACCCACTCTAATCCTGGAAAAACCATCAGTTGTAAGTGGGCTGGGTTTTAGCACTTTTTTTCCTGTTGATCCCTGATTTTTTCCTACACAGTTGTTGAAGGAATGCCCAGAGAAGGAAAGAAGGGATGCATCCCAAAAATAGCCATCATTATTTCTTAAGACTCTCTTAGTCTCTCTTTATTCTATAAAGATACTAGCAGCTAAAGAATTGAAAATATTTACAGTACCTGTTGGCCAAATTCTTAAGTAAACTTTATGTTATAAAGACATAAATTAGTAGACATGTTACTGCCTTGTTCTTGGGGAACAAAAAAGGCATCATCTTCATCATCTTCATGATTATTAGCATTAGTATTCAGTAGCTTCCAACCTTCTGATCTGACAACACTATCATAATCCAGTGAGGCAATTAAGTTTAGAGTTACTGAAGTCAGAGAGACTTTGGCTGCTTAGCACTGAGCATGCACTTCATTAATTTGCTGGAGTGAAGCTCTTGTCATCATGCAGGATGCAGTGTTTGATGAGCATGCACCAGTTCACAGATAATGATTCTCCTGCAGAGATTGAAATAGCAGTAATGATGTGTCATGGGGGATGTGATATGCTGTAGGAAAAAATTACTTTTTGGTGGAGTTGCAACTTCTTTTCCTTTCTTAAAGTAACATACTTAAGACCAGGTTGCCCCAGTGGACTGTTTTGTCTTCCTACTAACACCATTTTCATGATGTACTAAGAATCAGACAGAGTTACCATTTAAACTTGTGAATTTAAGAGTCACACAACCATGAAAGTGAAGAGTGAAAGTCTTATTAGATCATGCATGCTGCTGTGTTCCTTTGTGCAGTATGATATTCTATGTTTTATACACTCTGTTTTAAGATGACTGAAACAAGAATTTCTTACCTCCTTGGGGAGGTCTTTCCACAGCTTTACCAACTCCTAAGTATTAGATATTGTATTGCAGTGGTGGATCTGCACTATTTAGGTGTAGCAGTTTGGCAGATTTTTAAGTACTTTGAGGTAACAGGTAAAGAAATCAGAAAAAAATTTCTATCACTTGTAGGCATTCTTGAGTGTGTTTACAGATTATAGTTGGGGGTTTTTTAAGAATTCCAATACAATAGAATTCCACTTACATGAACAACATTTGGTTTCTTTCCGAGTATCTGTACGTGTGAACACATAAAAGATGGAGCTCTCCAGGGAAGCTCCATCTGTAAAATCAGGCCACTGGAGCCACTGAAGAGCAGCACTAACATCTCCTGCCTTGCTGAATCCAAGCAAGGTTTCTCCTACCAGTGACACAGAGGAGCAGTGAAAACAAGGCTCTTCTCTGTTGTGAATGCTTCTCTTCCTGCCACACACACACACACACACAAGTACCAACTGCTAAGTGCTTCCCAGTGGAGCTGAGGATCTCAGAAAGAAACTGTGCCAGAAGAAAGTGGAGAGAATGGAGGCACTACTGCAAGCAGCCTCAGCTTCTCTCCCCCATTCATTTCTAATGGACTTAATAGCCACAACAAGCTCACAGAGCACCTCTGAATTCCTTCATTACTTTATGACTTTCTTCCAGCCTGCTCTAGCTTGCAGCCATCTCCTAGATCCTTCTGTACCCTTAATTTTTCTTTTTTTCCTGCAGGGCATGATAGGCTTTTCATCCCCCCCCATTCTTTCCTGCTGGTCTGTAGCAGGCAGATGGACAAGCTGATGATTGCACTTGCTAAGGCATCATTTGCAACATTCAAAAACAGAAGTACAGAAAAATGCTTCTCATAAAAATTCAAACCTAATCTTAGTTAATATCACACCAAGCAGTTTTGCTTACCAGTATGTGTGCCATCACCAGTTCCAAAACTCTGTCCTGAAGGGATTTCACACTGTAGCCAGGTGATGTGGTAGAGTTTAGCTCTCTAGGACTGGAAATTCATCCCTTCTTTCTGAAGAAGAAGAACATACCAAACCGTAAGTCCTCTGGCCAGTTCTGCTTTGCTTCTTCTGGTGCTGGTTTGGAAAGGCAGGAATGCTTCTCCTTTTGCATTTGGAAAACTCAATCTTCAACACCTAAGATAAAAACAGATAACCAAGATTCAAGCCCACACAACTTCTCTCATCCCACACTCTTCCCTGTTTTTCCAGCACTTCTTAAATACCACATTTCAGTGCAGACCTCATAGGTTCTTTATTGAAAAAAACTGACTTCCAGTTTTTAGATTTCTTTTTATCTTTCCCAGGCACCCAATGGACTTCTTCCTTCTGCTGCTGTCAAGTCCAGACTAAAAGACCCCTCATCTAGAAAAAATGCTGCCATCTGTGCTTCCTCTACTCCCTCTATTTAAAATAAGCCCCTTTTTTCACCTCCTGTGGTCATGTTCCCTTTCCCACTATGCTCCATCATTCTTCCAAGTTGGTATCAATCACACAATGCTAGGCCAATAAGTTCTCAAAGAGACAAATCACAGTAGATTGCTGTTAATTTTACTTCCAAACTATTACTTTCTGAGTCTTAAATTTACTGAGTTACTCTGATAAAGATCTCCACTGGAATAAATATCAAAGGAAAAATTGTATATGTTCCCTTTTAATTTAATCCCTTTTTTTTTATGGTTAACAGCTCTCTTGGACCTCCTTCAATAATAATTCTATCCCCACAGTGTCTTGACCTGTTAAATTAATGTAGCTGATGCTCATTTTGCAAACTTGGATTAATTCAAGCTACAAATAGTATTTCTAATGCATACAGTAATTTTCTCCATCAGCATCTCCTTATCATTAGGTTGTCATCTCTAAAGACCCTCTAAAATCTCAAATAGAATCTCATTATACAGCCTTTCTTCCCCATCCCTGGTACAACATGGAAGTATGTGTTATTCTGACTCACCTTCCTTTGCCTAGAAATTAGAAGCATGGTGTTCAGAAACAACCAAGAAAAGGCAGGGTATGAGTTGGACTGGTTAATAGATGGGTAATCTAAAGTAATCCTGGTCTCCAAAGAAATAATTAATTATTGTGTGGATATTTGTTGTGTTTTGGCAGGAGGAAGAGGAAACAGAGCTGGCAGTGATCTGTCTGCAGAAGTTGCTCCGAGGCAGGGCTATTCAGAACATGGTATTCTGTGTCCCTTTGTTTATGTCAGTGTTCACAATGGTGGTGGGAATGACTGAAAGGGTATTTGCAATCTTTCTTCCACAGCACTAATCAGGGGTAATGAGGCTTCTGCAGCCTCTCCTCCCATGTGTCACTGGAGTCCTTCAAGGCTGAAGTCTGCTCTCCAGCCCAAATTTCTTACAGGAACCTCTAGGTTCCTGCACGTGTCTGTGAGTGTCCCCTTGTTCTTGCCATCCCCTACCCTCAGCTATTTAACTAGATGCTTCAGAGCAGAATTACTCAAATGCCAAGTTCTAGACTAGATCTGAGTACATTTTGCCATGATTATGCCAAGATCCCAGGCACAAGCACCCTCCCACACCCCAGCAGGGCAGCTTGTATTTTATACCAGCTTTCCAGTTTCCTGGGCTGGACCACAGAGGAGTAACTGAAGCCTACCACTATGATGGCCAGGACCCATCATTCTGCTTTCAGTGCAACAGAAGGGGTCTAAGTAAAAATTAATTGAGTAGCCATACTTCATGGGCTTTATGTTAAGCAAGTCTATCACTTTTGATCAGACCAGTCCAGAAGGTTTGTTTTCATGTCCACAAAAAGTACAATTGATACTCTCTCTTGCAGTAAGTAATTAATTTTCTGAAGTGTTCCCATGTGGGACCCTGACCTGAGCTTTAGCAAGCGATGCAATATTGTGAAAGTGGCTTGAGGTGGAATATGGACTTCCCAAGTCTTCTTCAGTTCTGTGATGATCTGTGAGAAGGATGTTTGAGGCCCTTGAAGGGCTGTTGACTTGAAATGTGCCATCATTTTAGTAATCTCCTTCCATCTATTGCTGGATCAGAAGTATATGACTCAGTTGGAGAATGACATGAGCAGGGTTGAGTGATCTTTTGTTGCTCTTGGAAGTCCTGCTGGAAGACAGTGGGACTGAAAATAAAACAATGTCAGGGAGGGCTGGGCCATATAACCCCGTAAGAGCAGTTTCAGCAACGTTCCCAGCACTTTATTGCTTTGAGCTGTTGCTGGGCTCCCTCAAAATGAAGGTCAGGGAACAGTAGATGTTGAAACACTGTGAAGCTTTGACCTTGAGGCTGATATAACAGGGTGTCCAGAAGGCTATTGCCCTTTGCACTGGACACTGGTGGTGGTGTTCCACATTGCAGTGGTTTGAGTTTTGGGTGAAGCCAAACAGAATAATAATTAAGAAGAAAATTAAAAGTAGCAAGGGATTATCTGTACTCCTCAGCAGAAGGTCTCAACTTTCATCTTCTGTGCAGAAGGGTTTAGGCAAGATTTACCTGACAGCTGTAGTGTTTGCCTAAATGCCACCACAAATTTGTTACAGGGAACTAGGTAACAGCTGACCTTGCAACTTGGAGAACAAGGGTGTGCTCTGCTGGCAGAAACATGTTGATCTGCCTTCTCCATTTCATATGCTAAGTTGTTTCCCTTCATTTGAAAGATGTTTGAAGGGAAGGAGAAGCGCGTGGATCTGATCCGAGAGCTGCGCACCACTCACGCGCTGCAGGAGGATGGACAGCTGCTCCTGAAGGCACAGAAGCAAATGACACTGGCTTTACAGAGACAGCAAGACTCACAAATGCACCAGGTTTGCTTGGAGAGATGGGAAGGTTGATTCACAACTCTGTCCTGACCAGACACTCGGTGCTTGCAGTACCCCAACAGTCTCGCATTTAATTTCTTTATGTTTTCCATTATCCACGGCACAGAAGGCACCCCAGTAGCAATAATGCTGTCCTAGCACAGGCCAAGCACTGAACGCCTGAGGGGCTAAAATTGCTCTCTCAGTGCTGGGGGGGGGCTCTGGGGAATCTCAGAAACAGACTGAGGCACCCTGACCACAGCTGCTACCCAGGCTGTGTTTGCTTTGTTTGCAGACAGAGCACTTATTTATATTTACAGGGCTTTGAACAAACTACAGTGTCAGATGAAACTCAGTTTTCCCACATTTCAATGCATTTGAGTGGTACTATGACCTGGCATCACAATACATGCTTGTCATTCACATCTGTCAGATGTTTTACTGAGCATTTGTTACTTCTATCATTTCCCTGTTCCTTTCCTAGCTTGGCACCCTGTCAGACTCCTCCTCAGGCGTAAAACATCACAAAGGAAGCCAACTTACTCTGTAAATCCTGCTGGGCTCAAGACTTCTAGAACCTTAGCAATGGTGTCACATTGTTACACCTGCCACTGTTATGCAGAGCAGAGAAGTTTTGGGCTCCATCCTCTACCAAGGATCTAGTGAGAACCAGGGATGGAAATTCCCATCCTGTTTCCTTGCAGGGCCACAACCTTCCAGAGTAAAGTGAATAAAATGGCAGATGCTGGTCTGGAATGGATCATGGAGAAATTTTGTCCAGAGTTCATTACATCTCAGATATACAGTGTCTCTCACATTCCTGCAAGTTTTCTTGTAGTTTTTACTACTCTGTTGTTTTTCAGTGACCAACTGTGAGGCAATTCTGCAGCTTCCATATTACAATAAGAGCATCCAGTGGCCAGCTGACCTGGTGGAGATGAAGCCAGACCACTGTTTCCTGCTGGGTGGGCAGCAACAAAATTTCCCCTTAGATCTCAGTAAAAATGGAAACAGGTGATCTGTTTCACTGTTCAGCATTTCCAGATGCTCCCTCATGCGCAGGGAGCCCAGGTGTGTAATGCAGGAATACAGAATTTTTTAAATGAGGAATTAAGAGAAAAATAAAAAGCCTTAGGCATTAGAAACTTGCAATAGCCTAGGTGAGAGTGAAGGACAAAGCAGTTCAAACACAATAATGACATTCACAGAGAATGAGAGAGAGCAAATGGTAAAGCTGTTGACCTCTGATCTCAGAATTTCCTTTTGGGAGAGCCACTATCCCCCTCTGCTGGTATCGACCTCCCCTACTCTCACTTTTTGTTTTTTTTAACTGTCTCTAATGGTACACAGTCCAAAGCTCAGGTTTAAAAACATTTTGAATTTCACAACTCTCTGGAATGCATGTGCAGGAGTTTTCTGTATGTGTGGCTATTTTAGCAAGTCACTGATGACTCACAGCTCAATAGGTTTTGGTGGTCACAGGTGTTTTTTCAGGTTTTTGACCATTTTTGTATAAAACAAATGCTTTCTGCAGGAAGAGGATGGAAACTCCAGATAAAATGGGTAAAGCTGAGGAGTTGAAAATTTCCAACCTGCATATAACAAAAATCTATCACAAGAGTGGTCCTGAGTTGTTTTCCTCCATTTCACACCGGTTTTATACACGGCACCTGGAGCAATGAAGAGGAGGGAGCACTTTAGTTCCATGTTGTCCCTCCCTGTGGGGTGGTGCAGTTACTGCATCACTGTCCTCCATCTGAAACCCCTGTGGGCTAAGTGCTGTCACTTCTAAGTGTGTGCAACACTGACAATCCCACTTTCTTTGAAACACTGCCTGAGCAAATTGGCACAGCAGTATAAGAAAGCTGATTTATGATTCCTTGTCGAGGATATTTCAGCTCCATTTTGAGTTTTATGTTTAGGTCTGTTCTGTAATTACCTCTTTATTTCAACAGAACACAGGGCTGTGGCTTCATAATCCGTAGTGGAGATAATGAACTTCCCATAGATCTTGTCTCTTTCTGCAGGGCAATCACACATACCCAACCCATAAAACACAATGTGCTTGGAACAAGGAGTCAATGGCACAGTAATGCCATTAGTCTAAACTCTGTCACAGACTTTATGATTTCCCATTACCTGCAATTCTGAGGTCTCGTTTGCACTTCTGCAAATGTAATATAATTACTGTCAATTTGAATGTGTTAGCAGTTAGTGATTTGTACAGTGTCAGGTTCAATGCCTAAAGCTGCAGGGACTCGTGGTTGCACTGTGCAGACCCCAGCCAGTGCATGTAACACGTGGAAAATGCCAGACTCGTGGGGTTGTCCCAGGGCTGGTCTGAGTGGATGCTGCAGAGCTGCCTCACATGCCTGTGGTAGTCCTGGGACTTGGTACAGCGTTCCTGGGGTTTGTAACACAATTCTTTGCATTTTTCTTTCAAAAGCTGTCATCACTGGAAAGAGACTTGGCCGTAGTAGAAGGAAGGACACTGGCAAACACACTTGATTTTCTGTCCAAAGAGCTGGTGAGGCTGCAGGAAGAGAGGAAGATCCATGCCTTGGTCATGCTGGCTGAGAGGCAGAGGCGCATGCGGGAAGCGGAGGAGAGCGGGCGGCGGCAGCTGGAAGAGCGGCGGCGCCAGGAGGAAGATGAGATTTTCAGACAGGCAAGAGAGGGACACTGGTGGGACTGTGGGCAGTTTTGTAGGACCTGCCTCCTTGTGGCAAGGTCCAGATGCATGGGAGCTGCTCCAGCTCTTGATTTTGGTGATGGTTAGTTTTAAAACTGAGGGGGAAAGCTTAGTGAAGAGAGGCTGATTCCTTCCTAAGAGAGTTAGGAAGGAATTAGTTAGGAACTGCCCATTAAAGTATGATCTGAATATCCCTACAGACAGTCCTGTTAGGCCTGTCATGAATGCATCTAAGTTTCTAAATTTCTACAACAAACTTATAGGGAACAGGTGTACTTAGATCATCTTTAGGAATAATGTTTTGTTAGCACTTGGTCTGCCCAGCAGAACTATTAGGGGCTTTCCCAGGAAGGATGCCTTTAAGCAATGGTTTGGAAAGATTTTGCCCTGGCCCCAAGTGGACTGCAAATAACAAGAGGTACAAAATTTAGTTTGAAGTAATGATAATGGATAGAATAACCTTTAAATTAAAAAAAAAAAGAAATACCATATTCCATAACTATTCTATAATCCTATTCCTATTTCCTAGCTCTTGATTGCATGAAGCATATTCCTCCCAGTTGAAAGGCAGGAGTGGGAGTCCAATTGACTAAACCAATAATTTTCAAACTTTGTGGGAGGTGGTTAGTACCAAAAGGGTCTGGCATCATGTTTATTTTTTTTTTAATTTTAGCTTCTCCCCTTATCTCTCCTGTATTTCGGAGTGGTAAGAAGGTAGTATCAAGGTGCCATAAGCTTATGCCCTTCAGATTAGCAGAAGGAAAACACCAATTTCTAGAACCTCAGCTCTACAACCATTATAAGGAAACCAATAATTTTATCCTGGTTTTTGACTGGCTTGATGGAATCTTTTCCTTCAGGGTTTCCTTGAATGAAAGCTGATTTATTTACCAAAGTCAATACCAATGACTATTATGTGGCAATTGTTGCTCAGGGGACCGTGAGAACTGAGGAAGCAACTGCCATTGCATTCACAGGATTAACCTGCTGCACCAGAATTGGATCTGGGGATAGATTTTCTTCCTCCCCTAGTTCTTTCCTGCACTTATTTGTGTTCAATCAGTTCTCAGAAAAAATGACCAGAAAATAAATGTTTACAGAAAGCATCTCTGAAAAAAACTCTCAGGTTGGCCTGCTTGAAACTGAGATTGTTGTGAAAAGCTGTTGTTGAGGGTTCTCTGGGAGTCTCCCGCTACGCTCCTGGCACAGCAATAGGCAGAGGGTCAATGTCTTGGTGTTTTGTTCTAGGTGGTGAAGGTGCAGCACAGAACTATTGACACCTACTTGGAAGATGTTATCCTGAGCAGCATGGAGAAGGCAGCTGAAGAACAAGCCAGGGAAGAGGTTCAGAAAAGGGCTGCAGAGATCAATGACATTGCTTACGAAATGGAAAGTCGGTAGGTTACTGCACAACACATTAGGGGGTGTTTACAGCAGTTTAGAACCTGCCAGACCATCTGCATCTGTGGTTCTGTGCATCATCCAAGACATGGGAGGGGCAGAGCAATGCTGTTCATGGTCACTTCATTAGTGCTGTATGGGAACCACGCTGTTCCTACCTGGTACACCCATATAAATCCATCAGAGCCTTATTTCCATACAGTGCGTGCCAGGTTCCCTTTGCAAATCACTTGTGTGATCTGTGAATCACCCTTTTAGATTTCTCCACACCAGTGTGAGGCTGTGACTGAGCTTTAAGTGAATCTGGGAACTGCCTAAAGCAATACCCATTCATACCGATCTTTTCATTTATTTACACTACTACAGAAAATCCATTTGAAAGAGATCCTGAAAGATACAGCTACACAGCAGCCTTTCATTCTGGGGTGGCTGTTCTTTAAGGAACTGCCAATGTCCATGGAGGTCACTCATATTGATGGCTGCCTGACAAGGCACTTTGAGTAAAGCAAGTTGTTGAGAACACCACAGTCTTGTGTTTGGCTGGAGCATCAGCAGCGAATACTTTTTAGGACCTGCCAAACCTCCAGCTCAGTTTCTATGCTCTCTTTTTGGAATTGAGCCATAAAAATCCCAATGACACAGTGACTCTCCTATGGTACAGCAGCTGTGTATTTTGTCTCCACATGAATACAAGCAGAATGTTGGAGTCCTTGGGGAGAATGAAGCGTAGATAATGCATTCGTCCCCTGGGCCAACTGGGAACCCACCAAACACTGGCATGGAAAAGAGCACGGGGCCAGCCAAGTGCAGAGTCACAAAAGGGAGGAATTTAGCAAACTCAGCAATGAGCCAAAGACTAAATTGACAAAGACACAAATTCTCAAAAATATCTGTGTGTCTGAGTTTTTAAATACCTTGAGGATAAGAAATGTAGAGTGATCCTCTTCCAGCTTTCCAATGCAATATTGAGCACGTTGGCAGTGCAGTGCAAAGGGGAATAGTCACACTGTCACCTATTTGTAGGACAAAGAGAGACCCAGCTGACAATTACTGCCATGACAATACACTGCCTTGGAAAGAGTGAGAATATTTATGAGGGAGACCTGTGTTTGCAGAGGTGATCTGGAGAGAAACTTAAAATACTGATACCCCTGTGCATCTCTTCTGTAGTCGAACTCGCCTGCAGTCAGAAGAGATTGTAGCAGAGCTGGTTTATAATTTCCTCATTCCAGAAGCTGAGAAAAGCTCTATGAGAAAAAGAGGTAAGGAGTCCACTAACTTTATTTTCTCTGTGAACTGCTTCACTCTCCTCATTCTAGCTCCATGAAAGGAACGATGCAGTGCCAAGAGTGCCCTGAGAGTCCTTTTTTGCACTCTGCAGGTAGGAAGTTAAGCTCTTTGACCCTTTTTTCACCCATTTCTCATGAGCTTTAGTCTTTTTAAATGGTGACTGGAATTCAGACCTGCTGTAAGATCTGGACTGTGCTTTTACCAAGAAAGGTTGGATCAGACAATCCTTGAGGTCACTTCCAACATGGTTTTCTGTGATAAATTTGGTGTATCTGCAACAATAAAATTTCTTGAAAAGAAGCAACCCATTGCACCTTCAGAAAGGTGCAATTCACAGCTGTGAATTGTGTATTACATGGCAATTTCTGAAAACGGTAGAAGACTTCAGCAGGCAGATTACTTAAATATATGCCATACATGGAAATACGATTATACACCTTCCTATGCTTCCCTCTCCTCCCCAGCTGGTTGAGAGCAAGAAGCAAAGATAAAGTTTTAGGGTTGGCCGTAGTGGCATCATTTGGTGAGGAGATAATCTTGCAGTTGTAAAGGATGTTCCTCATTAACAAAAATGGAATGGCATCTGTCAAAATACAGAGGGAGACGCTGAAAACCTGTGTTTTACATCAAGCAATGCAATGAATAAAAGGCTGTTCCTAAGTGGGATTTTTCCACTGACCAGCACAGGTGGAAGACTGTGACTAAAGCAGTCACCCACAGAAAGTGAGTCTGACCTGAGAAAAGCAATTGCATCACAATAGAGCTGGAAGGGTCCTTGCCGCAGTGCACTTCCCTGCCTGGAGAACAAAGGCACTTAGTTCATTGCCTCTCTCATTGCTTTGTGAATGAAAACACAAACCCTGAGTACACATTTTGTGGTCACTGAATTGTGCAAACTTTCTTCTGCCTAGTTTGTGTATTTGCCACCACCACAGTACCTGTTCTGCAGCTGGCAATTCTGCATCAGCTTAAATCAGCTCCCTTCACTTCAGCACTGCTTCTGCCAGCCTTCCAAAGCAGGTGATGTAATTGTAGGCAGTGAAGCCTGCAGCTCAGGCACCAACACACACAGGTTAGCCTGTCTCAGAAAGGAGAACAGAAAGAAGACCTGGAGATGGATTCTGAACATGCCAAGGGCATACATCAAGGCTCAAAATATGTACTGGGCTTAAATACAACAGCAGCTAATGAACAAAGCACCTCAGAAGCACTCCCAAACAACAGAGGGAAAAAAAATCTTCAGAAATCTGTGATAGCTGCAGTGGGTTTGCCTGGACAGCAGAGCTAGACCCAGACAAAAACTGAAGTGGATGCTGGTGAAACAGAGCAATGGGCAATAAAGTATGAGCTCCTTCAGATGTGATCAGGTGGAATTTGCCACAACATTCTTGTGACAGCAGAAATCAAATGTCAGGCAGAGACCTGGCTCATACTTTGTTCTGCTGTTGCTGCATGGGGTGGAGGGGGCTCCATACACTTCAGGCAATTGAATTCTTCCAGATGTACACTCTGATGAACACACCCTGCTGTAAACCTGCACAGTGATACTCTCAGAATCATTAACTATTCCATGTAAATCTGGAGGAAATAGTATCAAAGGATAGCATTAGATCTCATAAACACATTAGTGTATTGCATTTCTCTGGTGGCTTTTAAAACTTTCCTTACAGTGAGCCAAATTATTCATTATGAAACTGTGTTTTAGCAACCTGGCTCATGCTGGAGCATTTACTTTCCTTGAAACTATCAGGAAGTGATCTAAGAGCACAGTTGCTTGGCCTGTCAAAGGAGCAAATCTGTTTGTAGGACAAAGATTTGAGGACCTGCAAGTTCAGTCAGCCTACACTTTAGCTTCCCCTTAAACACCTCTATTTTGCCATTACCTAGATGTTTGGGATTTTTTTGGTTGCATTTTAATGCATAAAAGCAGGGATTATCCATTACTGGCTCATCCTGAAACCCCTGTGCACCTCACTTCTGAACCCAGCCTCACTGGAAATCACTGTGCTGATATGAAAAACCTTGCTTGGAAAAGGACAATCACTCACCAGTTTCAGCACTCTGTCTTCTAGATGGAATTCACTGTGGATGGAGGAAGGGACTGCAGCAATACCAGGGGAGTATTCCCAGTATAGTTGATGCAGTTGATGCAAACACAATTGAAGCCAAAATGCCTTGGGTAGAGAAACCTCTCCTGGAAACGAGAGCTGGCTGGTGAAGGTCAGCTTTGCAAATGCAAGTGGGATCCTGTTGCATTCATTGTTGACAAAGTGGACCTGGGAGATGGATAAACATAAACAGGGTGGGTTGGTAATGCTGAGTGACTGAGACAGGGCCAGCAGAACTGTGTGCCAGCCTGCAGGACACCAGTGCTTCACATTCACTCTTAAAGTGCAGCTCAGCCTTGCAACAGAGCAGAGCAAGCTTGGACTTCTGCAGGGAAGTGACACAATGAGAGCCACTGCTTGTTCCTCACACCTTCCATAAAGGCACACAGTGTTTCAGTCCCCATGGCTGAAATCAAGAGAGAAAGAGGGAGCAAAGAATAGTGAAGAGCAATGAAGAGAACTGTAGGGTGAATGCTTAGGCTTGGCTAATTATTTCCCAAGAGGTGGGTTGGAAATCCATACAAATGACTTGGGATGAAAGGAGGCAATCCTGCAGCAGCTGAGGGGAGATGATAAGGTAGGGAGGTGACTCAGTGTGTCAGTAGTGTCCTCAGTCTTACTCTGAACTCAGAGTTTCTCAGTGCAGGTCAAATCATGGCGCAGGAGACGGCAGATTTGGGCTGGATTCTTCCGGGGGCCTGCTGCAATTAGCAGACACTGTAGGAGGGGTTGTTTTAAAGGCTGACAATACATCCTGGGCACTTGTTCCCAAAGCTGGAAAGGAAAACACTTTGGCTGTGCTTCCCTCTATGGGGGCCAGGCTTCAAAGTGAAATGCAGAGTTGGTTGCTGCTATTAGGTGGCAGTAGAACACTTTCAGCCAAAGTTAGAAGGGCATGATTTCTTTTCCTGAGATAGACTTTTCCACAGCTGCAGGATTGCTGAAAGCTCTTCCTCCCTTCTGCCCTACAGAGAACACTTTGCTGTACATTTCCAAGTAAAAGCCTTCCCTCTTTTTATGCACAGTGAGGCAGTCCCAAAGAAAACACATCTACGCTGCCCATCGGATCATCCACGGGGGCACAGAGAGAATTCTGGCTCATCTGGCACAACATCAGGAGGCTTCTGCCATGCAGACAGAGGGACATCCTCCTGCTGGGCCAGCCAGCACAGCTCAGAGGGGGACAGCTGCTGGAGCAAGGGCAGCTGACAGCCCTGCCACACTTGCACACGGACCAGGACAAGGAATTGTGCAGGATTCCACAAGGACCCCACAGCCTCCTGGAGACAGAAGATGAGTGAGGTGAGTTTCCCTTCCCCTCTGTGATTCGAGTTTAGAGCATGGTGAAGGAGAGGGAAGCACATTATATTTACTTTTTCAGGGCACCCAGAATGGAAAATCCTCTCTCTTCCTGGACTGTCCCTCCTGCTGCCTGCCAGCAGTGTTGTCCTGGAACCAGGATATACATTCTGGTGTGGCAGCTCCCTCCACTCCCTCCCCAGCTTGCTTTGGACTTCGTTAGCTTATTTTCCTCTTCTGATTATTTAGAGAAGCTTGAGTGATAAAGCAGTGTTAGCATTCTTTGTTTGTTGTCCTGGCACAGACCAATAAAAATCTGCACCTGGGCTTTTGGTGGTATTTCCTTGCATCAATAACATTAGATGAAAAATTACTCTATAAGTAGGCAATTCTGAGTTGAGAGCATACCCAGACAAGCATGTCCCACTGCTTTCCTTAGTGGGGTAAGGCCGAGTGGCTTCCTGCATTAGCACTGCTATTAATAAAGCACTGGAGCTGAATAGAAACAGTCAGATTTCCCATCATCTTTTCTCATCATCAGTCCTTGCACAAAGAAAAGGTGCCCTTGGCTTCAGCAGAGTGGTTTCTGAGAAGCAGGCACAATCTAGGTGGTAGCAGAATGACATGGGCATGGTGGGGCTGGTGTTTTTTCCAGAGATGTTACTCTTCATAGTGACCTTGCTTTTTATCACTGCAAAGGAGAACAATTCTGGAAAGAATCTTCTTTTTCTCAGAACAGTGTTAGTCCCTCTGGCTCTCCAGCTCTGGAGGCTTCACAGAAAGGATGTTGGCTTTGCTGTGTGCTGGCTTTGCTGTGTTGGCCCTCAGTGCTAATGTGGTACTGGGCTGATCCCTCCCTTCCTCCATCACTTCTCCCTGATGGATCACCTGCTCCTTGTGCTGGGTCTGTGCAGCTCAGCTGTGGTCCAGCTAATCCCAATCATAGTGCTGCTCCTACAAAACACAAACCAGCAGCTGGTCAACAATTTGTGCTCGTTAATGTGTTCCTGTAAAAATGTTGCATCAGGATTTTGTTTTGTGGATTGGGCTAGGGCAGGGTACAGGGAAAGGAATGACAGGGAGGGGAGAGAGAGAGGAAAAAGAGTCTGAGTACCCCTGTATTCCACTGGGCTGGAGAGAGGAATAACAGCTGGAGAGAGGAAACATCTGCACCAAACCACTGCTGGTCTCCAGGTGGCTGAACCAGGGGCAGCAGGGGGCTGGTGGGGTCAGGCAGCCTCTGTAAGTGCTGCACCCTCGGGCAGGAGTCAGAGATGGGTGATAAGTTTTGGTTGGGACTCTTACGAGGATGATCCCATTAGGGACTGTGGATTTGGGCCAATTCTTGTGGTATTTGCAGCCAGTCAGTGAAAGGGAGGGTTGCAAATGCAAAAATATAGAACGAAACACTCCAGAGTGTGGGAGGAGAGCTGTGCAGGGATCGGCTCTGTAGCCTCAGGCCACCTTGGACAAATTTAGCCTGGTTAAAAGGAGGGGGGATAACATGGATCACAAGATCCAGTGTAATAGGAGACACATGGGAAACTTGATGCAGCAGAACAGTAGAACGGGAAGACCAATCCATTGAGGCATTTGCTGTATTTCTGAAGATGGTCTGTCGAAATAAACATTCTCCATGTGGCTCATTATAACTTTGATGTGGTTTTGAAAAGATAAGTATTCCAACAGGTGTGGGAATGGACAGAGGTTGCAGCACCTTGGTCCTGTAGGGATACAGCTCTGCATGACATCGAGGGCCCAGGGGACTCCAGATGCCGTGCACTGGCTGAGCTATCAATGTCTTGGCTTCTGTTTTTATTTAAGGGACACTGTCAGGGTAAAGCCATCTTTTCCACATGACATTGCCTAGCATGCACACTGAAGGCCACGGCAGGAATCCTGCAGGAAACTGCTGTAACAACTGCTTTCAATTGTCATGCAGGTTTTACTTTTTTCCAAGCTTTGCAGAATGTACTTTGAGAAAGAAAATGAGCACAGTGAGAGGGAATTGGGATCATAAATCAACAGCGTAAGAATGCACCATTCCCTCTCCTAGCAGGAGAGAGAACAACCCTGGGGAGGAGCCCATACCCAAAACAAACACAGCAGATGCCTCCAGGGCTGCACCAATTCAGTGGAAACACGGGGAGAATTCAGCTTGTCCCCGTTTTCTTTCCCCAGCTGCCCACAGGGAGGGAGCCAGCTCCTGTCTCCTGGCAGGTGGGGGAGACAGGCTGAGCCAAACGGGCCTCTGGGGTCACTGCACCCTGAGAATGGTGAAAAATTGGTCTCTGCAGTAAATGAATGAATGCAAATTGTCTCAGGGCTTCCCTGCTGATATGGCTCCTGTGGTGTGGGAGGAGGAAATCCTATGGCACTGACTACAGCTCAGCAGAAAGGACCTTAGGTCCTTCTTCATTGGATGTGTGCAGTGTCTGCATTTCTGTCAACAGAAACCCACACCAAAGCCACACTCTCCCATCTTTCCTGCCTCTTGTAAAAGCAACACAACCATCACAGAGGTTGCTGCCATAAACCTGGATGTGGTGCTGTTAAAAGAGTTCCTGTCACTTTCTGAGCACTGCTGTTCTCTGTGCTCCTGGTCTCACAAGCACACAGGATTTGCCTGATCCTTCACTGGGCTCAATTCAGCCCTCACATCATTTTTTGGGGGGTTGGAGGGGGCAGCAAGCAGGATTAACCCTACAGTTATGGTCCTCACATACCCAAGGGTTTTAACAAGGTTCAGTTGCACTGTTACTGCCTCCCTCCTCCAAGACCTGTCTCCCTGCTTTCACCAAAATCCTGTTCATGCAACTTTGCCCGTGTTTTTATGATTGGTGAATCAGTGTCTTCCTGGCATGCACCAGCCTCCTCACCACAGTGCCCTCCAGACTCAGGCCTGGGAGTGGGTGAGGAGCTGTTGTTTTGTGTGCCTGCCTTCCAACCCCCCAGAGAGGCAGCAATTGGTTTGAACATCTGCCAGAACTGCCAACTCCCTGAGACAGAATGTGTACACCTGGATTAGTAAATTCCATTTTCCTGGGACCACCCTGGACTGAGGCCCTCACCTCTCCTCCCAGCCACTGCCTGGAGCAGAACTGGCAAGGAAAGCATCCCAACAGACACTGCTTGCATGAGACAGAAAATCCCAGCAGGCTGGTGGGAAGGGTGGACACCAAAACCCGGGGAGGAGAGGCAGCTCTGACTCTGCTCTGATCCTGTCATTCATTCCCTCTCTTTCCTCCTTTTCTCCCACAAGCTGTGGCAACCCCACACACCTTTTCCTCCACTCCTGGCTGGAGTCAAGGCCACTTCTCTTGGCCTCTTCTCATGTGCAACATCCCAATCCTTCATGTAGCACTCAGAAGGGATGTCCTATTCCCATTTCTTTCCTGGGCCACTTACCTGCATCCACATGTGCTCCTGGCTCAGCACACCATCCCCAACAGAGCTGAGAGCTGTGGCTGCTCCTGCCCATGCTCACTGTTGCAGCTGCCCTCTGCTCTCCAGCTGGTTGGATCCTCTGCACAGCCCA
This sequence comes from Climacteris rufus, assembly GCA_013398175.1. Lineage (NCBI taxonomy): Eukaryota > Metazoa > Chordata > Aves > Passeriformes > Climacteridae > Climacteris > Climacteris rufus. The sequence continues at coordinate 192,814 of VZRZ01006181.1, read as the reverse complement.
GCCACCTGTGGATTTATCACATCCTGTTCCCCAATGGGGAGCTTTCTTGGCAACCTGCACTCCCTGCCCATCCTGGAGCTCCTTGGTTGGTGCTGGGGATGTTGGTCCTTGTCCTGGGGGAGTGGGCAGAAGTGTGCAGTGCCCCTGTGGTGCAGACTGCAGTGAGAGAAAGGTGATAGACTTATAAAGCTGCATTTGCTGCTCTCTCCTTGGGTTGCTGCAGGATTAATCCTAAGAATCTCCCTCTTGTTTGGGATAATAGCCTCCTGCAAACACCAACAGCTTCCTTACCTGTTGAACTGAAGCCTTTCTCCACGTGCCAACATAATTTTGCTGCCTCCAGCCAAATGCAAACCATTTTTTCATTACTGTGCAGGCCCCAAATGTGTTGTCTTCAGCAGAAACATCTTCCATTGACCAACCTCCTCCTAGGCCTGGTGCCATGAAACAAAAATCTTAAAAGAAGAATGAGGTTTAACTGAGAGGATCCAAAGACTCCCCAGCTGGGTAGTCCCTTTTCCCAAGGCTGCTAACATATGACAACATCCCAAACAACATCAATGATAAAAATGCTTGAGAAAAAATGAGTAAAAATGCTCTCAAACAACCTGGGTTTTTCCAGTAAACACCAACTTCCTCCTGAGCACTCTGGCCTGGCAAAGGATTTGGTTACAGGAATGAGCTGCAGAAGGGCTCAGCTGCTGTTATGCCATAGGGAACAATCACAGAATTGTTTAGGTTGGAAATGACCTCTGAGGTCACCAGGCCCAGCACTGCAAAGTCCACCACTAAACCATGTCCCCAGGTGCCACATCTACACATTTTTTAAATACTTCCAGGGCTGGTAGGTGACTCCAACACTTCCCTGGGCAGCCTGTACTGGGGCTTGACAATCTTTTCCATGAAGAATTTTTTTTCCTACTATCCAATCTAAACCTCTTCTCGTTGCAACAGGAGGACATTTCCTCTTGTCCTACCACTTGTTACCTGGGAGGAGACCAACCCCCAGCTCACTGCAACTTCCCTCTGGGTAATTGTGGTGAGCAATAATGGGGGGCTGGTGAGAGGGGGTGAAGGCCTCTTGCTTCCCCTCAAGCTCCTGTGACATTGCCATGACACATCTCACCCTGCCTCACTCCCTGCAGCCACCGTCTCCCTCTGACAAACCTGCCAGTGTTCCTCTGTCAGCAGCAGGTGCCTGCACCCTCTGACTGCTCAGCACTGCAGAGCACAGGAGTTCAAGCAGCCAGGGACAATGAACTGTCCCTCTTCTAACTCCTGGCTTCCACCAACTTTAAGAAACTTTGCTTAGGGAAAAAAATACCAACCAAAAAACCCAACCCCCTCCATCTCTCTACCTAGCAATTAATTACATTCTCAGTCCCCAGGGCCTGCCACTGTACACAGCCCATGGCTTCCCTCCTGGGACAGCTGTTTGTCCTCTGCCAGGCAGCTCTGCCTGGGCTGAGGGTTTGTTTGCCCACAGCCACATCTCCTCCCTGCAGCAAGCGAGGGGGCTCTGCAGATGGCCTTCAACGTGGGCAGGCTGCCCCACTGCAGCTCTCCTGGCAGAGCACCCCGGTCACAAATGTCCTGCTGCAGTCACTCACAAGCTTCCACAAGGGAAGAGGTTGTTCATTCCCCACTTACCTTGTCCTGGAGGACCCAGCAGAGAGAGGCAATGCAGGGAAGAGAGCAGGGAATCCCTGGAAGAGAGGGCTTTAACTGCGCTGACTGCATGGGAGACCTACCCAACTGCATGCAGACTCAGGAGGCAATAGGACACACCAAGAAAATACCTGTGCCAGGGCATCAGGAATTAGCTGGGTGTTCAGCAAGATGCAGGGCTGCACTCCTGCACTGACCAAAGGCCGGAGTTTGCTGTGAAAGTCCAGCTCTCCTTTACAGCCCTGAGCATTCACCTGTGCTGCCTCCTGCAATGAGCTCCAGCAGGAGCCTGCTTGGGGGACTGGTCTCTGCTCCAAAGCCTCGCATTGCAGGGCCCTCACATCCACACGGGAGCCTGGCTGTCCTGCTGTGCCCTGCAGGGCACTGACACCTGCACCCCTTCCTCTCCTACCAGAGCTCGGATTTGGCACCGTCGGCTCCGACCCTGCAGCCCTTGTGCACAACTGGTTTAGCACGGATGGAGCTGCCCTGCCTTTGTCAGGAACACCACCCTCCCAGACTGGCAAGGGATGACAGGACAAGGACCCAGCCAAGCCCTGCCTGGAGCCAAGGGAGGGACGGGAGGTGCAAGGCTGGCTGAGGAGGTTGTACCATCTGCTGGGCTCGCTGTCTCCAAGCAACTGGACATGGTGCTTCAGACACAAACTGCACTGCTCCTCTCTTCCCTCTGCAGTTTGCAGCTCACTTCCCTCCTCTTTTGTGGCTCTTGTTCTTCTCCCCCAGAAAGCAACTTGGACTTTACCAGCAGCAGCCGAAAGCTGCCACCTTCCAGATAACAAATGGTGCCAGTAGCCTTGACGCTGACTTTTAATTCCAACGCAGATGGCTGGCAGCTCGCTCAGTAAAGACAAAGCACATCAGTGGAGCAGACTTTTGTACTGCATTCAGCTCGGGGCTGCTCTACACTTGGATTAGCATTTTAAATCATTCCAAGGCGTTGGTGACCGACAGCTAAGTGGATTTGACCCTGGTTTGCAGATGGGTGTCAAAAAGTATTTTCTCATAGGGTGGCAGAATGATGTTCCCTGGAAGGTTGTGCAGGGAATGGCTTTTGATGCTAAGGTGTTTCATTACATCTTTTAAAGATCTGGAATAGAAATACGATACAAAACTGTAAGAGTACCATTGGCAATGCAGGAGCCACAATGGGAGGGAGTTCTGGATAAACTGGACAGCTGTAGCCTCCATGCAGCAGGGCAAATGCAATGCTCAGGTAAGGAGAGGGGCACCAGCTGCAAGATGCTCTCTAGTGCCTTCATTTGACACTGGGGAGAGCACTGCAGGGAACCTCTGGCTGCTTTTGGTACCCTTAGATTAAGAGGGGTGTTAGAAACAATTGTAGAGGAGATACAATTGGAAATATTACAAAGATGCAAAGGAGCTGAAGATCCCCTTCCAGTCAGCTTAGCAAGAAGTTACGAGGTGTTCGAGTCCTGGTCATTTGGCTCTGACATGCACGAGAGACCTGAGAGTGGAGCTGAGGGTTCCTGTGCAAAGGCAGCGTGCAAAGATGGCCCACAGCTCGCATTCCTGGTGAGAGAAGTTCAGAAGAGACAGGAGGCCCCAGTGCATCTAGAGAAGTGCCCAAGGATGACTACCCAGCACCCAAATCACCGAGGATTGTGATGAACTCCCCGCTAGAGACAAGGTTGAACTACACAAACTCACCGAGGTGCTGTAGTCCAGGCAGCCGCGTGCGCAGGCGTAAGCAGCCGTCCCAAATGCCGGGGCCAGAGGGGCTGAGCGGAGCAGCCCAGTCTCAGCAGGAGTTGGATGCGTCCTGAATCCTGGTGACCCTGCAGGACAGCAGTGGCCGCTTGCTGTGTTGCTCCCAGGGCAGCCAGGCCCTGGGGTGGCCGCCTGGCCCTGTCACCCTGGGGCCCCAGAGCAGCAGGGCCTGCACAAAACGAGGCCCGAGCCCTGTCAGGGACCCGGGGTGGGGCGGCAGCTGCTTGGAGGGGCGCAGCTTCAGCAGCCAGGAGGGGCCAGAAGAGCTCCCAGACAGCACATCTGGCAATCAGGAGAGGGTCAGGGGAACCTGACCTGACACGGTGTGGGCACATCAAGGGCCCCTTCCCACCCTGCTCTCACTTCTCCTGGAAGGCTCCAGAGCGGAGGCTCTGGCCCGGAGCCCAGCAGAGGCCTCACGGAACAACCGCGACTCATGACACACGAACAAAGCAAGAGGAGGCTCTTTGCAATATAAATTTGTTTTTATTGAAGCAGCAGTCACATGACCTCGCATCTAGCCTTTAGGATAGCGACAGAATGGATTTGGCCAGGTCAGCCAGCCCAAAAAAGGATTTTTATTTTTTTTTTCTTTTTTCTTTTTGCGCTAATAGACATGTCATGTTTAATACATACATTATCCAGTACCGGAAACCCAACTCAGAGATAGCTACGTGCTGATTTGCTGGAGGAACGGTCCACTGGACGTGGTCTCGACAAACTTTACAGATCACCACCAAATAACATTACTAATGGGATCCAATGATTAAAAAAAAAACAACCCAAACAACCATGAGTGCAGGATTCAAAGCCAGCAGTTTACACAGGTTCTTAAGTTTGTATCTATAGGTGGACGGTAAAGGAAGATTGGTTGGTTTCAATTTGAAATATTTATGTCCCAGGGTTCCTCTCTCCATCAAATCAAACGGTATCGTAGACAAGCTGGCATCTCTTGAAAAATAGCATGGAATAACACAGTTCATTTAAGAAAACATGCTCATTTCTTGTGGTTTTTCTTTAGTATTACAAAGATTCATGTCCACCTATTCTTGCAGAGTGGAAAGAGGCATGAGGGCAAGGAACAAGGGTTGGAGAAGGGAGAGAGGAGGAGGAAAGAATGGGGCAATTTTTTGAAATAAAGACCACACACTTGGTATTTTTTAAATTTCATTTCCAGGCTAACCTACTTTTTATTTAATGCAAATTACAGTACCAGTTAACTATTTCCGAACCGAGTCACACAGAACAAAACGTATTTACAAGGGGAATGGGGCGGGGGAAATAATAAAACATTAAGCATACTTTCCACAAAAAAAGTTTATATTTAAAATGAAAAAAAAAAAATCAGTCACAGAGGCATTCAAGTAGTAATAATGTTATACAGGTTTTGCTTTTCCTTTAAATCAAGACAGATTTGCACAAGTGTATGCAATAGTTTGTATACAACCCACAGTCCTTAATATATATATATTTAGATTTCTGTTTTTAAGATGGAAGTGGTCACACTAATTGGTGTGTACAGGCCCAAGTGATCCATCAGCAACACATTAATGAACGCAAATTTTACAGGCAAGCAAATTATATATATATAAATATATTTTATATATATATATTAAAAATAAATTGAGAAAGACCAACACAAGGAAGCTACTTTTCTCGAGCTAACCCCTTAGGTACTGTTTTTCCTTTCCTGTCGTTTTGCCATTATTGCAGTGTTGCAAAACGAAGCCAACTACGACCAGAACCGGCCGAGAGCCCCGTGGAAATCAGCTGCCCCCCCAGGGGTACCCGCTGGCAGTCTCCGCCAGGCAGAGCCCGGACCGAATACCCTACTGTGCTTTTCCTCATTGGCTTTTCCTTTTCCTCCGTGGTGGCTGAGGTTCCTAGTACAGGAGTACGAGTCTGACAGGCTGCTTGACTTCTGCTTTTCCAAGTACTGAAAACCGGGGGGACATTTTAGGTTGCAAGTCGCAGGCACCTGCCATTATTTAGGGTAAAGCTTGGCTTCGAAACAAGGGGACAGAGTGTTCAGGGATCTTCTACCAGTCAATTTGCTTTTGCGGGTCAATTTTTTTTTTTTTTCCCTAGCAAGGTAGATGAGTTTAATAGTAAAGAACACCAGTGTCTTGATCGAGTGTCCATCGGGGGAGACACTGCGATCCAGCCCGGCTCAGGGACCCAGTAGGGCAGGGCTGACGTGAAGGACAGATCAAGACCACACTGGGTTAAAAAACAAGCCCGAAAGAGAGTAAAAGAAGAGAGGGACAGCTCTGAGCAGACTGTCGCCAACAGCTTGGCATCACTGACCTTCGTGTCACCAGAAAGAAAGTGCAGCCTCTGCTTCGCTGGAATGAACACGAGATGCTTCGAAATAAAACAGCAACCTTTGGTTTGGTAAAGTTACGTGTTTTCCCATTCAAGACAATCTTATGTGGAATACTAACAAGGTAGTAAAACACAAGCAAACTAGTTTTAGAAACAAGGCCTTCGTGCTGGGCACAAGAAATCAAGAGTCATGTTAAACTTATCTCAAGAAAACAAAAGTGACTTCGGGGAGGGATGTGGGGGGAAAAATAGGGAGAAGAAAGGGAACAGAAAGTCCTCCCGGCAGAAAAAACCACCGCAGTCTCCTACAGCGATGCCCCTGCTCCCACCGCAGCCGGAGGGCCCCGAGCGCAGCAACCCTGCGGGATGGGGGCATTTCCCTCCCTGGGGGCCCTTTCCGCTCGGCCGCTGCCCCCGGCACAGCCGCAGGGAGGGTGGAAAGGCCAGGCCTCCTGGCAGCTGCTGCTGCTGCCCAGGCGGCTCCTGGGCGCAGGGCTGAGGAGAGAGACAAGCAAAGTCTAAACGAGCTGCTGGGGCAAGGATCCCGGTGAAATCAGCTGCTGCTAGCGGGGGGAGGAGGGGGCAGGGTGGGCAGCTTGGAGACTTCCAGAACAAAGCCACGGCTCCAAGGACATAAATGGCGGTGGAGACGGTTTCTTCTCGTTCCACTACTGATCGGGGTATCACCGAAACCTTACAGCACTCAAAGAGTTAGAAAGCGGGGCGGGGAGGGGGGAGCAAAGATGCGGGTTTGGGGTGGGAGACATCGTTAATAAAGGAGGAGGAGAAAAAAATAAAAGGGAAATAAAATTCAAAAAATCATGGAAGCGAAGGCACTCCAAACTATATAGATACACTATACATCGCTAGAGTTATTGTTACAATAATACAGGCCGGTACCTACTGTACAGAGTTAAAACTATATGGCTTTAAAAAGCTCGTCTACATTTTGTCTGATTATTAAACAGAATCACTGCCCTGAACGGTAACTTTTTGCTCATTAATAACAGTTCCTGGGTCCACATATTTACATACAAAACAATAAAACTCAAAATTCAAAAACAACCAAAAATAATAATGTACAAGCTTGAATTTGGTGAGGAGCTTTGTTTTTTGTTGTTATTTTTTCCGTGTTTTTTTTCTTTTTTTTTTTTTCTTATTTACAAAAAAACGTTGTTCAAAGACCTGGATCTAACTTGTATAAAAGAGTGTGTGATCCTGTTATGATCCTTGAAAACAGAAATAAAACCAGAGGGGCACCCCTGACCCTCCCCCCCGCCTAACACACACACGAGACACACACGGACGCCGGCACAGTCACAAAACCAGAGAGAAACGCTCTGAACTCCCCTCCACCAGTCTTAAACAAAAAAATGAAAAAGAAAAGCCACATGTCCTGGCACAAGCAGCAATTTTTCTTCCATATTTTTATTACTTTTTTTTTTTTAAAGACTCGGTAATTTACTGCCTCCAAATAACAGCGTCTGTGGCCAATGCTTCAGCAGTCCCGTCTATACAGCAGATCCATTCCCTGCCACTGCCCTACTTTTTGAATCTCCTGCACGGATTTGGATCACTGGGTCAACCAAGCCCCTTCACTTACCTTTCAGGACACTGACTAGCCGAGCGCACGCGTTAAGACGCTCTTCAGCCCTTTCTATTAAGTTGCAGGTAAGGATTTGGAAAGCCTTCTGTTTCTCAACGTGGGTGTGCTTTCCTCTGCAGCCAGCCAGAATACAAAAAAGCTTTAAAACCTTTTTTTTTGTGTGTGTGTGCCCAACAGCACATCGCCGAGGGGTATAACATGAGGGTTTATCGGTTTCACGGTAGGTGGTCACTCACCTCTTCAATCAGCTCCTGCCTCCCAAACCCACCGCGTGCCAGGCAGGAGGGGGAGAGGGCAGAGCTTTTATCAGTTCCAGGGCTGCTAAGAGACAGTTTCCAAAAAATCCCACGTCAACAGCATAAAAGGTACAAGAAGAAACACACCGAGCTCGTGCCCGAGCCCCTGCCGCCCCTGCGGCGGCCGAGCTTCCCAAGCCGCTACTGCCGGTTCCCCCGGGCCGCGCGAGGGCCGCGCGTGCTCCCGCAAAGCCACTGCTCGCCTGGGACATGGGCAGGTGGAGGAACAGCTCGGTAAGCACCAAAGGCGACTACAGTTTCTCTGAAGGAGGGTAAGGCTGGAGCGGACACCAACCGCAAGCCTACAACAAGATCAGGTCTCCAAGAGTCTCATTGCCGTGCCGGGGCTGCAGCCGGCGCTCGCCTGACCCTTTCGCAAGGAATATTGCTTTGACTTCAGGAAGAGAGACGTGGATGCTCGCACCGCACGCCGTCGCAGGGAGGAAACCTGGACCCTGAACTGATGGACTAGAACAAGCATTCACCTCACGCCTCAGTCAGACTGATTCGAGATCGTAGACAAAATAAAAAAAGCAGTATTGTATCTATGTATACATGTATATATTTATATAATATATATACACACACACTCATATAGAGCCAGCTTGCCTACAAGTCAGCAGGTACAAATTACCGTCAAGAGCATTCGGATGTGTATTTTAATATTCTACCGATGTAAAAACAGAACGGCAACGTGGCAACACGCATCAATAAATAGAGATCAAGGAAAAAAAAAGCAAGAGGTTAAAAAAGATGAAATTAAATACAGATTCTAGCTGTGGATTTAAAATCAGAACTATGGGAGAATGTGGCATCCTGCAAGTTAAAACTGCAGTTTAAAAAAAAAAGCATTACAAAATAAACCAGTAGCCTGTTACAGTTCACATTATAAACCCTGGTGTCCTTTTCCTGTACGCACCTTAGGAAAGGGAAGCCTGTTCAAATCAAGAGCCAAGGAGGGGTGGGGAGAAAAAAAACCCAACCAAACACGCTTTCACAGTGGCCACTTTCCAAAAAGTCCCTTAACATCCATCCACCAGCTGGGCCCCTGCCCCTGCCGAGGATTTTGTTCGTCCGCTCTTCTCTGCTGAAGCTGGAGCCGGCCCGAGGCACGGGCAGCAGGGGGATGCTTCAGCAGAGCCAACCGCTGCTGCTGGTGCATGTGTGTGTATTATATTATATAGCACCCACTCGGGCAACACTTTTCCCACATGAAGCTGCAGATTTCTCCACCACTAGCACTGATTTTGAAAATGAAAGGCTTCTGCTAGCGGTTCAAGCCTTAGATACATGGCAAACCCTCCCCCCCACCCCATGGCAACCTATTTTCCTACCACATCGCCTGCTCCCCATGCCAAGCCAGGGCAGCTCTTCAGATAACCTGGGATACGGATTTGCTGACAAGAAACGCTGAGCTCTGTTGAATGACCCCTGCTAAGCTCCCGACCAAATTCAAGCTGTGCACTACATCAAAGTCCGAAACTTCACTTAAAAAGAAAATAAAAAAAGAGGGTAAAAAAAAAAAAAAAAGAACTTCAGCAGAGAATGAGGTTTGGGGTTTGTTTTGTTTTTTTTCCTTCTTTTTGTTGTGGGAGGGGTTATGAGGCAAGAGTCCTGGTTCTGAAGTACACAACAGCAAACTTCCAACATGAAGAGATTGTCGAGGGGAGACATTGGTGTATTGTATTGCTCCACTTTCCCTCCTCCCCCCACCTAGTCCCCTGCCCCGGACACCCTGCAGAGTGAGAATACAATGAAACTGGTTTGTATTTATAGATATTTTACAAGGTTAAATAAGAACAACAATAATAATAATAATAAAAAATTGAACACTAAAATGAACAGGTTGGTTGGTTTGTTGTTTTGTTGGATTTTTTTTTTCCTCTTTTTAATTTTCTTTCCAAATGTGACCAGTGTTGCTGAGCAAGACTCAAATTACTGGTGATTTTTCCTGTGCAGCTGGCTGCTTGGTACTGGTTCAGGTGGAGTTGGAGGCTGATGCTGTAGCTACACTATTGGTCTGAACTCGTTCTCCTGCGTTAACATCTGCAAACAACAGACGAGAAGGGAAGAGAGAAAAAACAACCAGCATTACCTCCAAAATAGAGACACATTTGAAACAACAGCTATGACATTCTCAACACAGGGGAACCCACAACTCCCACCAAGATGGTGTTTGGTTAGGATGCTCTCCTGACTTCAGCGGGTGCAGATGGAACAATAAAAACTGGGGAGAGGGAGAAGATGGTCTTTAAGCAGGACAAAGGCAAGCTGGAGGGCTGGGGGCCGCAGGCTGGCTCCAGCAGGTTCTGCAGTACGTAACCCATGTGAGGTTCCTGTAACTCAACCTGCATGACAAGGCACACTGGCACAGCTACAGCCAACACTTCGAGTGTCTGTGGTTAACAAGGTTTCACATTGCTGCTGAGGTTTCATATTTTTAGTCCTTCTTACAACAAATCTGCCTGTGAATTGTGTCAATGAGCACAGACAAAGAATGTGACAAGCTCGCTCCGCTGGCAGAAACAGCTGCTGTGCTGGTGTGCAATCCATGCACTTGTTGCCTCAGAAAAAGTATTTCAAGTCTGCCCCTTTACTCTGTGTTGTTCAACCCAAGCTGGATCTGCCATCCTCTGAACTGCTGAAGCAGATTAACATCAAGGCCTGAAGCCAGTAATGAGGTTTATGCAAGCACATGACATTGTTAGAGGATTGGATCTCTGCAGTAAATGTCTCCAACACCTTCTCTCTTCTCAGGAACGGACAAGGCTTCACAGAAAGACAAGTCACAGGATCAAGGGTATGTGTCAAAGTGCATTCCAAGAAAACGGAGGGTTTGCAAAGAAATACTAACAGGAAATTCATTGTAACTCTGCTTTCATAGGCCACATGCATCAGGTATTTTCTCTAAAAATAAAATATCCTTAGTATTAGAAGTTGGTAGGGGAAAAAAATGCACCAATCTCAGCTGGAACCATTCTCATTCTATGCAGTATCTAATTAATCAAGTCACAAAGAGATAAGTGGGTGACCATCTATAAATGCATAAAATGCAGGATGGGAGAAAGATATTAAATGAGGTTTTCTCCAAGAGACCGTCATGCATTTTGCCCAGTTAATTTAAGTAAGGTTAACTGCAAAGTTATGGATACTGCCAGAGGAAAAACCATCAGAAAGACTTCTTATCTTGGTACAGAAGAGGGCAGACTGGGCAAACTGTGTGTTGGAAAAGATACATGGAAAGGGTTTATAAAAAGAAAGCCCAGACTGACTGCCCTCAGGCTGAAGGGCTGTGTGACTAGCAGGAATACCAGACATGACAGAATACACCGTGGGCAGTGGGTGTGCAGGGACTTTTCTCCATCACGGAGGAGCTCGCGAGGCAACGCGGCCGGGCAGTGCTCTATGGGCCCCTGTTAACAAAACCCTCCCCTTCTGCCACACTGACCTGACCACAGCTGGACTGCAGCCATGAACAAAGGCAATGACATGAATCACACACTGGTCTGGGTTGGAAGGGACTTTAAAGAACATCCAGGTCCAACTTCTCTGCCATGGGCAGGGACAGCTTCTACTAGACCAGGTTGCTCAAAGCCCCATCCAGCCTGGCCTTGAACACTTCCAGGGATGGGGCATCCGCAACTCCTCCAGGCAACCTGTGCCAGTGCCTCACCACTCTTGAAGAATTTGTTCCTAATATCTAATCTATACCTATCCTGTTTCAGTGTGAACCCATTCCCCATGTAATGTCCTATCATTACATGCCCTTGTAAAAAGTCCCTCTCTGGCTCTCTTGTAGGTCCCTTTTAGGTCCTGGAAGTTTGCTCCATGTGCACGTTGTTGACTCACGTCCAACCTCTCATCAACCAAGACCCCCAAATCCTCCTCCTCAGGGCTGCTCTCAATCCATTCTCTGTCCAGCCTCTATTTATGCCTGGGGTTGCCCTAACCCAGGGGCAGGATCTTGCTCTTGGCCCTGTTGAACACGCCGAGTTTCGCACAGGCTGCCCTCTCAAGCCTGCCAAGGTCCCTCTGGATGCCATCCCTTTCCTCCAGCGTGTCAACCACACCACACATGTGGGTTAGAAATGGGCAGCACTTGCTGAGTCACAAATTAAAGTAACAGACAACAGCGACAAAAATTGGAAATCAAACAATCAGCAGCATCCAGAAACACAGCGGACAAGCGGGAAGAGAGGGTAATGCCTATTTGAAAAGGAAATGCTGCAAGGAGTGTGTGGGTAGAAAGGCAAATCATCCTGTGGGCAGAGGATGCCAGATGACTGCTCTGGGAGTTTCTCATTCCCTTTCATCTCACCCCAAATTAATTGCATCCCCTCCCTCATGAAGGAATGGCCACCATGATAAAAAAGCTCATGCAATGAAAACATCAAGGCAGCACAAGGACAATGCCAGTGTCATGCCCTTGCAGGAGAGAGACGCCCTCCTATGCGGAGAATTGCCCTGAAGGAGCAATTCCCAAATCCCACATGCATGCAGACCAACAGTGACCACAGAAATCGAAAGTGACCCAGCCAGATAACAGTTTCCATACTTTAAATTCTCACTGCGCCTGTTCTAGATTAATTTTCAAGTATGGACAAACTCCAGTTAATGCAACATCTGCTGGCAGTGCCTAGTGCGAGCCGTCCAGCTGGAGTCTATACTGTTGGCAGAGGATTTCTCTGTATGTGTACAGAAAGTGCTTGTATTTCATTTGCTGAAATGAAATATGTCTTTTGATCTCCATTTCCTGAAGACAGCAGAGGCTGAAATCGTTATCATTACATTGCTACTGAGCAGAGATAAAGAAGAAAAGAGGAGGGGATGGAGCTACTTCGTGTAACATATGCTCCTTTTTTATCATCACTGTAATGGGAGCTCCTGAGAAATATACAGGCCACATGTTAAAAGAATACAAATCAGGTGATGCAGGCCAAGACCATTTTCATGGGGCTTTTCACAACAATATATAGAAATCCTCCCAGGCTAGGACAGAGCACAGAGCAAGCTCAAGGCTGCACTGGCTCCCAATCTACAAGAAAATGCAGTATTTTGACATTTCAGCTCATTTGTTGACTCTGTATCAACAGAATGTTTGAGGAACAAAGATGGGCTTGTTCCAGCATCTCTTTGCTGAAGCACCAGAAAAAGAGCACAACTGGAGTATGAGGCTCTCTGGACATTCACTTCTCACCATGAGAAATCAGTATTTGGGCATAAGAGAAGGAAATCTGGGCCTTCAGCAGTGCTGACAGGAGACATCTGCTTGGCAAAGCCCTGCTGGGGAGCCCAGCTAGGAGCTGGCACACAGCTTTGTGGCACAGGACAGACGAGCGCCCGGCAGACTCGAGGTCAGGGCAGCCTCTTTGTCCTGAACCACCGCCTGGCACCTCTGCTTGTGCAGGCAAAGAAGCATCATAGGGCTTAAGTGCCAGCTGCTTCCCAAAGTTCTTTTAAACAGAGGGCAAAAGCATCATCACAGTAAAGAACTTCCTCCAATTCAGCTTTTCCCTCTGAGGAATGCCTCAGCTCTCTTGCAGGGTACGTGACACTCCTTACAGAGCTCCTGGAAGGCAAAGACGGCTGCAGTTCAGAGAGCCACAGAGCCACCGGCTCAGCCAGAGAAAGCCCATTAGCATGAGCTGGGTGCATGTGTAATGCTGACAGGCTGTGCTGTCAGCTGCACAGATACAGACACAAAGCTGCCACCAGCCTGGGAATCCTCACACGACAACGAGGAGATGAGTAGAAGAAGCAGGAAAGCCTGGTTTTCCTATTGTGCCTGCCTATGGAGGTAGAAATCCAGGCTCTGAGCAAAACTGGCAAAACGTGCAAGTTTTAGTTCCCTGTCATGGGTTCATCCCTGTTCTAAGCTTGTAGAAGCCTGAGTGAATTGCTTGCCCGTCTTCTCCTGGTTAAGGAATTGAAGTTTTCCAAAATTTCTTCAATGGGAATACCACAAATGCACTAAATCTCATTTTATGGAGCACTGTGGTCTTTTTCAACTACAACACACTGGCAGGTAACACAGCTCTAATCTGTTTTGTTGCTGAAAGTCCAGGCACACCATTGCATCTGGGATTACACGGGATCAACGCAGCGGGATGCCTAAGACGATGACCCCAGAATCCCTGCTGGCACAACTTCCCTGCAGATGGCAATTACACTCTTCCCATCTTAATGCTGACTAACAGAGAGGTGACTGCTGCTGCTGGCTGATCCAGGAAGAAAAGCATGCAGTCACACAAGCAGTTATGCATTCAGCTTGGTGTGCATGCTCTCAAACACTGTGGCTGCACAGCTGTGAAACCATCCTCTTCCTCCTCCAGCTACATCAAGGCAGCATGCCCAGGAATACAACTACACTGGCATTTTTAATCAATAGCCAGTCTAATTCACAGAAAGCTAGCACATCATTCAAACCAGGGGCCAATAAATCACATTTCTTCTCCACTTTGCTTTAGCCACGCCACTAATGTCACAAGAATTTCTCATAAATGTTTAAGAGCATTTAGTAATGCCAGTGCAGCAAGGCTACAACACTCCCACTGCAAAGCCAGGTTCCATTTGTACAGCCAGTCCAGCTTTATGCCTCAAGAGAGGAGGAGATTTGCCACACATTAGGTTTTTTAACACTACCTGCTAGAGAGAGGCACAAGTTACACACTAATAATGTGCATTACAGTTACATATGATTTTGTCTTCCCTTTCTTGCTTTGAGAGCTACATTTTGCTGCATCATCACCACTCAACAAACCAGTTTCTGAACGTGTGCTGCTTAGTCACACGAGCAAACATTCTGCAGAGATGTCTCCTGCCTATCAGGATGCCCTGGGTTATGTGGGAGACTTGTTCCCACACTGCTTCAGCACTTACTGAGGAACTCAACATTAACTGCTCTGGGAGGTGCAGGGGGCACAGAGAAAGAAGGGATCCCTTCTATGAAGAACTCTTGCTAAGTGCAGCATCAGCATGCAAAGCACAACAGATTAAAACAGCCTCAGCAGGACCTAACCCTAAAAATCATAACTGATGATATTCCCACCACCTGCTGTGAGAAACCCTCCTGAGTTTGGGTTTTTGCAGAATCCCAAAGCTGCAAGCTGCCCAATGCTGAATTAAATTTCACCATTTCTTTCCAATCTGCAAGGATATTATTTTTGGTTTGGAACTACAAATAGAACGCCATATCCCAACTCAGCGCAGTGCTTGCAAACAGAAGTTTTAAATACACTGATAATAGTAATGTGGGGTGGGTTGGGTTTTTTTGGCTGTGTAGTTTGTTTTGGTTTTTTTAATACTTCACATTTAGGACTCAGCCAAATGCATTTTCCCCCTCTATGAGCCCTTGAAAAGTGCTGAGTGAAAGCAGATTTCTTAACCCCATTATTTCCTCAAGACTTATATTTTGGCAAAGAGAACTCATTGAAAGGATGAAAGGGACAAGAAGTGCAACAGTATTTTTCAGAAAGGCTTAAAATAATTTCCCATTTTTGTATTTTGTAGCTTTTTAATCACTTTTACTACTTTATCTGTTTTCTCACTTGTTGTTGAGCAACAGATGCACAGAAGAGGGAAACAGAGAACATGACTATTTGCAAAATAATGCCAAGTGTATGAAACAAACATACTAAAAGTGAAAATAGCAATTTTGCTTTCTCCCGAATTCAGAGCACGTCAGCTGTACAAGTTGTGTCTTTTATGTAATGCTACTACAATTTCAGAGAGAAGCCTTATCTTTCAAACCTGGGTGCATGTGTCTGTCCCAGAGAATGAAAATTCTCTCCTTCAGCACTGCCTGGACCAAGTGCATCAGATACCAGGTAATTGTCCAGCACATCGACCAGCAAATGCCTTCCTGCACATTTCAAGAGCAGCTTTTTAATCAGGCCTTCTCCTTATCAGCTATCCTACACTAAGTGTCCTGCACTGCAAAAGGGCTGACAGCCCTTGTCAGATGGGGCTGATGTGCACACAGGACATGTGGAAGCACAGCCGTTTCGCTGCCTTTGGTTGCCCAAGTTCCGACAGCTGCTGGAGAGCTGACTCAGGGCTGACTCAGAGGCAGAGTGCCGTGTACTGAATCACCTCTGCCACATCCTGCAGCACCTGGGATTTTCCTTGGGAGTCTCTCAACTGGTATTACCAGGCTTTTAAGCTTTCACTGGAAACAGAATACAATATGGAGTGGCTAAAGGCCAACAGCAAGCTTTTAAAAGGTTTCTGAGAGAAACTTGAGAGAGCAAGAGGCAACAAAAAAATTCACTCAGTGCTGGCCAAAACCCAAAAGCATCTGCCTTGTGCCTGAAGATGACACTAGCAAACTCAGTAAGAAACAACTGCAACTACTCAGATGAGGCAGGGAGCATGCTGACTGAACTCCCTATCTAGACTTTTCGATGCCAATGCCTTTAGGCAAAAAATCCTCTCCATCCATACTACACAGAGGCCACATGTAGTGAGCTAGATGTTTCTTGTTTTTCTAGGCATCACAAACTCATGCACCAAGTCAGTATGAATTTCAGGATGGCTGAGAGCTCAAAAATTAGGTGCAAACCAATCCACAAGACTTGCTAAAAAGCAGGTGAGATCATGATTTTTTTTTTAAATAGTGAAAGTCTGAGTGAGAAGGACCAACAAACTAAGCAGTCAAATGCAGAGTTTGAGTGCCCTGGGTTAGGATTTGGGTTGGTGACCACAGCTAGCACCCAAATGATCACCTACCAAAGCTGAGGTTCAGGTGATACTGAAACAAACCCTTCCTCCCTGTTCCCTGCGTGGGCCTCAGCAGAGGGCAGGTGCCTGGGCAGGGGGAGCAAGGATGGGGAGGGAGGCAGCAATTGCACGTTCTCACCTGAGGCCGCTGTAGCATTTGTAGGGGTTGAAGCAGCTGCTTGGTTCCGGGCATGAGCAGGGATGAGGATCGAAGCCAGAGATGGGTTACTTGACAGTTCTGGAGGGGAGGTGGAACAAACACAGTTAGCTCATCATCCACAAAGTGCCCCACATGCAGGATCAGCTCCTAGGGTTTCCCCCTGTAACAGCACCTCGGGCAAAACACTGCCCTTACGGCCGAGGTCGCGTTACGTTTTCTTCTTTGCCAACCAGCGAGAGGAAACCACAGTGATGTTTGGCAAGGCAGTCTCCAGAGCAAGACTGTCAGAACTACAGGTAGTGGTGCAAGGGAATCACCTCCTAGAGAAAGACAGTGGCTTGGGAGTGAGCAAAGAACCAGCCAAGCCTGTTCCTTGTCAGTGGCCCTTATGCTGTTTCCTTCTGAGCACTGGAAGGATCCCCTTCTTCACAAGCCCACGTGCAATCAGACTCAGGGAGAAGACTGATAACAGTGGTGCTGCTTTGGGCACTGGTTCAGCAAGCAAGCAGCTGCAACAGTTGCTCCAAGAGCTTCAGGGATTAGTTCTTTGGCTCACTCAAGCATTGTTTTTTCTCAAGGACTCAGGAACCCAAGACCAATCTCTCACAGCAGTCTCCTTGAGCAAGGCAAAAAAGAGATAACACATCCTTTAAAAAGACAAGGAAAGGCAAAGGCAATTGGCCAGCTGGGCAATTTAAATGGACAACAAAATGATGCAATCATTCCTTGTGAAGACATTAACCATGGAAAAAAATAGTCATGTCTTTTAGGCTCCAAATCTAATATAGCTTCAGTGTGTATCAGAATGAGAAATAGACATCTTACAGCCACAACTGTGGGAGGATTAAGGGCAACACATTGCCAACAAATGACAATCTTCTGGCACCCTTTCAAGAGAATCTATTCAAGAGAATGTGCCTCACAGAAGGTGGGACCGAGCTGAGACAAGACAGGTCCTGTTTGTTTCAGAAACAGGAGTGACTGGCTGTCTCCTGAGAAAGCAACATCCGGTAAAAAGGATGTGAACAGTCACCCCATGGAAGGAGACTGATGACTTTTGGAGCTCCAGGAGCTCATCTGGAGGAGAAATGAGAACAGGAGAACAGGCAGCTTTTTACGCAAGACCTCCAGATAGCACAGGCTGTACAGAAACCCAGCCAAATCATGGCATGGGTTCAGTAAGGGGGTTTTGGACACAGTCTCCAATTATTTGGGCTCATTTTTAAGAGGCTATTGCTTTCCTTTAATGCCTGCTTTAAACTCAGGGCCTAAAGGGAGCAGTAGTCCCCTTGGTGATTCTTTTTTTCCCAGTTAACTGTTACATTAAGTTTCGTTACTGCTGGGAGGACAAGATGCAGAAGCCTCTTATTATTACACATTTTTAGACTGTGTTTCAACATTTATGAATGTGAGGGGTTATTATATTACCAGCAACCCATCTAATGTATCCTGTAATACTCCGTTCAGGTCTAAGCAGACCTAGCTAGTCCTTCTAGAAAGCCTCAGTACTCATAGCACTTGTACAAATACAAATTCCTCAATTCATGTGGGAGTAATTCAGAACTCATGTATTTATAACGTTATGAAGGATTTGTAAATCTCCATTTTAAATGGAAAAATGAACTGAAGAAACATGAATCCTTAAGTGTCAAAGTGGAATACCAATCATAAACCCATACTTCAGTACTATCTTGGGTATTAGCTGCTCTGTGCTAGAAAATGCTGCTCTCTTAGTATTTTTCCCAAATCTGTTATTATTGGGAATCTACTCTTTACCTTGCGCTTTTGAAAGTGTTTATCACCCCTGTATTATTTTCTGCTCATCACTCAAAACAATATGGGGCTGTGATCCAAGCAAAAGCAGAGTTCAGATGACAAGGAAACCAAATGACACTTGCTACCCCCTGGTGCTACGTGGTGCCTCGAGGGTGCAGCTCTGATCTGTCAGTAGCTGTTGCTGTAGCCAAAAACCAGTTGATGGGACAGAACAAAACCCTTGCAAGGGCACTTTGACCCCATTCTCATTCCTCCCTAATGTTGTCAGAACACCTTTTGTATTATGGCAATAATATTGGGTTCTTGTTGTGTTTAATGCAAGTGCAACCAGTTCTCTGAAGCCACCTTAAGGAACTTCCACAGAGATGAGAAGCCTGACCTTGTTCCCTTCTCAACCCCAAGATTATTTTTCTTGATATGAAGTTTCTTAAATTCAGCATGCTCTGAATGTCTTGACACTTAAGAGGAGTAGGTCAATTCAGACAAGGCATAAACAAAGTACATTGAGCTCTTCTGGTTGAGGTTTAATAGCAGCTTTGCTTGAGAACCTGTTTGAATTTTTGTTATAATTTGCTTTTGCACCTATCCCATCTGCAAGGATGAGACGTGGCAATACTGAGGAGAAAGCTTGACCTCTGGTTATCTGCAGCCTAGGAAATACTGAGAATCTCTGTCCTTAGTGATTTCCCACACAGTATTTGGACAGAGTGTTAAACTGAAGCCTGGTTATCTAAACCAAACATGCAATTCGAGGCTGGGTTAATTACAACCAATACTGCTGCAAGAAGGTATTGTGGTCAAGGCAATCCAGACAAAGTTTTCAGTATCACAATGTGAACAGAGCAGCTATCACAACTCACTTATGAGACCAAATGCCCATTCACATCAGCTGGGAGAACACCTTTGGCTTTCTGTTGATCAGATCACACAATTTGCAACCAGTTAACATCTCCAATAAGGAGCAGGAATGAAAATGTCCAGTTTTGCTAGAAGACCAGATCATCTTCATTCCCCAAACACAAGAAAATGCCTGGTGCTGGCAAACAGTGCAGTACTCTTTTTCAATATTGTTATACTTGATATAGCAACACTTCGAGAATTCCCTAGAAAAATTGTGCTTGTATCACATTTTCTTTGTCACCATAACTTTCCATTATATATATATATATATATAAACACATAAACATATACATGTATCTCTGTCTAAAGAAAAAAATTCTTAAATGTCACAGGCCAGAGTCTTTAAAGATATAAACAAACAAAACCCCCAATGCACACCCTCCCTTCAGTAAAAAAGTAATTTATCATCAAGAAGCATGATAACCTTTCCTAAGTGCTGAATCACAAAAGAATTTTGCAGTCTTTAATGGCCAACAAGGAATGACATGAACTTTTGTGACCCAGCACAATTGCTGACATGCCACAAGCAGTTTAGGAAATGGCAGTCATCTCACAGATCATTTGAAAATTTGGCTTCCAAGAGAAAAATTGTTTCCTGTCTTGCAGGTCTAAAAGCCTAACTGAACTGCAGCTCTGTGGCTAGTGGAGATATTTTCTTGGCCAAAATAACTTTTTCAAAACCCAATTAGCATATAATATTTGTTTAAATTAAGGGAAACTTACAGGCAAGACTTTATGAGTGACCAGCAAATGTTCTCTTTGACAGAACTCACCTCTACAAAAAAGTAAGCACCCATATGCCCCACAACTACAGCTGGCAGCCAAAGACCATGATCTTGATCTTCCATATACTTTCACTGCTTTTTTCCTACACTCTATCAGAGCAGTATCAGTGCCAGGTCAGCAGATTTGCCATGATGCTTCCTTTGTTTCTGAAAATCTACCCAACACTGGTCATATTTATGTTGTCATTTCTAAGAGTTTTGCCTTCAAGCCTTCTGCAGTCACCTCCTACTTCATGGGTTTCAGGTAACTGGATACAGCCAAATAAAACTTCATATTGCCTGTTGAAAACAAATGCTATTTAAAACAAAACTCTGTCTTTCATTAGTTTTTAAATTACCACAGATGACTTAACATTAATCACTATCCAATTTCCAGTGATGTGGTATGTTTCCCATTTGGGATTTCTGCTCTGGACCAGCCAGTTTGATGCAACCTTGCACAGTAAAGACCAGAGTACAAGGACTGCACAATTAGTCACAGGAGGAGCAAAAGCTTCTTGCATGTCTTGAGTTCATAGTCAGGATTGCTGTACATTTATCAGCTACAAAGTTCTTAAAATCCCTGTGCTAAGCAATGTATTTATGTATTTAAAAACAACTCTGGTTACTTTTTTGAGTTTGGCTGTTGGTCAGCTGCAACAGAGCTTATTTGGAAATGCATTAATGACCAGTCTGTGTCCTGCCTTCCCTTCATAGGTGGCAAAACTGGCACCTCTTGATGACAGAAATATTTTTTTTTATCTTAAGGATATCGCTGCATAGGAACTGTTTTCTCTTACCATTCCCAGGAGTCACTGTGCAAGAGAGGGCAAATCAGCTCCTTAGGATGGCAGAAGAGGAGCTTCAAATTTGTTTGAGCATTAGGGTAGCTTATCCAGCAGCTTCCACACTACCTGAGGGGAACCAGGGACATACTTCTGTTTTTCCCCTAAGGACTTTTGAGTTTACTCACTGTAGAGCTTTCCAACTCTTTTTAAAAACCTTGTTTCACGAGATAAGCTCAATCTTAATGTCATCATAAAACAATTAATCAATACTCCCAAAAAGAACAGGGGTGAAGCTGTATGAAGATCCTGGGATTGAAACTATTTTAGTTACTGAAGATGGCCTTAGAGGGGCAAAAAAAAGGACAATCCAGGACTACAAGCAAGGACCTGTGACACAACTATGAAATTTCTAACAGCAGATGCAGAAATCAGCACAGAGGACAGTGACCTGGAAGCACAAGCTATTTACCTGACCACTTTAAGGTGTTACGCTTCAGAAATGTTTTAGTAAATTCAATATATTTACCTTCTGCAAGGCAGCCACTTAAAAAAAAAGTAATAGTGTATTTCCAGGCAGGTTAAAATACACTTTGTACAAATACAAAGGCCTTTTTAAATTTTTTTAACATAAAAGGGCTCCACAAGTTGAAGGAGAGGGCTGTTTCACATTTTGGCAGAGGGGCACAGCATGCACTAAAGCGTTTGAAAAATGACATTGATGCTAAGAGCCAAAAGTTGTTCCAGACTTTCAACAAAAATGCACAGAGAACCATTCTTGCTTAAAAGGTGAGAGTTGGCAGCTCATCACTTTAAAGAAAACAATGGGAAAAGTGTTCCAAAATTAATTACTAGCATACTTGTGTGTCATACTTCTCACAAATTCTGTTTTGGCAGGCAGAACTATTCTGGGGGGATATCAGTTTTAAATTTCTGACTTCTGTGGAAAAAAATAGATGAATGGTTTTAAAATTTGATACAAGTCTGGCTTCAAATAAAATGTGAGCTGTCCATCATTTTTACAGTTTCTAAATGACTGAGTCAATGTAATGCCAGACGAGCTGGACAGCATATAAAATCTGGACAGAAGAGCATCTGCATTTATCTTGTGTCCAGAACCAAAATGGGCAGCAACTCCACAAAGCTCCCTGCCAAAGCTAATATGCATTACTACCTGGCTGTGGTGTTTCGGTACGAAGCAGCAGGATCATCTCCAAATGCTGATCTAACCTGCACGGCCCGCTGAGTGTGACGGTTCACACGCAGCCACCAGCCAGGCTGCAGACACTGAGCTGCAAACGTAGGCCTCTCGAAGGAATCCACTAACACCCACCTCGGCACAAAAACTGAATTGAAGGCACCAGGCATCTGAAAATCCTGTAACTCTGAGACCCTTTCCTGTCTTTTTGAAACGGACGGCCGGTTACGCAACGGCTTCATGAAGTTAGCACCGCTCAGAGATTCTTACTTCTGAGGGAGCAACATCTGCATCGCAACAAACGTTTGGGAACTCGTTGCCAAAGCAGGGACCCTTCAACGCTCTGAGGCTACCTTGAGTGGTGAAGTTGAAGAGTGCAGGTTTATCTCGCCCATTGGGTAACTTGACGTTTGGGTCCCGTAGTTCGTCGAAGAAAGAGTGCGCGCAGGCCTCCAGGGGCGTCAGGCGGGCCGTGGGGGTGTACTCCAGCAGGCGGCTACAGAGCGCAATCGCTTCGGGGGGAGTGCGGGGCCGGAAGACCTGCGAGGGCAACAAGAACACAAGCAAGGAGAAACAGGTTGTCCGGGGATGTTTCTTTCTTCTGTTCACCAGAAGCAAGTCAGAGCAATTAAACCTCTCATTGCCCAGCAAGCTGGAACAAACTTGCGGTTTGTGCTAATCAAAGTCCTGCAGGAAGAGTGGGAAAATCCAGTTCCTGGGGTCGAGAAAGGGTTAATTGCAACGCCTTGCACTTAGAGTGAAGGTGCAATGCCAGCAAGAGACTTCATGAGAGCGCACTCAGAAAAACAACTTTGAGAATGAAGGGGAAACTCATTCAAAAATCATGATAAACACACACAGGTGCTACCAGCCATGCATATGGGGTGGAGTGAAGGTGGGGAGGAGGGTTCAAATGAGCAGGATTCACCGAATGTGAAAATATAACAAAGCCCCGCTACGGTTTTGGGTTGGGGTTTTTCTGGCTAGTGAAGGAAGTCTTACTAACACGGACTTTTGCAGGCAGGCAGGTCAGATTGTTGCTATGGAGGCTGCTGTTCAGCTTTGGAGAACAACAAGGAAAGCACGGGTGGGGTGCAGGAAATGTCTAGCTCCAATTTGCAAGTTACTCCTTCTGTGACCTTATTCTGGCAAGCTGCTCTGGTAAGTTTATTGGGAAAATTCCTGCACATTTGGTATTTGTAAGGACAGCTGAAAACTGCGTCAAGAAAACCAACTATTTTAGTCTAACAGATTTTTTCTCTGAGTGATTACAAAAAGGAGTTCTTCACTGCAGCTTTGTTTTAAATCCCTAAGAATGGTTCTACCCACTGCTAATCACATTCCCATCCTCCTTTCTCATTACATCATAAGTAAAATAGGAGTTAATCACGTCCATGGCCTGGATGGCCTCCTCAAGCACTTCTCTCTTGCTCTGTTGCAGGGGATACATAGTCTGGGGAAAAGGGAGCAGGGTGGGTGCGAGTATTAAGTTCTGATGCCAGCATTTTTGGTAAAAACTGAGGTAATCCAAAATGCCTTTGCACCAGTGCAGGTGAACTCAAACCACGCAGCATCAAGGAGAAAAAAAAAAAATTAGAAAAAAAAAAAGTGCATGACATGCTAGTTAATCACAGGTGAGAAACTTGCACAGGCACTCCTTTAGTAGGTTTAAAACCAGATATATATGCTCTCTTGAATGAGAATCAAACACAAAAGCCAAGATCTGCAGGGACTGAGATTTTCCCCCTTGGTATCGAGCTGGGTCAGGAGCACCTGGGTTTGCTGCAGTGTGTGCTGTGCTAACTTGTGTGGCAGAGGGACTCAAGGAGTCATGTACAGCAAGAGCTGACTTTATTCCTACTACCAGCTTATTGCAAAACAAACCAAAAAGTTGTTGCACGAGGCCTACAATGACAAAAAGAAAGGCTTTAGCTTAACACTGCTGGCAGAGAACCTCTGCTGAGCACTGTGTGGTCAGTGTAGGGGCACCTGAAGAGGCAGCAGAGGCTGCTTTGTGCCTGCTGCCTGCAGAGCTTGGATTGCTGACCACAGCACACAGTGGATGCAGTTATGACTCCCAAGTCACAGCCTGACCAGAACAAAACCCAAGACTGTCTCCAGTTAAAAAAACAGCTTGTGGCTTCCCCCCACTCCCCCACAGTAAGTAGCACAAATGAGTATGTCTTGAGGTAAACCCACAGAAGTGAAGTTGTTTTGTATTTAACGTGAGGTAAAACTACTGAGGTCTCCCTCGTGCACCTTCACAGTGGTATTTGAACAGCCTTGATTTATCACAGCTTGAAACTTCAGTACTTCACTCTTAGCTGTGTTTTTCCCCTCAGTACACCTCACATATCAGCCACTATACAGATTTTAAAAAGAAAACCATTTTATTTTCTTAAGGTAAAGATGACAAGCTCTTATATAGAGCAAATTAGTAGGCAGACAGTCACAAATCTGACATATGTAAAAGGAGTACTTGCTTGTCCACTCCAACTGCTCATTTTCAAGTCCTTGACACCCTAATATGTTTTCTAAACCCTGTTGTGAACTGCTCAGCCTGCCTTTGGATCTGGAATTAGTCACTTGGGGTAGGCAGTTCCAAAGCCTGCCCTAACTGCTTCAAACCAGGAAAGGGGAAAAAATAAGAATAAATATATGTACTAGGAGGCCTCACATGGCCTTCCCCTGCAACAAGTAGTGACTAACATATGAAGCAAGTTACGGGTCTGTGCCCATCTCATCTCTATCACCTTGTGTTACACCATTTGCTTGGCTGCAGCCTCAAGGATGCAGTTTCAACTCAATTATTCTACTTCTAGCATTTCTCTCCTTTTTTTCCAAGGCTAGGCCTAGTAATTTGAAAAAATATTTAAGTACATACCCGTACTCCTGAGGTGAAATGTCCTGTTCCTGACGAGTCCTAAAGATGATAATGCAGTGAAATAATCCAAACAGGGGGAGTCAATCCAAAAGAGAATAGTCCAGCAAGGAAAAATATAGCCAATATTATAAGAAATCCATGGTGTGGGGGACATAGTAAATGTTTATACAATTAGAAACTTTAAACATCAGTCTCCATAGCAGCAAGTCCAACTTCACCACAGTGTATGCCAAAAAATCGATTGTGCAATGGTGAGGCATAGTATAGAAACATTTCTATATGAAATTTATGTTCCAATGCCAGTGCATTTACTAAAAAAATAAAAAAAAATTGAAATCAAAACTCTAACTTGAACTAAAAGGGTAATTGAAATTCCCATCATAAAGAATTTTCAGTTCTCGGTCCTGGATATAAACATCCACAGAACCAAGTGGCCAAATTAGTTTGTCTCCAAACGTGCATCCCACTTGTAAATCTGTACCAGACACACAATGTAAACTTTTTGGATGGTTTTGGGTTTTTCTCAAAAAAACCCAAACCTCTAGCAATTTATAATTTGTGCTGAAGACAAAGTAAAAATCCGAGATCCGTACTTCAAATTTGGATACTTTTAATTTGTGTGCACTACAAGTACCTCAGGCCGCCGCGGATTATTCTCCATTTTGGATTGACTTCCCCCTCCACTGGATTTTGTTTGCTGGCATTATCTCTTTAGGATTCTTCAGGAACTGGACGTACCACCTCAGGAGTGCGGGTATGGACTGAATTTCTCTCTATTGTGGGTTTATTCCCCCTCATACCCGTCGCACCCGTTTCTTAAGAAATCTTTTTTCTCCTCAATTTGTCCCCTCCCACCTCCCTTTTAAATAACGCCCTAAGAAATAAAAGCAAAACCCTCTACGGTCTTTTTGTGCTTCCCATTCAACAAAGTTCCACCGGGAAAGCTGCCTGATTCACCCACAGAGAACTACACGAGCCCCTGCCCACGGCAAAGGCTACCCCAGCACCTCCATGCCACGGGGCACCGGCGCCAAGGCAATGCTGGGCTGATGCTCCGTGGTGGGAAGGGGCAGGAGGATGGGCAAACAGTGGGATTTGTGAGCCATGAAGCCCCTGGCACGTACATCTCAGCAGGAGTTTAAAGTCTCTGTAGTTCTCAGTGAGGGAATCAATTTAGTAAATAATCCGCGGATTATTTTTAGTCTGCGGACTAAAATTTAGTGCACGGACTAAAATCCGGCCCATCAGAGCAAAGTCTGTCTCGGTCTAAAATACATTTGGGTGAAAGCAAAAGAAAAAAAAAAGGAAACAAAAAAAAAGAAAGAAAAAGGAGAAAGGAAAAACAAAAAAAAAAAGGAAAAAAAGCTAAGTGCACAAAGTGTTTGGGCAGACTAACATTTAGTATGCAGACTAAATACGGCCGGGCAAAAGGCACAGCAAGTCCACAAACAAAACAAAACAAAAAAAAGAAAAGAAAACCAAAAAAAAAAAACACTGACAGGAACTTTTAAAGCAATCAAATACTACCCCACCGGCGCAGCAATTCATTTTTCTAAAATGAAACAAGACCTTGTGTAAGGCTATTTGTCCACAGGAGGGACCGAAGGCTCAAGTTTTCATTTTAAAAAATGAACCTGTTTTGGAGATAAACAAATGCAAAAAAAAGGCTTTACATACAATATTCTTCAAGAAAAATTTGCACTTGTATAACTCAAAACCTCTTGTTTCTGCAAAGCAAATGAATTTCAGGCTGAGACCCAGGTCGCTGTTTTTTTGTTTGGGGTTTTTTTTGGATGAGTTACAAAAATCTCTGAATGATCATGTCAAATGGAAATGCTGACTCATCCAAAGCCACAGCTTTTGTTGCTTTTGTTGGTTTTTCCCTCCCCCTTTCAGATCCCAATAAATCTATACCTCACCAGAAAGCTGAGGGACCAGTGCGAGTTCTTTCTTTGTTCAGGCATGCTGGTGATGCTCAAATACCAACAGACCGTAAGAGCAAGTCAGCAAGGCCTCAGACACTCCTCTCTCCTTCTTAAGCACAACTGCTATCAAGGCAGATTTTTTTATGTTACTCCCCCTTCGCTTTTCTGGAACTACCACCTTCTTCAACATTTCAAAAACGATTGCCAGGCTTAAATGCACCTGGTGCACTACTCTGCTCTCATCCCCATGAGACTTCAATTTGGATGAAGTCTTTGTGCACCAGCAGAGCAGTCACATTTTATCTTACTAATCTGAAATAGTTCCTTCCAGTGTAGAGGAGTTTATGCCCCTTCTGAATTTTATTTTTCTGCACGCATGGAAAGACGAAAGAAGAAGGATGGAAAGCACAGAATTCTCCTGTTTCACTTCACTCACATCAGCATTCAGCTCTCAAATAAAACCACATGGGGCAAGAGCTAAGCATTGTTTTAACAGAATGGTTGCTCTGACTTTCAATTCATTGACATTCTTCAAACAAACTTTCCATGCACAACACGAGCTCCATCGTCTTGGCGTAATTAAGCCCCAAAGCCAAAGCTTCACAATGTGACCCCAAGGTGCTCTTCTAGCCAGTGTGGATTCAAAGACATGATTTCATGCCATCAACCACTGTGCCTCCTGCATGCAGATTGTGAATACTGCCCGCATGCTGTGCTCCCCAAGAGAGCAGAGGCTTATGAAAATGACATCTGTTGCTAACGCATCAAGTTTGTGACTCCATGGTTAAAAATTTCCTCACCAGCTTCAGACTCGCACGCTTTGCCAAGAACCACCCACACCACCGATTCAAGGCTGAGAGTCTGAGCGCATCCTTTCGGTTTGTAAGCACATTTCTTATTGCACGTGAACATTAGGTAAGAGAGAAAGCTCCTCCCTTCAACCAAAAGCTTGTACTGTTTACAAGCCAAGTCATCAATGTAGAACACAACCCTCAAACCAACTTTTTAAAAATGCAATCACACAGTACCATTACTACAACCTTACAATATGAAGTAGCACTTTGATCATGCAGGTTTAACACAATAAGGCTCATGAGAAACAGGACACACAAACACAAAAGGAGAGGGAAGAGTCACACACAAGACAGCACTGACACAAAATCACCAAAGCTCTGCCCTTGGGACTAGTCTTGTTCCAAACACCTGAGAATTTCAGAATGGCATTTCTGAAATATGCCATTTCGCTATTTTGAAGTGTATAAAACTCACATGATACAAATGAAGGTTAAAAAAAATCCACAAAAGAGGCACTGGTGTTGGGAGTTATTTTAAAAAATATATAAGGCCCCCAACTTCTTTCTCTGATTAAATACCTCTATGTTTTTTCTAAAAAGCAGCTCAGAAACAGTAAATGCCTTCTTAGTCAAGAATTCCAGTCTGATGGCACTTAGAGGGGGGAAAATGAAGTAAAGACAGAAGGGTTAAGTGGCTTACAAATGAGCCAACACAGAACTGGGAACAGGACCAGGAACCTGTCTCCAAAGCTACTTCTTGTTGAGACCACACACTTTTTACTGGGCTCCTTCCACTGAGGACCCTGTGGAGACACAACGAGCTCGCGTTTATTACCCAGTGCATGTGCTCTGCTTCTATCAAGCTCTAAATGAAAGAATAAAGCTCAGCAGAAGAAAAGAGTTCCCCTTCTTCTGAGAGAGAACCCCCAAAAATACACCTCTGGAAGGGCTCTCAGCCTTGCTGGGACAGCTGCTATGAACAGCCTAGACAGATGTGCTGGAATGGGATGGCCAAACGGACGGCACATTGCAGAAAACATGTTCAACTTAGCATTTGATTTCTGCAGTTGCACTGATGGAAATCCTTTTTTAATGTTACATTAGTGCTCTCTCATTTATTGTTAAGCAGTACTTCCTTTACTGCATACAAACTGGGCAGAGGAAGGGCAATTTACCACCCAGCAAACCTGGCTTCTTTTCTCCTGCATTAGATGGAGATAAGAGATTTACACTGTCAAAAATCACTGCTGCTACAAAAGGAGCTGGGTAACATGAACTTGCCAGAAAAACATAGGGTTTTTTTTTTTCTTTTAAGTTAGTCTCCAGCAGAGTTGTTTTCACTCTTTGCTTGGAAAGTTCTTACACATCAAGCGAAAAACAGAACTGTACTCTTTAGAAAGAGGTCAGGGCACAATTTCACAACAGGCATAAATCACGTTCAGTTCATGCTGGAAAAGAGATTTCTGCCCTTCTGGCCATGCAGGTCTGCCCTGGTCCCTTGTCCCCACATCTGCAGTCTGGGCAGAGTGGTCAGTCAGGTAAAGAAAGGTGATCCAAATCCTGAACATTTGTGTTGTTCAGGAGGTTTTTGCTACTATGCAAAGCATAATGCACATCAGGAATATGCAGGTGGGAGGTGGAGAACTGACCCTGCTCCATGACGAACTTAATGCCAATTATGAAACTGCAACCAAAGAAACATCTCATCTCCACTGTACCTTTGTTCCTCTGCAAAAGATCAGACTCAAATCTCAGAAAGAATAATTTGCATTTTCATCTTGAATTCAAATCCAAGTCCACTTACAAGATTCCTGACAAAAGAGTTTTCACTTTCTTTTGTCATCAGTTACAATTAGAAGTGACAAAATGAGCTGTCTCTCTATCCATTTTACTGTTTGGGATTCTTCCTTGAATCCACAGTATGAGCAGTCAATCTGGAAGCATTACAAGCAAAACAATCTGCTTAAAAACTAGACAAAATCAAGGAGGCCAGGAGTAGGACAGAAGACATGAAACCAATTCAGAAGGGTGGAAAAACATGCTCATGAGAGAGACCAGACTCTACATCCCAGTCCCAGAGTGTGGGGAAGACAACAGGACTGTCTGCTAGAAGCACAGAAATACATAATATTCAAGGTAAAGTGATTAGTATGGAAAAACATTCACAGAGAATACACACACAAGAGGATATCAAGACTAAAATATTTGGCAAGTATTTTATAGTATTAGAAGTAATTAGAAATTATTTCATAATACAGGCAGCAATATGGATCCTAAAGTCAATATCCAAAGCTACTCTATACCACAATTGACTGTGGTTCTGCCCACCTTCAGCTGCAGCCAGAAGTGGCCAATAGCTTTGGAAAACTGCCAGAAGAGATGAGCTGGAGCCTGAAGTTTCATCTTAGACACTGTTTTCCTATGCTATAACCATTTGGCTTGAAGACACAGACAGAAGACTACTCTGAATGGTATAAATAATTTAAAAAACACCTAAAAAAACCAAAGTGCTTACAAAGTTGGGAAGGACCCAGCCCTAGTCTCACAACTTTATTGTAAAGGCAAAATGCTGCAGAAAAAAGTCCTCGTGTATTCATCCACAGGAGTGCACACCAGAAGAGCAGAGATGCTCAAAAGCAATCCAGGCATGACAGTTTTGCTCCCTGTCTCTTCCACTGTTAGACAAATGACTCCTGTCTTTTTCCATCTCAACACTGACTTGGAAATTATTATTCAGGTGCCAGCCAAGTATAGATTTGGAGATGGTGAATAAAGCCATTTTTGAGTACACTCAAATTTATATCACCAAAAGTACATTTTAAAAATGCCTGCATGTTTGAAAAACACTGGAAGTATCTACAGAACAGGAGAAACAAAAGTGACCAAACCACAGCACGCTGAAGAGACTCACTGTCCATTTTTAAGAGTTGCCTGCAGTAGAAACTGTTTCCATGTCTATACAATGGAGACAAGGCAGAGGTTAGGATTAAAGAAAACGGCCTTTGCTGTTACAACCTGTTGTATTGTTCAGCCATCACAAAACATGGGCATATACATATATCTTTCATTATACTGGCAAGCGTGGCAGTATCCTTGGGTGGGGAAAAGAAAAATTCCAAGCAAGTAATTTCCCCCATGCAGAAAGGGCTTAAAGTACCTAATGTATTACATTTACTATAATCTTAATGAGATCCTTTACTAGCTGGATGCAAGATGAAAAATGGGCTGTCACAGCTGGACATTTTATATATTTCTGGAGATTATCACAGCACTGTCTTTGTTTTTCATCACCCCAAGGATCTGAGACCTGAAGGTAGCTCCTGAGCAATGCCAGGATAAAGGCCAGCTGTAATGGGGCCATGGTAAGCAACACCTATCTATCATGAGCTTATGAAGAATGCCTTTGGACCTTTTGTCAGCTGTCCCACTGTCCCTGCCCCCTTCCAAAGGGGCCAAAAGCTTCAGAGAAGACTAATCACCAAAGCTGAACTGCAACAGCCTTGTGATTTACAATCCTGCACTTGATCCCAGATTTTCTGCTTGGCTTTCCACTCCCACAGTTACACAGTATAGATGAAGCTGAGTCAGGAGAAACAATTTTAAAGATTAGTAGCACAGATCAGACTGCACTTCCAAGAAGAAAGAAGGCTCAAGGAGCTGAGGTGGCTGAAAAACACAGAAGTAAAGATATGACCCAGTAAAAGCAACAGCAGCAAAACCTCCATGAAGGGCTGTAACTTTTATCTGATACGCTGATAACATGGGAAAAAATGGACTGGTTTTCCAAACCAAGATACACCTGAAGACATGACTATGTTTAAATGCTCATTCTTCTCTGACTCTTGTCAGTCAGTCATATTCACACACCTGCAAAACACTGATTCTCTTGTAACAGGATGCTAATTACTGCACAGACCAAGGCAGACAAGCTGTAGGATGCACCTCCATGAACACAAAATGTTCTGTACAAACTGGAAGCAAAGGGAGGTTTGGATGAAAAGAACAGCTATGCCACTAAACACACTGGTATTCTAAAAAGGACCCCCTGCCAAAGAACCAAAATGTCCTGGATTCCTCCTTTAGAGGCTGAGATTGTAGGGGTGGGTAGCAGAAGAAAAGAGGAGGGAAGTACTGCTTTGGAAGAATGGTTTGAGACATTCCTGGAAAGTTTACATTGCCTCTTCTTTTGCTAGCCAGGGACATGCAACTCCCATCATCACCAGCCTCATGCACATAAACTGGTACAAAAACACACACGTGCTTGGGCAATGCAAAACTATATTGGAGATAAGACAGAGAGAGGCTTCTGTATGTTTTATAGTGAGACTTCCAGCTCTTAATTTATAAATGTACTTCAGTCTCAAATTTTCAACAGATTGAAAGACCAGTCTGAGAGCAGTTTGCACTGCAAATTCATATTATTGCTGCAGCATGGAAAAATATTTTTCAGACTGTTAGCTTGACTTCTCTCATAATCTAAGAAGAAAGGACCTTGTTAGTTTGAGATCTCTTTCCTCATACTACTACATCACACTGGGTATCAATCCTGTATTAGGATGATACCAATCCATTTCTACTGGATCTAAGATCATCTGTGAAGCTAGGCTTCAAATGTCCATAGAACTTGTGCTCCAAATTCCCATTTTAGTCTGAAACTTAATGAATCGGAGAAACAACACTCCTTCATGGACTTGTCTGTATTCAGTCTTAAACAATTTCTCTGTCTCTTTAAAAAACCCCAGAATATCTTACATTGTGCTGCAGCACCAGTCTTCTGTACCTAGCAGGTAACAGCAAATGTAGCAGATCACACCACCACAGCAATACCAAGTAGGAAAGTAACATACCCATGCCTCCCAGAAATACCTAAGAGAGCAGACCAGGACCAGATACATCCAACAGAAGCCAGCACCACAGAATTTTAGGTGCAACCTACAGATACTACACCTTCCAAAGAAAATTCTGACCATCTACACTTTTGCAGACCAAGAAAGTTTCCTGAAAACTAGAGCAAACCATGGACCTTATTTTTGTATAGATGACTGGCCTGGTAATGACCAGTTCCAGACCCCGTACAAACACAAATTGGGCACCTCAACTGCAAGAAACTAATTCCAAGCAGGACCTACAAACACCTCAGCTTTGACAAATGTTGTATTAAACAGCAGCAAACAACAAGGAGAATGCTCTTGTGTCTAAGAGCTTATAGCAGGGAGTGACTATATTCTCAGTAGTTTCCCCTTACACATGCTGAAACCAGCTGCCTGCAAGTTCTTTCATACACACAAAAAAACCCTTAACTTCTGTCTGCTGAGTCCTCTGGTCACCACTACGCAACAAAAAGAACCACCTTCTATCTATTGTAACCTTCACTAATTCTTTAGCTTGGATGGCAAGGATTTGTGCATCTGAAGCTGAAACTTAAAGTTCAAGTCCTGTTGGCAACTACCTGTAGCAATTGAGTTACATGCACAGTTTTAACAAAAAACCCCTACCAACCAACAACATTAGCACTTTCACTTCTTCAGTCATTCCTGTTCTTTCACAGACAAAGCTCTGAGGAGGTTTTTCTCACACTTTTCAACTGTAAGACAGAGAAGCTCCAAGAGGATTGCTGACATGCCCGCTGACATATCATCAGATGTTATACCAATACAACTGGGTCAGAAGAACCAATTCTACATACTACTACTACTACTTAAATCTATTATGGCTCAACATGCTCAAAATGTTGAAAGGAAAGGATCTTGAGAAGATGAGAAGATAAGCACCATTCCCAGCACCATGCTGGGTAATCCATTTTGTTAATTTAGCATTTGTATAATAAGTACAGATCTCATAAATGACATATCATGGAACCCACTTGTAATAAACTGGTTTAAATGCTGTTCTACACCCAGCTGCCATCAGGAAGAGCTGTGTGCAGAATGACTTGAGAATGAGAAGCTATGCTGCAAGCACAACTCTCCAAAACTAATTGTGCCCTAGTGGTGAATACAGATTTGATCTTCTGGCAAGCTCCTCTCAATTCTTTGTAATTGAATTAATTTCACTTGTGATCCTTTACAACAACCAAGAAAACATTCTTTATAAATAGAAGGAAGTTTCAGTCTTTTCTTGAAGCTTCCACTTGCCAAAATATCTCTGTTGTGGTCTAACAGACCATCAAGTGCACACAGATAATTTTTAAGACTATTCAGGCATAAGATGAGTTGCACAGCTAGCTTAGATGCTTAACTTCATGTCCTACATCTCTGCACTTCTACTCCACTGTATATCAACTTAGCCCCTCCTAATCCAAACACCTTCAATGCAGAAATTCACCCTCATATTTAATGCTACCTCGTTTTTGGATTTTTTTCTTGTGACTTTTACCAGGATGCAATTCAAAACTGAAGAGACCATTCCCCGGGACTTCATCTGCCCAATTCTTTTTCCCTTGTTAATGTAAGGTATTAAAAAGCCTTGCTGGATTTACTGACCTCCCATGCTATTATACATCACTGAAACAACACACAGAAAGCTGATATACACACTGAAACTCTGATATGGAAATGCAAGCCAGGGATTAATGGGGAAAAGGTACATAAGTCATTGGAGAATCTATGGCGAGAACAGTGGTGTGTAGCACCTACCCTGGCATGTATGTATCAGTTATGTGGCCTGTTAACAATTAGCTCTAATTAATTTATTCAGCGTTTCTACCACCACAGAGCATTTGGTCCACAAGAGTCTGCCCTGAACATGTGCTCAGCTAGGACTGCAACCCTTCCATGCACAGATATTACTTTCCTGGCAGAAGGAAACCTGAGTGCTGAGATATGCTGCAAATACACTGTGACTACATCAGACATTTCTCAAGCAGCAAAAAGGAAATGTTAACTACCCAGGCTTCAATTGTTCAAGACTCAATATTTAACTTACTCCATACCCCAGAGGCTAACTACATGATTGCTACTCTGTCCCAAGTTGAATATTCATCACTGCTTGATATGTGGAAGACCAATTAATTGTGTAGCAATGTGTTTGTTTCATTGCTAGCAGCTTCCTCTTTGGTCATGGAGGTTATAGTATTGCCTGCATGTGCTGCATTGGTGTCTCCCTACAAAAGCTAGATAACAAGAAATCTTAAGGAGTAACTCCAAGAAAGAACACCTCCACTCAACAGCACACCTACAGAAGTACAAATACAATATTATCTATGAGAGAAGCATTTCAGAAAGTGACTGTCAGCCCTCATCACACCATGTAGCAGCATTACAAAAGTGCCACATGTATCACTGGAACACTTTCCTCATTTCTGTGTGACTTTTCTCCATATCAAGTGATAGCATGACAGTATGCAGATATATTGCAATCTGCTACAAACACACACACCATAGTCAGAAAACAAAAAGTAGACAACCTCAAAACCCCCAGACCAATAACTATTACAGTGCATTGCTTTAATATCTTCTTCTCCTTAGCTACATCAAAAGTTTGCAGGTCCCCAGCTTAAAGCACACAAATCACTGAACAAACTGAACAACTAGAATTTTTACTTTCAGCCCACATCTTTATTATTCAGATCATATAGACTCACCTTAGTCCATGGATGTGCCTTAATCTGAGGAAATTTGAATTCAGTATAGTTTGGATTCATTTCTCTAATTTGCTCCCTTGTAGGCGTTCCCAGAACCTATACAGGAGAGAGAGAAAAAGGCAAATTGTTTAGATATATTTCATATGAAATGAAGACTGAATCTATCAGACATTGAGACAACTGAAGTCAATCTGTGTAACTAGTAAGTTAATAGAGTGTTGAGAGCAAAACAACAATACTTTTGCTCCCAGGAGAGGGAGATCCCCTCTCTGGGCACCCTGCTCCAGTCTTTGACCACCCTCCACCAGAAAAGGAATTGTTTTACTCTGTGCTGCTGCCACTTGCCCAGTCAGTGGGTAACACTGAGAAGAGCCTGGTTGTTTCTGCTTCATTCCCTCACACCACACGGCATTTTTACACATTGATGAGACCCTCCTGGGCCTTCTGAGCTTCAGGCTGAACAGTGCCAGCTCTCGCAACCTCTCCTCATATAACAGATACTCCAGTCCCTTAATAATCTTCGTGGCCCTTCCTCCATCTTGCTGGCAATTCAGTTCATGCTCCAAGCCCAGTGTCAAAAATTTAATCATCTTATACAGGTTTTTCACAAAATTAAAGCACCTTTCTCAAACTTCGTATTTCAGGGGGGTACAGAGTTCACTTTAACTAGATTGTCATAAAACAGTACTACCCAACACATTCAGGGATTGCCGTTCACTGCACAGGGCTGATTAAGGATCAGACCAGTAGCACAGACTGTACTTCACAAGGCACAAACAGCAGCCCTCTGAAAAGCTTAAAAGATCAGCCAGTTCCTGCTGAGTGGAGCCAGACAGCTTCTCCTGCTCACCCTGCAAACAAAACTGTGCGGGTCTGGGCGGTGCTTCCTCACCTCAGGATTTCCACACGGAGGACAGGCTTAGTTTCAATCTAACCTGGAAGCATCTAAAAGGCACAGCACATCTGCTTTACTGTCACCAAGCTGTATTTCTCATTCCCAGAACCTGCACAGTGTTATTTATGGATGCAAATGAGTAGCTGTATGAGAAATAACAATCACACATCTCTTTGTAGGGGTGGGTACATTTTGAAAGGATTTCAGAAATCCCTTGAGGGAATAAGCCAGACAATATGGCATTAGTGCTTTCTTTTAAGTTAGCACTAAGTGTAAGAGAGCCATTGTCTTCTAGCGACATATAAAGATTGCAACGTTCAAGAAGTGCTGTTGTTTTCTGCTTGCACCCAGTTGCTGGGAATCTTTTTACTCTGCAGAGAGAAGGGGAGATGGCAGGAGTTGCTCCTCTCTGTTGAGATCAAGCTCATCTTCCTATAGGAAACCTGTAGCCACACTGTTTTGGCCCCATGACAAATCCCTCCACACAGATTAGCATAACGTTATCACCTCATCTCATCAGACTGCACTGTCACCATCAGGCAACAAATGATCACATGACACTGGCACTCTACCTGCCTGCTTGATAAAAAAATATCTGGTTACAAATTCTGGCATCCATGTACATTTTCATTCTGCTAGAAGAGTGGGAATTACAAAAACACACTCCAGAAAGTCAAGTGAAGAGCTAAAAGAGCAAGGTAATTCCTGTTTGAGTAATTTGTGCAACAGAGAAATTATCATCAGGTATTATGAACAAAACTTGGTCCCTATTTAAAATAAGAATTGCACGACACAAATTAATCCCCTACCCACAAAGCAACTTTTAAAATAAAGAGCAGCAGCAGAGGAAATAAACCCTGCAACTTGTTCAGACCGTTGCTTCCTGGACAACAAATCTGACCAAGAAGTTGCACAAAATGAACAATATGTTTTATAGATCACATTGCTCATGAGGATTTAAAACCCACCTAATTCTAAAAGCCAAGGGTTACTTCCGAGCTGACAACATTTTCCTATGTATGCCTGAAAATGCTGGTTTTGCTCAGGGGGTAAAAAAAAGAGAATGCTTGCAGGATTGCATCCATTTTGATCAACTTTCAAAGTGAAAAGTAACTGACAGGAAAATGTGCCCTTTCCCTGCTGGTTTTCTGTCTGGCACCCACCAGAGCATCATCCACCCAGCTGCCAGCCCTGCCAGCACGGTGCTACTCTCAAAGCTTTGATGACCATCACTCTCAAAGCTTTCCAGTTCTAAAGGATGAGGAGATTTCCCACCCCCAAATATTACTTTCATCCCAATTCAGGATTAAAGTAGTTTTTAAAACCTTGGATTTTTTTTGATTACTTAAATTAACTTCCTGAACAACGATGGGTAGCTTCTGTTGCTCTCTCACCATTTCTAAAAGCTAAGTTTTCACACTAGTATAAACAATACTTCTTTAAAAGCATGTTTACCTTCTTTACCCTTTTCCTCCTAAAAAAATTCCTTTAATAGCTTTTCTAAGAAGCAGCAGAGGAGATTTATTTTTAATATAGCTGAAATTCATCAAACTGGCTCAGTTGCCAAGGCTGCTCAGAACAGGAGCCTACACAGTGCAAGTATATTTAAAGACTACCTATAGCATCAGAGAACTCAGATTAGACAGGCAAGGGCAATTTCATGAAAGAACCCACAGACAATGTCTATTCATACATTTCACTAAAAACACAGCTGTAACTCCAGATGATGGGAGAGGGCAACTCCTAAGCTCAAGCCCAGGCATCTAAGCAATAGCACTTAAGGTCTCATGAATGCTTCGAAAAGAAGGTACTGAAGAGGGATCATGGCAGCTGAAAGAAGGGATTGTCTGACCTTTCAGCTACACAGCAGCCTTTGACACATGAAATAACTGTACAAAAGGAAAAGTGACTTATATTAGCTACTCAGTGTATTTACCCTGTTCACTTGAAACCAGACTGTGCTTCCAATTTGTACTGAAAGCAGATTAAAGGCAGAAAAACCCCAACCACAACAAAACACACCCCAAAATCCAACCAAAAAACGAAAAGGGAAGTAGACTGGAAGAAAGAACAGAAGGTTTAAAGACTATGTCAAATTCAAATTACCATCCAGAAGAGTGGGATGAATAAAGTGATAAACTATAAATTTGTAGCAGTACTTGACATATCCTGAAGAGGGCCTGTAGTGGATCTCTCCATCCCCCAACACACCAACACTGCTGTGTGATTTGAAATTGTACCTCACTGATTCACATCAGATTTCCAGTATATTTGGAATACCTTCAAGTAACCTTGGTAACAGCAATCACTTAAGCTGATGCAAAAATTGGTCAAACCTCTTCTTTTAAAAAAGAAGCATAAATTACTTTGCACATTTTTGGCATAATTACTCCACGAAACAGCTGCTCTTGCTGTATCAACTCTGAAAATACTATGGAGCAGGTCATCCTTGGAGAGCTTTAACAGAATCATGGAATGGTTGAGATTGGGAAGGACCTCTGGAGGTCATCTGGTCCAACCCCCATGAACAAGCAGCGTTGTCAAGAGCCAGCTGCCCAAACCATGTCTGGATGGGTTCTGAGTATCTCCAGGACAGAGATTCCACAATGTCTCTGGGCAGCATTTGACCACCCTCACAGCAAAAACTGTTTGTGTCCAGATTGAATTTCATATATTTTATTTGTCCTGTCATGGGATGCCAAAGAAAAGAGGCTGGCTCCCTCTCTGAACCTTCCCTTCCCATACTCTGTACAGTGGTAAGATCCCCACTGATCTTGCAAAAGTCAGAGAGCTTTTAAGAAATACAGGTTCCAATACTGAATTATTCAGGTCAATGGAGATTAGCATATACTATTGTACTTCTTGGGGAGTCTTATGGAAAGTGATACTGTTAAGAAAAAAGTTTGATTTTTTGCTTTAATTATTTAACGCTTGAAAAACAAAAGGAGAACCAAAGTAAGTACTGTAATGATAAAAATGCAGCTGTCTGATAGAAATAACTGTAACTAGAATGAAGACTCAACTTTCAAATGAATGAAGAGGGATCTATGTGAGACTACAAGGCATCTTCCTGCAAGTGAAGACAACAGGTCAGCTAGTCTTGCTCTTCATTACCAATGGTCATCATCACTTAAATAAAAATAAAGAAGCATTATCTACTAAGATTAACTAAAGAATACACTTGCTGAGAAGGCAGAAAAAAGGACAAAACCTGAACACAACAGATTTCACGGTATATTCTGTCAAGTTTTTCCCTTGACATTAATCTGTACTGGATGAAGCTCTGCAAAGAAATTTTATTCCATGAACAGGGTTTGTGAAGGTAGGGTAATGGTGTGTATCTCCTGCAATTAAAGAAAAGCTACAATAAAGAAAGGCTCACAAGAATGTCATCCTTACCAAACAAGAAGGGGAGATTTATGAACCTGAAATAAGCCCTAAACTTGCTTGAAGATTTTTGGTTTATGTTCTTACAATCAAATTTTCACAGGAGGAAAAGATGGATTGTTCAGCTCCAAAAGACACCTTAGTTACACCTCAGTATCAAGACAGCTGCTACCCACACCTGCTTCACTGTGTAACACCACGCTGAGTCATTTATGACCAAACCCACTCTGTTGCAACACCAGAGGAAAAGGAAACTGCAAGGGTTTCAACAAATCCCAGTGGAATAAAGGCACTTTACAACAACCATTTCTGCTGAACCTTTGCCAAAATGTAATCAGTTAGAAGCACAAGGACACCAAGGGTTCAGAAGCTCCAGCTGGTTATAACTGAACTAGAGAGGGGAGAAGGTGGATATTTAAATCAGAAGCCTCTAGAAAGCCATGGTTGCAGTGGGATAGTGATCTTCCCTGGGAAAACTGCACAAGCTTATGAGGAAATGTATTCCTAAAAGTCTGATGTTTATGGTTTAACAGGTGGTATAATTAATACCTCTGCAAACATGACTGCATCTCTTCAGAAAGTCGTGAGAGGTGTGCCAAACAGTTATTTAAAAAATTCACAATGTAGGCATCTCAAGCAGTAAACATGGGTCAGATTGAAATAATACTTCCAGAGGTCTGTGGTAGAAAGTACAATAAACTTACCCTCTTTTTATACACTTCCTTTCAAAAACATT
This sequence comes from Climacteris rufus, assembly GCA_013398175.1. NCBI lineage: Eukaryota > Metazoa > Chordata > Aves > Passeriformes > Climacteridae > Climacteris > Climacteris rufus. The sequence goes on along the minus strand of VZRZ01006181.1, from coordinate 152,666 downwards.
CTCTTGTCAAACAAGGAAAGCCAACTAAATATAGATATTTCTTCTATTCATAAACACGAGAGGAGGTATACATCAGGAATGGGAAGAAAGCCATTGTCACTGCTGACATGAATATAATTGCCCATCAACTTTTTCTCCTGCCTGCCTGCAAGCACTGGAGATGATGAATTAAGTGAGGCACAGGAACAGCCAAGTTGTGATGTGGGGGGACAGAACGGAAAAAAACGCCAGGAGACTTCCCTCAGGGCTGAGGACAGAACAGCCATGTGAAAGCCCACGTCAGACACAGGCAGGTCATCAGCACAGGACCACATCCAAGAAAATGGAACACACTCTCCTATGGCTTACTCTCCCGGAAGAGAAGGCTCCTCTCTCCACATTAACTACTCCAACTGGATTTATTTTATTTCAAAAACTGAGCCCAAAATAGTACCTTGACATTTGAGCATGAGCCATATATTATAATTGCAGTCTATACTTAGCATTAGGCGCAGTAAAACTGTCAAGAGCCCAGAAAGTTACACATGAATAGGATTCCTGATACTATTGAACTTGCTTTTTCATACATTTTTTTCCCCTTGCTCCCCCTTACCCAGGGAACTATGGGAAGATGATTTTATTATTCCTCCTAAATTACCATGAAATGCCAGTTTTGGTGCAAGGAATAATCACACAGTGCTGTAGGAACCAAAAAACTCCAAGCAAACACCACCCCCACCCCTAACCCCCGCTCCTTTCCCGCAGTTTTCACAAGTTAGTTGATTCATCTCCTACCCTAAATAGCAGCACACGGAAAACACATTTCCGGGAAAGAAAACGCCGGGCAGATTGGCAGATGCTGTCCTCCCCATGTCCCAGGGCTGCTCAGACAATTATTGCTGCTTCATTCTTCTGACAGAGATGTTTTTTTCTGCTGTTGAGAGGAGCAGGGGGAAGGTTCTAAACAGAAACTTTCAGGAGATAATTATCTTAGGAACAAACCCATTATGCTTTGAGATGTGCTTTTTGCAAGGGGAATGAAGAGCAACTGCTGACTGCAGAACTGTACTTGAAGATGTTCTTGTTTGGGAGGCACAGCCAGCCAGTTTTCCCTTGATGGTTTTGAGATGCTGTAGACCTTGTGGGGCCAGGAACGTCCCCAAACTCCCAAGCTTTCACAGGGTGCATGGCAGTCCTGCAGACACCATTGCTACACTGCAAGCTGGGCACACAAGACCTGAGATTTATGAAGGAGTCCGTCCTGACTGCATCTCAAAGAAAAATCACTCTGGTGGCCTAAAAGCTCCTTTTTTCAAGCTGTATTCAGCAGGGTCCCACTTTCACAATGGATTTGAAATAGTGAAGTGGCAACTGCAACTCTCCTGGGCTGCTGGAAGAATCCAGGACTGTATGACTGCTCCGAGGCGTAGTCTTTACTTGTACATAATTTCTTTATGGGAACACTGATGAAATCCACACTACCACAGTGCCCGTTTGAGAAACTGAGCACATTTCTGAAGGAGATGTCACTTGAAAGCCTGTAGGGGCATGAATTTTAATGAGTATATTGGGTTACCCACTTGAGATATTCCCAGCGATGGGACAACCTAACATTTGGAATAGCTTGCAAGAGCTAAAAATAAGGAGGAAGAGTCACCAATCAAGATCAAAACTTGGAAAAAACACAGCACATGATTTCTCTCCTGTAACAGCTTAAGTATTAAAGAAGAACATACTTGGGTTAAACTATTTCTTCAGATGGAGCTCCAAGACAGTATTTCCCTATATCAAACATAATTTTGTCTGGGGTAAATGATCGAAGTTCTCTCTTTCCCAGCCAGATTGATAATATCTGAAAAGACCATATTTAAAGAAACAGCAACAAGAGAAAGAAATTTTAAAAAAAGGGGACTGCTTTTGATACACATGAATGTGATGCTGTGGTTCTAGAGGGGCACAGTTTCTCACAGCAGTTTGCAAATATTCAGTGAGTCTGGAGAAATTCCAGGTGCAACTAGATGGAGAAGATCTTGCAAGACTGCTTGAAATGAAACTACACGAAGACTGCTGAAAGTGGATCAAAATCTGTCAAAAGCCAAAAATGCCTGTGATGCAGCAAGGGACTGAGGATGTTGAGCATAGGGCCTGCAGGAAGGACCAGCTGTGACAACTGATATATCACAGAAATTTTATTTTCATGAACACAGCTACAAAGTGGATGTCATCAAGAACTGCATGAGAAAGGAGGATCAGTTTAATGTGATGGCATTTTGAAGCCATTATCCAGTCTAATGCAAAAAACTTCACAGCCAGGTGTAGCATCCACTTGCAGTGTTGTGAAATAAGCCTCTGCGTAATCACAGCTGAGTAAGCAACTGAAGAGACAACTGAAAAATTTATCTTGGCTCAAAAAAACGCCACAAGTGTGACTGTGACTCAGTCAGCTTGAATTGATAAGAACCAGCAGTAAAGTTTCTAAGCTGACTACTTCTTGCAGTGGAATCAATTAAATTTAAGGGATGAAAGTCTGATACATATTTCTAAATGTCTGGATAAATATTTTCTTACTATAGCCCCTTTTTGGGAGTTTAAAATCCTCCATTTCCCTGCCCCTAAGTTTCAGACACACAGTTCCAATGAAGCTGTCTGGAAAGCAGTTCTCCAAGATAGTCAAACAGCAGCTCCCAGGTTCCAACCTGCAAGCTTCTACCACAGCTCTGCATCTCCCACAGCCAGCTAGCATTCAAATAAGTTACAATATAAGTTTTCAATACTAGTTTTCTATGACAGCAAATGGAAGAGGTGGACACCACCTGTCAAATTTTTTTTAATGAATCTTACTCCAAAGGAAATCTTATACTACATCACATTTTACACGCTGCACCAAGATTTAACATTTCTGGTAATTTTCACGCTGCTGAATTGCATCTGTCTTCAACTGTACTGAGGCTGCTAAACCCAAATTCACTCACATGGGTTGCTTCCTTTATGCCAACCTTTCAAATCTAAGTTGAATTCAAGCATCATTCTGGAAGTGTGTAAGAGCAGAATGTTTTGTGTCTTTGCAGATTTCAAAACCAAATCTGCTTAATTTGATTATTGGTTATTTTTAAGGGATACACAGCAGATGGGATGGATCCCTCCCAACAGCTGGCAGAATGGAAAAAACAGGACCTCACTTTCCACTTTTTCCTCATTTTCTAAAGGTGGGGAAAAATTTGAGGTAAACACTCTTTCTGTCTCTGCTCCCACTATGTGAAATACTTGTCAGTCAGTGTAGCGCTACAAGGGAAGCATCTTGTTACCCAATTAATGCACTTTCCTAGACAATTTCTCATGGCTGTTGATTTTGAATGCAATATTCTCAGTTATAACTCTCTGCATTCTCACCTTCACCTTCTGCTAGGGCTTTTCTGAATAGTTTTTACAAAACTTCACAACAGAAGATTAGGTAGACAAAGGCACTGAAAAACAACCCATTTCTGCAGTTTGCACTCAGCTTCTCTTCCAGTGCTGCCTTCAGAATGTATGCTGTGTCAGTAACAAATACTGGCAGAAAAACATGGCACTCACCCATTCAGGCCCACTTTTCTTCAAAATTCATTGAACACCCTTTTTTTTGTGATTATTGCTGTAAGATTTACAGTAGTTTTTCTCTCACATTTCAAAAACTACTGTCTCAGTACATTATATGGCACAATTTCTGCATGTAGTGGACTACATAGGTAACAGAAAATGAGAAACCCCCAGCAAAAAACAGGTGTGAATGATCATTAAATATCCACCATTCTACATTTAAAGAAATGATTCAGAAATTTGTTTCTGTGGAGGTGAAAATCATAATCTCAACCTATAATTTACTGAAATATCTTTTACACTGGGTACTCCTTCAGTTGTCTTGAGAAATAACATTAGTTTGCCAGCACTATATATTGTCACTACTAGTTAGTCAAGAAAAGTTACCACCACAGATGGTACAGAGGCTATCAGCAATTTTTCTGAAGTACTCCTCTACTTCAATACAACTGAAGTGTAAACAAAGAATCACCACAACTGGAGCACACAACGTGCTATGAAATTACAGGTTCACTGACGTTTCATTCAATAGTGCAGACCTGAATTTAACAGCTTCTAGCAAACTTTCAACCAAACCACAAATTCTTGCTTGCCAAGCACATCAATAGTAAGTGAACATCTATCTCCTGATTATTTTACTTTCACACTGTGAAATCAAAGCAATGGTAAGGCAGAGCACTATGATTTTGCCAGTAAGGCCTCTCCACTCAGATTTCTCATTGAGCCATGGACAATCACCATGACAAAGTTCTGTTTACAAAAATTCAGGTGGGATTTGGTCTCTTCTCCCAGGCAACCAGCAAGAGGAGCAGAGGGCACAGTCTTAAGCTACCACATGGAAGTTTAGGCTGCACATTAGAAGGCATTTCTTCACAGAAAGGGTGCTTAGATATTGGAATGGGCTGCCCAGGGAGGTGGTGGAGTCAACATCCCTGGAGGGGTTTAAGGAAAGACTGGACATGGCACTCAGTGCTATGGTCTGGCTGACATGGTAGTGTTGGGTCATAGGTTGGACTTGATTATCTTAGGGGTCTTCTCCAACCTAGTTGATTCTGTGATTACATACAGTTTTTCAGAATTGCAGACATTAATCAAGAAATAAACCAGGACTTTTCAGAAATGTCCAAAGACAAACACCAGATGTTATCACATGAAATCCTGAGGAGCTCTGGTCATCTGACATGGACCCCTTCACATCTCACAAAAACAGTGTAGCAAAAAGCAATGCACTGCTCCAGGACATTTCTCAAAAGGAAAACATATTCTATAGCAACTCTAGTTTTTCATTAGTGTTTCCTATGTAAACTGACCCAACTTGGCTAAACTGAGTTTGAAATACACTGGGCAAAGACATCAAAACAATTCATAGAAGAAGCAGATGCAAGACATGGAGCCTCCAGAGGAAAGTTGCTGACTGGAGGATTTTCAGCAGGACAGACAGAAACCCACTGTAACAGAAGCCAGGGTTGCACGGTCAAAACCTGGAAGAGAGGTGGTGAGAGTATTGAAAAGGTCACAGCACAGCCCAGAGCCTGCCCAGCCCATGTTCTTCAGGAAGCAGAATGACCAGGCAGTGCTGGTTCATGTCACATGCTCTCTTAGCACAGGGACAAACACTGCAGCAGCTCTTCTAATCAGTGACACAGACAAGTAGGAAGTTCTGCTTTTTCACCCACACATTTTGGGTTTGAGGGGTTTTTCACATACATGCCACACAAATATTTATGCATCAAGGTAGCAATTAAGTGGTAAAATCAAGGAGGAAATTCTGTTAATACAGTCCCCTTGTGGTGATGAAATCAAAGCTGAACAGCATGTGCACACTTAACCTCTGTAATAATGTCATCTTATTATGTGCACAGTATAGATTCAGAGGAAAATTATACTGCTCTCTCTGGAAATCTTGTTTCCTCACTGCAGAGGTTGAAGTAGGTAACGCAGATGAAGGTGCTGGGAAGTCAGACACCAAACCATGAACAATTCTTCCATGCCTCTGATTCAAGAACCACAGAATATTTACAACTTTACAAATGAAATCCATCCAGATGTGCTTGGGAATCAGTGATATGTAAGTGTTATATATTCTGAAACAGTAGTTCTTTTACCTTGGAAAACAAGACTCTTCAGGTGGAAGGTACTTTTGCCCTACATGTCCTGATTCTCTATCTGCAAAAACAAGTGCCCTGTCTCACCTTTCATCTCAAAAAGTCAGAAGGAAGGAGGAAGAGAAGGCAACTACACATGTGACGAATCTGGCATAAGGAATTTAATAACATTGTTTTCAAAGCCAAGCACTAATTGTATGCAACAAAGGAAAAAGAGCCAGATTCTTAAAGAATGAAAATTATACATTAGTAAATACTGGCTCAGTATGTAAGCCCTTTTTCCAAGCACACTGCAAGTGCAATCCTTTATGAGAGAAAATATAAATTATATATATATAGTATATGTAAATATAAATGTCTGTAAATAAATATTATAAATACAGTCTAAAATAAATATAAAAATAATAAATACAAAGAAATATAAATAAAATATTATATGCCATTATGTATTACTGCAAGAAGAGAAAGTAAAGATCATCAGGTTCTCAAAAAAGCCTGAGAAGTGTTTTCAAACACTGTTTACATGCAAAACTCTGTACAATGGTGACAGAATATATATATGTTCACCAGTTTATAACAATGCATGTTTTCATGCTGATTCCCAAGGAATAATGCAGTCAAAAAACCACTTAACATTCCATACCTTGATTATTTCCACCAACTGATCCACACCACTGTCACCTGGAAAGATGGGCTGTCCTAGTAACAGTTCAGCCAATACACAGCCTGCTGACCACACATCTGAAAAGGGAACAGTGCAGGACAGGGAAAGGTGTCAGTAAAAGATATATATTAAGCCATTTATATAAAACCCAGCAATTTTAAGCTACTTACTTTATCCTTTGCCATGTTTGATAGTGTATGTAACACAGTCAAAAATATGAAACATTCCTATCCTAAATGTTAGTTTAGACAACACAGATATCTGGCACAAGACAATGGTGTGCAGACAATCTTAGAAGCCAAACTGTGAGACAGTGAGAACTGGAAAATAGTGTTAAATGCCCTAATATATTGATACTAAAACTTACACATGTAAGGAAAGGACCACAGAATGTTTGCCATCTGTAAACTGAGAATTTCCTCAACCCCCGTGTTGGTTTAAATCACACTGATCATGAGCTATGCACAGGCATCATTCCCCACAATGACTGATATTTTTACTGATTTTGAGTGTTGTATAGACTCAATCTGTCATACATATATTGAAAGCAGATACACACTGGCAGATGAACCAGTACTGCAAGTACTACTGGTATCCTGCAGTACATGATGATTAAGGGATCTGGGAGGCAGCCTCTCTAAACATTCACTTCAAGATCTAAGCTTTATCCCAATTACATTTGCAAACTTGGATGGACAACAGGACTGCAAGTCATAGATCACATCAACAGCATCTGTAAAAGAAGCCATCAAGTAATTTTCATATATCAGAAGCCTCAAGTAGTCCCTAACAGCTATTCCTCCTACATGAAGAAATTTTTCATAAGCTATTGCAGATATATCTTCTTAAATAATGAGGCAACTGAATACCACAATAGCAACTTAAGAATGTATCTAAGTGTACTACAGAATACAGCATTTTATTTTTGGAACATAATTAACTAAAATGAAAAATCTGACAAAGCAAATGCAGTAAACACTGTTTATCAGGTGTTTGTGAGAATCTAATGTAATTGCACACTAAATAAATTGAATTTTAAGCTGCTTGACACAGTAGAAATACAGTACCTGGATGCAGAGATAACTGCTTCCCCTCAAAAACAGATTGACTATCAGGTTTTCTAGAAAGTCATCAGTTCTTCAATGCATATTTGAAACATTACATTAAAATCTCATCTCCAACAAGCAGTCAGCAACAGAAGATCTGTAAAGCCTGTAATACTGTAACACTCCAAAAGGGAAAACCAGTCCCTTTACATCCATATTTCTTAAAACTCTCACCTACTTTTATGAGCTAACCTTCCCCCACGAGATAACAGCAGTGTCACCACAAGCCAAAACCCAGACAATTTCCCTCCTGAGGCCATCTATGCTATGACAGAAATCCTTTCTCCCTCATGTATTTAAAGTCTGTCCCATCCCTGGCACTGTTCCAAGGCTGGGCTGATGCTGCTCTGAGCAATCTGCTCTAGTGGAAGGTGTCCCTGCACATGGCAGGGGGGTTGGAACAAGGTGATCCTTATGGTGTGTTCCAATCCAAGCCATCCATGGTTCTCTGCAGCAGGATACACCCAACACTGTCAGTTATGGCTAAAGGTCTGAGTAAGGAAAACATCTCTGACAGGTCTCTGAACTGTCCATTATTGCTTTGTCATAACCACTAAGAGACCAGTGCAAAATAAAAATTTAAAAAGCTTTCAGGAATTCAAGATTTATAAAAAAATAATCTACAAGTTAGAACAGAGTTTTCCTTCCGCCACTTCTAAAGGAAAGAGCAAGGGAGCTATGCAAAAATACTTCTCCTCATCTCAAGAAAAATATGGTTCAGTTGGAACATACAGCAGACAAACAGCATTGCTCATCACTGCAGCTTTTGAAACCATTCACTTCCAAGTCAAATGGATGCACTTCTACCTAATGTCTTAGTACAAGCATTTCATCAGGGTTTACCCTAAAAAGTAACTATTTACAATGTAAACAGCAACCAGAAATAATTAGAAGTTTAAGCCTTGAATTTCAACAAGCAAACGTACCAGATGATGCTTTTTAATCTTTTAGTCACATTTAATAAAAGCTGATATGGCCATCAAAGTACTAAGATCTCTTTTAGACAGCAAATGAAGAAGGAATCATGTAAAGAATGTTTAATTGCATCTAACTGCAATCAGCGTCTCTCTGACAGCTCCTGCTGTTGGACCAACATGATGCAAAGCATTACTTTTTGTGTCTCCCAGGCATATTTGGTTTAGAGGAATTACACAACAGTTCAACAGCACAGATTTCTGAATTATTGCAGAAATAGATTGAATGTACTAAAGAGTCAGAGCACTGTAACTTAAAAGTCTATTTAAAGACACCTTATGGGGTTTTGGATAAGCTGAGTCCTTTACACTGTCCTTTGCAAAACAAGTGGTTACCCCAAATCTATAATCATTATTTACAACTCCAATCCTTACTTTGGACAGAAAAAGTTATATATGGGAAGGAAAAATACTTGACAGAATACATACAAAATCAAAGCTGTTAGGAGAGGAAATCATCAATCACAATTCTCTTCCTTTTAATATTTTGAAACTATGCTAGCATGACTTTTTTCAGATTAGACTGTGGCTTTTTTTAAACTGATTTAAATGACCTTCTGGTCTGGCTGCTCCATGAAATTGGCTTTGTGCCGTTTTTTCCCTTCCCAGTCTCCCTACATGCTTTTGCACTCCACCAGCCCATTTCAAACAAGTCTGTAGGGCAAAAGTCTTAAATCCAATACAAAAATTTTATCAAAACAGTGGAGAGTGTGCATCAGTGTTGCTGCTGAGGAGAGGAAGGGCTCAGACCCCAGGGGAAGTGCCAGTCTTGCCCCAGCCCTGCCAAACTGCAGCTGCAAACAAATCACAGAACCTGCAGGTCCTTGCTCAAGAAGGCCAAGTACAAACAGCAGAGGGTACATGAGAAGGCTGAGGGCACCACAAAGGAACAGAGGGGAAAAAGAAAAGATGTAGGTCATGAGGAAATAGGTGGCAACATCTGAGGAATATTTGCTGCATTCATGGTGGGTTTAATCCAGCAAATATACAACAGATCCATCAGAAACCTATCTAGCAGGTCCTTATGCATTGAAATCTTCCAAATCAGGTAGTTGAATGTCTTGTTAAAAGTCTGTTTATTTTTCCTTGATTTTACTTGCTAACACTTTAAACATATATTGAAGCAAAGCACAGGCGTTCCAAAATCCCAGACCTTTTTCCCTGGCATGTAATTTCACCAACTTCCAAATTAGGACTTGGGCAACGTTCCCTGGGCAAGGAAGTGAACAAATCCTTGAAGCATCCTCAACAAAAGCCAGAGAGTGGAGGCTGACTTGAGCAGCTCCAAGCAGGGACAGAAACAAAACACAATTTACACAGGTGTTTATACAACTGTGATGGGCAATGTACATTAAGGAATAAACCAAGAAATTTCAACCCTGCTGAAACTTGAAGGAATTTGTGCCATTGACTTTAAAAGGACTACAATTTGGCTCCTGGATAGTTTGCCCTTCTTTTTCCCCCACCCTTTATATCTTGCATTTTAAAATTTATCTACCAAATTAGGATGGCAACATTTTTCCTCAAGCCTGAAGCAAACAAAGTACCTATTTCTGTATTTAAAGAGGTTACTTAAAGGAAGTAAGAAGGTATCAGTTTTGGATAGTTCCTTCCCAGACACTTTCCTGTCTTAATACAGTCAGAGCTAACTGTTACAGGTTAATAACACTTCAGAGGAAGCTTGTGGTGTAACTACCCACTCCCATGGGAAGAGAAGCATTTTCTGAACTACTTCTTTTTAGTGTGTGCAATTTAATTAAAGCAAACTAGGACTCTCATTCACATGCTTTAAATTAACTAATAAACAAGAGAGACTCTTAACAGAAAACAAGCCAGCAAATGGTCCTTATGCCAAACTAGTTGGGACAATGTGAAATTTTAGGAGAAAATACTGAAATATATTCATTCTAAGAAAGCAGGCAAGGGTACTTTCTTCATAGCTTCAGTGAAATGTAGTCTAAACAACACAGACAATAAGTACAACTGCCAGCCAAAAGCAAACTTTAAATAAGCTTATTTCAACAGCCTTCACACATTATAAATAAAGGTAGCTAATGCCATGTCTTCCTAGACTGAAGAACATTTACATAAATACCACTGTCACCTGAGCTACCTCTATTAATTTAAACACAAAACACATATAGGCTCTTGTACTACAAAACTCTTCTTAAATTTTCTACGACTTTATTAATCTTCAGAGCTGTTGGATGGACATTGTCTAATAATCTAATCTGTATCACATCCTTGGCTTTTGATGCATTCTAGTGTTAGAGAAGGTAAGAAAAAGAGTATTTCTCTTTAATTCAGGGAAAGGCATCTGGGAGCACCACCTGCAAAATACACTCCTTAGCTTTAACTCTACAAGCGTGCAATGGCCATTTCGAGTTGCAAATTCTTACCCTGTCCACAAATTTTATTTTTTTTTATCTCAAACTCTGCCTTTCCAAGCTGAAAAGCTGGCCCTCTCCTTCCCAGCACAAGCACCATTCACTGTATTACACTCTAGCTCCTCTAACTTGTTATTTGGAGGACATGAAGAGAAAGGGAACAAAAAGGTTTCTCTTGTCCATTTAGTACAAATTAAGAACTTTCATTTCTCTGACACTTTATGAGACACATTTACCTTTCTACTTTTTTTATTACCCTCATTTATTAATCTCTGTCTCACTATCCCTTCATCTTGCTAGACTTCCTCCATCCTGGAAGTGACTCAAAGTTGCTGCTCTGGAAACTGCAGAAACAAACCAGCAGGGAAGAAACCAAAAGTCAGAAAAGCAGCCCCAGGAATTCATAAAATCAACAGCTTCTAGTTGCCAAATACCAGACCTCAAAGTGCTTTTCATTGCTGCTTGTTGGAAAAAATTTCTGGGATATCAGGACAAGGGCAAAATTCAGGATTACAGGCACTTTTGCTGTGTTGGTGCAGGTTTCACACATCAAGCCACCACAGATCCACGGATTGCAGGGAAAGAATAAGGCTGAAACATGAAGATGCTTGAAGAGACATGTTGGTTCCAGTATTTGGAACAAAAGCTAAACACAGGTATCTCTATTCTTTTGCAATGAAGAGATGAAACCACAATGACAGGTGACAGAGTAGTGCAGTGAATTAACACACCTGCTGACTTTCAGCACTGCCAGCTGCCATCTAAGAAAGAGGCAAATACTTTTCACTGTTTGGCAACAGTTTGGGCATACACCTTGTGGTGGTTCTTCCCCAGGAAACTCTGAGCTAGGCCAACTACCCATGCCTGCAGAAGAGCTGCTGCTCCACACTGCTGAGGTGAAATACTCGTGCTTCTAGGTAAGTGAATGAACAACTTCATGAGTCTTATTTCTGGACAGCCCAAGAGAAGCCAGCAATAGCCATGCCAATCAATCTTTCCCTGCCAGTGGCTATAAATGTTCCCTCTGGAATGCTGCCAACTCCTGCCAGTGCAGTGATGGAGCAAATGTCCTGAGAGCAGCAGATCCTCACTGGGCAGAAGCACCTCCATGATCTGCTGAGCCCTCCCCCGCCCTGCCACCTCCCCTAGTGAAAAAATGCCTGTGATGGTGGCAAAGCTTGGCTTCTTTTCATACAAAAGGATCGTGTGGCAACAAAAACACCTGCACCCACCCCTAGTCCAGTGCCTGTGTTTGTCCCAGGACAACGCAGGGGACTGTGGGCAGCCATCCCACGGGTTTTCTGCAGGCACCATCACCCACATGATCAGCACAGCCAGAAGCATGCCAGCAACATACTCTGGGATGCTGTAACACAGACTGGAAAGGAAGGAGCTTCAGCCAAAACACTGTTAAGGGACAGCAGAATGGCTTGGTTTGGAAAAAAAAATAAACCAACTCCCTCTCCCCTCAAAAAACCCCAACCAACCAACCAACAACAACAAATCAGCTGCAGGAACTAAACCATGTCCATTCCCAGCAAGCTTTAGGGACACACACACACACACTTGCAGAATTCATAGCCAAAGGTGAACACAAGCCCAAACTGTACAAGCTATGAAGGCACCCAATTGAAACAAGTGTTTGTGCCTGACCACTGAAAAACCCTGTAAAGTTGTAAGGCAGGCACACAACAGAGCTATTATGGGTCTGGATTTGTAGCTATTTGGCAACAGTGACTATTTAAAAACTTGAATAGGTCATTTCCCAGGTCACTATTTTAAAAATAGAGTCCCAGGCCTGCTGGAGGCAGAGACAGAAGCACCAGCCATACTAAATGTGATTTGATGCTGTTCTTACTATGGTGTATATTTAAATAGAGCACCAATGCAGTACTGTACAAAAGTGCAACAAACACCACACCCGGCTGAGTTATTTTTTAAAAGGCTCTTTTGGGTTAGAACTTAAGTCATGCACTTCAATGAAATAATCAAGATCCTAGAAGTTCAAAGCCAGTTAACAGTTTTGTTGTGACATCCTGGATGAAAAGACACATCCTGGAACCAGCTTCAGTTTCTGCTACACTGAAGAGCAACTCATGTTGCAAGGACAAATTCGTGTGTTTAAAGACACCCTAGATGAAGACAGACACCCTTGATGCAAGTCCTGGTTACAGAGCTGAACAGGACACCAACCACTGAAATGATGCAGCTGGCTGTGCTGTCAGCCTTGAGCCACCAGTGTCACTGCCTAGCTCTAAAAAGCACTTTTTGCTCAGAAATGCTTCCAATAATTACCTTATTGCAGCACATTAGAATCATAAACCCTGCACTAACATTTGCAAACAACAAAACCCTACACAAAAACGCTGGAAACCTTGCAGATAACCGGAAAATTTCTAGTTAGAACACTTTCTGGCTTCATATTCTTCACTGATTTTACTTTAAACATAGTTTTAATAGAGGATATTTAACTAGAGGAGTGAAGATCCCTGCCTTACTTTTAAGTTCACTTTTTGTTACCACACACACACAAATTATTCTTACAAAGTGATAAAGACTACAGTGGGAAAAGGTTGTTGTACTAACAATTCACAAGAAAACAAGAATTAAAAAAAACAGGCACATCAACATAAGTTGAAAATGCAGTATTCCAATACTGAAGCATTTTACAGTTCCCTAAACTTTGAGCTATGGGTAAAGCACTAATAATTAAATGCTCTTTCCTTTCTTTTAATAAGCCTATCTGTGCTTGTTGATTGGTTTTCCAACAAGCTGGATGAGTTTGGATGAACACTCCTATGTGAAATAAGGAAGGATTCTCACTAAGCACTACTGCTCCCCACCCAGCAAGAACTAAGGAATATTTACAAACAGCAGCACCACAAAACTAAACCCTTAGAATTTCTAGCATATTGCACAACACTGGGAAACTGTCAAGTTTCTAAAAGCATTTTATTCCTTCCCATCTTCCAAATGTAAAGACTGCTGAGAAAGAAGTGGAAGGTGGAAAGTTCAAGAAGGAAGGAGTATTAACTTAATTTTCAAGCTATTCTGTGCAAATTTGAAAGGACAGGCTTGGAGGGACAATGACTGAAATTCAACATTTTTCAGGGGGGCAAGTGAAAAATGGGACTCCTCACTTCAGAATGTAGTTTTTACTATAATAATTTTAGAGACCAGCAGGCAAGACAACAAAAATGGGAAGAGCAACCTGAAAAAGGGTCTGCTAAATAGTGCAAGTTTAAAGTCATTACACAGGTGGAGCAAGAGACACTTCACAGGCTTATTTCTAAAGCAGTCTCTTCTGGTGACACATAAAATACTTGTTTTATGTAGTTATCCTCTGAAACAAGTGGTCCCAGTGCACTCTGATAATGCAGCTGAGCCAATCTATGAGCTCTCAGCTGGCAAAAAGATGTCAAATGGGATCACCCACTTTCCCCTCACTCACAGGCTCACTACACTTTGCTTTTACCTGGGCCCTGCTGCTTACTGGACTTACACAATAATGCTGATTGCACTCACTCCTGGAGCAGGAAGTTAACCTGCCAAAATCTCTGTCAGGTGATGCTGAATCAGTAAATTACACAGCAAACTGTGAGAGCCAGTGTATGCAGAGGCAAGAGTAGGGCTGGGCTGCCACTTCTGGCAGCAGCCAACAGTTAGTTCTGCCCTTTTATCTTTATTGTGCCATTACTTTCCCCACACTTCTCTTAGTTCTGCCTCTTTCTCCTGCCAGGGAGATAAGCAAGTGTTGCTACAATATATGCTGAATAATAACTAATGGGGAAAAAATTATTGAGAGAAGGGAAGTCTTCAGGAATGTGTTTTAGAGGGGTTCTTTCCCCCCTTCAAAGAACTGCAGAGTTTAAACAAGGCAGCCAGCCAATGAGTTTCTCACTAGTTCAAACATAATAACTTTAAATATACTGGTTATACACACATTCTGCCAAGAGTTGATCGTGATCTCCAAATCCTTTTGAAAACATTAAACCTTGCCTAAGTGACTAAAGTCCATGAGCAAGGTAGGTTACCTGATATTGTCTTAAGATGAGAGCCCAATCTACTGTCTTTATCACTGGAACTCAAAAAGAGCCCAAGGAATATCCTGACTAAAAAACTGAAGCAGTTACCAACAAACAGCCAACACACTGCTGTTCATTTCTAAGATTTTTTATTTTGTTGTTCATTTTTAGGCCTCTACTGTAAGAAAACCTGGCTGTTCCCTGTCCTCTCTCAAAACTTCCAGCTTCCCTAACATTCCATGACACAGCTATGTGTCAGGTATTAAAAAGAAGTCTTGTGCTCAAAATCAATGACTCAAAGACCACAAAAGCTACAAGAATAAGTTGAATTAGAAGAACTGCTGTACATAATAAATTAAAATTGTAAAGAGTTTTTAAAGTCAATCATTAGGCCACATTTTACCTTCTCCTATAAACTCTTTACTAAAAGCCAAGTAAATTAGAGATTTATGTATGTCTACACCACAGCATATCAGAAAGAGCAGTTGATTTAATAAAGACGTTCTTTACAGTGAAGTCATCAAAATGATTTTTTAGATTGACATCTCATACCTACTTTTAAACTAAATGGCAAAATTACATTGATTTTTTTGTTTTACTCTGTAATCAGATTTCCCTTTCCTAGTGTAAGTGACACTGAAATCTCAAAAGGTGTAGAAATCACAGCAGTTAAGAAGAGGTACCTAATAATTTACATCAAAATTGGGTCCCTGGGGATTATATCTGAGATCTCTGGAAACCTTTACACTGCACTAGAGAATGAGAGCTGAGGCAGCTGGCAGGGCTTTCAGCAATGCACACATACCTATACTGGAGGTATAATCGGTGGCTCCAAAGATCAACTCTGGTGCCCTGTAGTACCGAGAGCAGATGTACGACACATTGGGTTCTCCACGAACCAGCTGTTTTGCACTGCAAAGGAAACAACAGGAATGCAGCAATGAACATTTTTACAATATTGCTGTGCAGATCAACATTAATCTTTGGGACTCTTCACCCACTCCCAATTTCTAAATGCTGAAGTACCATGTTTTTCTAAGCTGATGCAAACCCACTCCATGATTCACTGTGAAATCAGTCCAATCCATCAGGCACCCACCTTACGCTGGGCATAGCAAAGGAAATTCTGACTACAGTCTAGGTGATAAATAGGGTCAGATTTGTGGTTGCCAGTTGTCTTTTGCCAGATAAAAAAGTTTGTTTACTGTGGAAAAGAGGACATGAAATAGTTCAGTCAAATGTAGTTTAAGGCTCAAAAGCTCTGGATACTCACAAGGACTGAGTAAAGGTTGTTTGTTTGTTTGTGTTTTTTGTTGGTTGGTTTGCTTTTTTGTTTGGTTGATTTTTAATTTGCATCACAATATTCTGCCTCTTTGCTATTTAAGGGAGTGTGGTATGAGGTAAAAGGGCTATGAGCAGACAAAGGAAAAAAACCTTTGCCATTGTATTCACTTGTTAATGGTCCACGATTAACATGAAGGTTTCTTTTATACTGTAAGAGATCATCCACAAAGGATCTAACCTACAGTATTGCCTCAACCACTACCTTTGAAGGAACCCAAGAAAAGAATGGACCACAAGAGCATATTGCTTTTTCAACATGAGTGTATGGACATCTTACACTTCTTCCTTAATTAACAAGTGCTAGACAAAAGGGAGCTGGAAGACAAACCTGCCCTTTCAGAAATATGACATTCAACCCAGTAGCACCAAATGCTGCAGAGTGGTAAGGCAGCCAAATCCAGGGTGCAGCTTTCCAGACACTCCTCTCAGCCTTCAGGGAAGAAGGACTCCCATCACTTTAAAAAGTCTCAGTTTTCTGTTCTCTTTATAGAAACCACAGTTCACAAATTCCCACTGACAACAAATAGTAAGCAATCCCTTTTCATGTATTGTCAGTTTTGAGCTTCAGTGTGATTCCTATTTTGCTCCAACACTGGTGAGGCAGAGCTGAGGGGGAGATTCCCACTTCAGCAGCCATGACGATGCACGCACTGTGGGATAACCCCCATGTGACATTCCCACCCACTACAGGCAAGTGAATTTAGCACCAGCAGCTTCTGTGACCTCTCACACATAAACCCCAACTATTTCAGATTGCAAAGTTATAGCACAAGCTAAAGACTGAACTTTCCTGGAGAGAAATCCATCTCCTGTCTCAGGGTGGATTCCCAGAATTTTGGTAGCAGTTCTAAGATGGGGGTTGGACTCTAAGGGTGATTCACTGAGTGGATACTGGAAATAAATTTGCCATTGGAAACTAGAATATAGAAGTCCACTACTCAAGAGTTTCAACTGAATGTGCTGCTTCTGATTTTGGGTCTCTGTGGTATTTGCACCATGAAGAGAATTGGTGTGCAAGTAAACTGATAAAGTGTAACATCAGCCTTTTTAAGCCACAATGCCACCCAGCCCGTCCTCTCTTGTCCCAACACATTTCACTGCAGTATTTGGTTCTGTTCTTCCATGGAGCAATATTTTCCCTATGTCATGGTGTATTCATTTTATTTTTCTAACACCTGCAAAAATAACAGGAAGTTTCACTCCCTCCCTCTTAACACCCTTTTCCAGTTCTTTCCCCCACCCCATATGAATTCATTTTGAGGGAAAAATAGAATACCAGTAACTCCTCTTACAAAGCCACAAATGAAGACCTTCTGAGGAACACAGAGGATTTCTTGGTAAAGTTGCACCCAGGTTTACTGTGCAGGAAGATCTCTTCACCAGGTTTCAGGCCACAGATGTGCTTACCTTCCAAAGTCGCAGAGTTTTAGAACAGCTGTATCAGGGTCCAGCAAGAGGTTCTGTGGTTTTATATCCCGGTGGCAGATCCCAAAGGAATGGATATAGGCTAAACTCCGGAACAGCTGATACATGTACAACTGCAACACAGAAATACCACTCACATCAGGGTGAACAATTAGTTTAGCATAAACCCTTAGGAGAAGAAAAGCAAAATTATTGAGAAAAGACCTATTAGTGAAATGTCTATTAGTGCTATGAAGATGGCAAGGTGTTCATGCACCTTCCTCACACTCCCTTTGCTATAGATGCTCACGTGGTTCAAATTCTTTTATGTGTCCTTTCAGATAGCATAATTAACACAATTCCAAAGAAATAATTGTGCCAGTTTTCCAACATCTGTAAATAACAGCAGTCATATAAAACATACACAAAATAAAGGTGTTTCAGTTTGCTTTAGAAATCAGCCTCTTCACAGCAGCCAAGTATTTCAGGTTATTAAAATACCCCAAACAAACAAACAACTAAAAACCCAAAAGAAATCCCTTTAATTGATGAAGCTGTATTAAATGTTGCCCAAAGAACAGGACAGTGTCCAGCTGCTGGAGCTACACACTTTTGGTTATGGATAATGCAGAGCTGCTGGATACACTTAGGGATGTACAGTATATATAGTCATAAAAGAATGGAAAGCCCCATTTTAAGGTTGACAAAAGGCTGCCAGGTTGTTTGGTTATTTTTTATGTTGTGTCCACACAAGGTTCCACTTAAAATCAAGCTGGACAGGCAGGACACTGTACCAGAGATGCACTTCCACTCTTCTTTTATAAGCACATTCTCCACAGTTCACCTTTAATAGTCTATAAACCCAGGTGCAATTACTAGATATTGATATCAAGTCATGTTTGCCTCACTTCCAGCACTATCTTTGTTGTCACACTTTCTCTCCCCCTTGTTTTTTGTTGTTTATTTGGCAGGAAAGTAGGAGCGGGAAGAGAAGTGCTTGAATTTTGGCTCCAGGCCTCGAGTTTTCATCCTTGTTTCTGAAAACCACAACTCTGCACAAAGAAAAGCAAACAGACATTTTTTCCAAATTGCCTGTTCTAGTCACTCAAGTATGTATTGTGCAACTATATTGCAAAATAATGCAAAAGACTGCTCTTACTTGATGGGTCAAGTCAACACATGTGGGATTTAGAAAGTACGCCTTTCATCTCCACACAGCAAACCCAGAATTTCCAAGGATTTCTTACAGCATGTTAGAAATTGCAAATAAACATTAACCAAAGATTACTAGAACAGATTCTTGTGAAGCTTTTTTTAACAGTTTCTTTGTTACCCAGGGAAAAGCAGCTCTCTGCCTGCCTAGGTATCAATCAGAAGTGAACAAATAGGTATGATCTGACCTTTGCATAGGCAAGATGTCTGGAAAATTGCAAAATCCTTAACGACACGGAGGTCACATGATCTTTTTAAATACAGGATTATATACAAGGCTTGCCAGAAAAATAAGAATAGCCTTCCAGGCTACCTGGAACAGGAAGTCCCAGGCATCCTGCAAGATGAAGGAGTCGACGAAGATTTTTCTCTGAAAGTATAAGTAAGAACAATTTTCTCAAGTTCCCGTAATTGAGAATCATCAGGGCAAGAAAACTGGCAAAAGATGGATAAACAATTTATCAAAAGCCAAGCTGACAGATTCTGGGGAGCATACAACCTGAAGACTTGCTGTTCCAGCAACAGACTAAACAGCGACCTTGCAGTAGAAATTGTTACTGCTGGATGATAAAATTCTGTGCTTTCTTAAAAATCAGGCACCAGTGCTGCCTATTGCAGACACCTGCCATTTACAATTTATGCATACATAGTTATGGCACAAAACTTCATTATTGAAATAATTACTTTCAACTTTGAAACTTTCATCTCCTTTCAACCAAATTAAAGTTTTTTCTTAAGCCAACCCTTCCATTAAGCATTACACTTTTAAAGAGGAGTCTGGAGAAATCAATATGCATCAGGAGAATGTGTTGGTAATTTCCATTTAATATTACCTGTATGCCATGTTAACAAGTTAATGCCATGTGAAAACATCATCATTCATTAGTGTGTGAACTGTGGTCACCACAATATAAGAGATGGAACTATGAGGCCCAGATGGGTCTCATATTTGACAGCAAATGAGAAATTTTATTTATTTTAACCCCAGTGTAGAAAACTTGAGTAAGGTTTTGAAGCTACAATGTGCATACAAGCATGTCACCCCATGCAGCTCTTGAAGACATAAGCCAGTGAGCTTCAAATGGAGACAAAAATATGCCTTTCATGCCCACAACAAAAGCACATGAACTCATATGCCAGGCAAAGGGGAAGATAACAGATAAGAGAACATCCTCTTGACATCCTCTTTCAGTTCCTGACCTTTGTTCTATTATGTCTTCATCATCTCAGGAAACTGAAAGCTGCTAATCTGGCTGGTGTCAGTCCCTGTCTAAACTGCTTCAAAAACAAAACCCTCCCCCCACACTCAGTGTCCCCGACCCATTGCAAGATTTCTGTAAGGTCAGAAATCTGGAGTGCTCGTTTGAGTCTCAGCCCTCTGTTCTTCTTTCACCACAACAACTAATAATTCTATTTTTTTTCCCTTGCCTCAAGATTTATTTGCTTCTAAAAATTTCAGAACACTTACAGTTATGTCAGAAAAGAGTATCCACAGTCTATTTCTACAATATCTTTCTTCACCTGACCACATCTATCAGTGACCTACCTTGACATAAATCATAGGGAGTGTCTGTTTGGCCCGACTATAATGTCTGGCAACTCTGTATACTGTTTCAGGAACATAGTCCAGCACCAAGTTGAGGTACACCTCATCTTTCTGAAAGAGAACACAGAAGAAACACAAATCAGCAATAGATTTGAAGCATGAAGTACAGTTAAAGTATTCAGAGAAACCCAGAGGATGAGAAAGCCATGGACATTTTAAGTCTCATCTTTAGTGTGTGAACTGCCACTGAGCTATTTAGGCCTTGCACTTATGCATTAATACTTTTGTCAAACTTCTGTTTAAGGTCATGTTAATTAATCTGGTCTCCAACATAAGATATTTTCTGATTATAAATGGGGACAAGGATATAATTGTTCTGCCCAGTCAATATTTTCAATAGGAGAGTATTTCAAGGTAACATCTGCATCATTATTTAAAACAGCCTATAAACTTATTAGGCCCTTACCTGCCAAAACCCAAGTACAAATTTAAAAGTTCAAAACTCAGCTGCCAACAACAAAACATCAAAAAAAGTTCAAACAACCTGCATCGTTTAGAAATGTTACTTTGATCTTACTGAATTCCCAGCTATTAAGAGATTAATACATATTAACCATTTCCAGACAGTAAGGCAGTGTTAACATTTGTAACCATTCTGTTTACATGTATTTTGATGTCCCAGTTATCTCCCACTTTAACATATCAACTTATTCATGGCAAAACAGAACAAGCCAAAACCAAAGTCTAGAGTATAATTTTTAATATCTAGGATCAGGTTAGAGGTTCATGTGAACATAACACAGAGAAACAACAAAAGTAGCATTATAATAAGGTACTTTATAATGTAACAAAGTACCTTATTATAAGTTAGCAAAGGAAAGAAGGAACAAAGAGGACTAAAATGACAAAGTACTATAATCATATGGTGCCTAACTGCAGAACTGAGAACTTTTAGCAGTAAAACAGGTCTTACAGAGATTTCTGATATTTTAATGCAGTCTTCAGTACAAATCCTACCAGGACTGTGAATACATTTAATGTTGGGGGGTGGGTATAATTAACTGTATCAACATGAAAAATTATTTTTGAAAGCTAGATGAATTAACTAGAAGTCTAGAAGTAACCTCTCCTGCATCTGCTAGATTATCAGCTAAAACTTTCTGTAGAGAACCACAATACATACAGAGTTTACATGGATAGAAACAGCACAGAACTCCCAGGTCTTCCACTGGAGTCCCCTGTTAGAAGATCCACTGGCTGTGTATAGTTTAACACCCAAAGCCAAACCTCATTTAGCTACAGCAGTTTGATACAAATACTGTGACCTGAGCCATCAGTCCAAGCACAGAGTGAGGTGTGTTACTGTCACAGTGCTCTGCTGTCCTGCCACAGCAAAGAGCAGCAGTGTGGTGCATGCTAACACACACCTTCAATACACATGCAGAGAACTACTGGGGGGGTTTGTGTGTTTTTTTAAAGACTCAGAATTCAGGATGTCTGTTCACCATTATTTGACAATAAAGGCTTATATTTGCAGGACATTTTAACAGCTCTTACCAACACCTCCTAATAAAGCAAGTCACCTTGCAAGGCCTTGCCTACATCATCCCTCTCTACAAAAAGATGCTCTTTTCTTAATATCATTGCTTAAATGACAGTGGCAATAGCACCAGCACTAAGCAAATGTCAATGGCCCACCAGCTTATAAATGGTCTTATCACACTCCTCAAACACAGACAAGGAGCAGCAGCCTCTGGCACCTGCCTATGCTGGTGCTTCTCCCAGTGCCATCCCAGGAACTGGGAACAATGTGAAGGCATCTGGGGACCAGGCTGGAGAACAAACTTGTTGAAATGGATGAGAAGGGACAACTACCAGCAGTGCAGAGGAAGTATCAGACAGCTCTGGAGCTCCACAGATGTGCAAATGTATGCAAGAAAAAAAAATGTATTTTAGCACTTTCCCTTCTGCAACAAGGAAAGTTCTTCCTTCTCTGACTCTCACTTCAAGTCAATAAAAATCATCCACCACCTCTTCTTAGGTCAGAGCTTTCAAGGTTTAGTTATAAAATACCAAAAATAAATGTCCTAAAAAATCCAAAGTTAACTTATGCCTGTAAGGCAATCTGTAAACCATGAGAGAACACAGTTTCATGAATATGAATTCTGGTTGCTTCAGTGTAGATATAACCTGATGAATATGCTAAATATTTGCCTCTTAGAGGATGGGAAAGTCTTATTGGTGACAAGTCACTGCACTGAGTACTGTTACTGAGGCTGATGACTTTCATCCATGATTCATGTTTCATGTATCAAAAAGATTTACATGAGAGATTAGACGAAAAAATGAGTAGAAATTAAATTATAGTGATTTCATAATCCTCTCATAGTACAAACAAAAGGACACATGTAAAACAGTAAAATATATGAGCAGTAAACCCCGTCTACACTACTTCACAACAGGGAGTTCTGAGAATTACAGAAGTTCGTAACATCTTTGCTTCACTTTCAGTGCCTCCATTTTTATTTCTCTACATTCAGTTAGAAATGGGACCAGTTCAATGCCATGGCATAACACAAGCACATAAAACCCTCGAGGCACTTGAATATTAGAGATGGAGGCTTTACTTGTGAGTTTGGATGCTGTCCATAGCACTTGAACAAACACCATGGGTTTTGTGTGGTACTGCTCCTGTGTAAACACATCTCACACACTGTCCCCTGGAACACAAAGGCACATGAACACTTTTCCCCACCCAACAACTGACAAGTTCTGATGTACCACTTGAGAGTCCCAGAACTTCCAACATGCAGCTCTAAAGGCAAGGCTTATGCTGTTGGCAATGTAAGTAGCAGCATATTCCATTCCTACCACATGCAACCAACTTCATTATAATAGTAATTAAGAGAACTTCTGAACTAAAGATTACTCAAGCGTTTTGAGCAGCATCGTTCTGATGTCCCCTGGCACTGGTCTGATAAACACACAGAACAGAGTTTTCACAAGCCCTTATTCTTCTCAGTGAGCATAAACTGGATGAAAATAATATCCAAGTTACCTGGATTCCCCTGCACAAGATTCAGGACAAGCTCAGAAGCAGTCATGGCCTGACAAGCTCTGAGGATGATGTAACCTGGTTTGCCTACCTCATGCATTCCTCCTAAAACACATATTTTTCCAGTGACCCAGATGTACTGCAATAGGAAACAGGGTTAGCTCAAAGAGCTTGCCAAATGAGGGCAACTGCTCGAGGATCAACTGGGACGATCAAGGCTTATCTTTCCATTACAGGAAACCTCACCACATATTCCACAAGTGACTTGTTTCCATGCTGCTGTTTCAAAACTGCTGCTCTGGGAACAAACCAAGGTAACCTGACCGTCACAAAATGACTTACAGAGAACAGAAAAGTCCAGAGAAAGCTGCAGGACATGAACTACAGAAAGCAAACACACAAGATGTCATTAAATAACTCCTTTCTCCTTCTAGACCTTGGGATTATTAGCTTTCTGCTGGAGGTCAAATGTTTATGTGTATTTATGTTCTCCTGTGCTTGCTGCTACGGTTATGACCATGGATACTTTAAAATAAAAAAGGGGAAGGGCAGAAAGCCAGATCCTGAAACCCAGGATCAAAGTATTTCACTGGGATTTTAACTTCAGCAGTGCAGCTCACGCACCAGCAACTGCATCAAGTGCTGGAAGCTGCTTTTTGTCACTTGGCGGATAAATCCTCAGTTGACAAACACTGCTCCAGAATGAGCCACAGCAAAATAACTCCAGCACAGAGCCATCAAACTGCTCTCCAGAGCCACCAATTCAGGCACCGCTTCTCTTTGATGGGAAATACTTCATACAAGTAAATACTAATACAACCTGGGCCATAATAAGAGGCATGGGAAAGATCAGGACACAAGTGCCTAAACATTGTAGCAACTTCATTTTCTTCCTTGTGCCAGAAATTGGAGACAAAACAGGATGGAAGTACAACTACTCCAGTACAGGAGCATTCATACAATGTGGCTGAGGACAGAGGGAAATTGAAAACATTGCTACTGACAAAGGAAAGGCTGCATGGAGGTCTCAAACTCCACTTTAAAACTCTTCTCTCTTTCAGTTCACATAATCTGTTTAAAGCACCCTCCAGTTGTGCTTAACTGAGGCCAATATAAAGAAAGAGCTACTGAATTTAAATAAAGCAATACCTATTGAATTCTCTTTTCTAGATTGTTCCTTGCAGGGAAAGTTAAAACATTGCTTCTCTATGATCATCCCCTACCTCAACAAACCTCAGATTGATCCTGAGTGGTTTCTACAGCTTTTAGTTAGCACTTTTTTTCATGTATCACACACACTACATTTACAAGGCCCACATATAAAGTGGCAATCAATATTAAGTCAGTCACAGTCCAACTATTTCCCCTATTTACCACCAACATGAAAATAGAAGCCAGGAAGGTCACACATGCCAAACACCAGACTGATAGCAAATGGAAAAACCTTACTCTGAAAATATGTCAGCATCTAATAAGGTGTTAGAAACACTCCTAGACTGTCAAGGCCTACCTGGAATCCTAGGAGAATTTCTGTGAACATCAATAACAGGCTAAAAAGATTATGAAACTATTCTGGATGCTCTTTCTTGTAGGGTGACTAAATTTACTGGTCAGCATTTGGAAAAAGTGATAAACATGCTCATTTCAGTGTTCATCTCCTGGCAGATCAGTAACAGTGTGCCAGTGGTTCTGGTGTGGTTTCTGGGTGTGTTTTCACACCTGATCAGCTGTATGAGCACAACTGAGAGAAGAACAAGACAGGAGTGTCTGAAACTAACTTTGCTTTTGGAGAGAGAAATGTGGAGTTGCACTCTGCAGAAACTCGCTTTACTTGCCTATTCAAGCTAAAAGTACACGGACAAAGACAGGCAATACTCCTAAAATTAAGTAGTGTGCCTCCAAAATGTATTTCTCATCATTAAAATCATTGCAAGACTTCAGTATTAGGGCTATATGAGGTAAACAAACCAGCCAGCTTACTCAAGGGGATGTTTTCTTTACCATATGACAGCAGCCCACCGATGATGTTTCAGAGGTAGGTGCTGCACAGAGCTGCTACTGACAGGATGCAGCTATGCAAGGGTTCTGTCAAAAGGCACTTGAAGGATTTACCTTTGAGTTGGAAAGCAAAAAAATGCCTTTTAGCATTTCATGCAGACTCTGCCTTTTTTGAGAGGGCATTATTTAAACACCAGTGTCAGCATGAGGTAAAATATGCCCTTCACCCTGACTTAAGCATCTACATTTAGACAACACACAATGTTCCAAGTCAACAGTTTTTGCCCTAGATTCAAAAAAAGGTTATTTTACTTTTCTTAAGGTTACAATCAGCACACACTTCACAGCCCTTTATCAAGCACCATGAGAGATCCACCTTCCTTCTCTTATCTTCAAGGTTCACATTGTATGTCAAAGTTACGAAGACTTTAGACACACTTTCAAAGACAAAGCAAAATTTTACAGACTTCCTTCTCTAACTGCTGACACCATACACTAGAAAAATTTGAAAATGCAAAATGTGCTAGCTGACCTTATTAGTATGAAGGAATGGTGACATCCAGTGGCCATGTGTGCCTGTTTTTACTTGCAGTTTACAACCACATCCATTTCAACACAGAGCTGTGGCTGCCACCAAAACAAAGGGGCTGTAAGCCTAGAGATATAGTGGCAGTTTCACACAGATAAATCCAAGGGCATAAGAACACTTGTAGACTCAACTTCAGTGTTCAGAAAGATACCAACACTTTCAAAGAGTACAGCCAATGTTGGCCAAAGTATCTCTCTTCCTAATTCCTCACTCTTCATGACCAGTTTGAAAACTGGTATCTGTCCCAAAACTTCTGTTCCTATGCCTGCTTTTCAAAACTTACCAAATTGTTCTGTAATGCTCACTACTCTCCAGGAAAACACAGTCATGTTAGGTAGGCAGGACCTGCCAACGGGGTCAACTGTGATGGCAGCCAACAGGCCAGAAGTCAACCCTCCTAATAAAATGAATATTTAAGAATTCCTTGGGTCTTGTTTGAAGCCAGCTGGTTTACATTCTCTACCTTTGATCACTGAAAGAGTCTAGGTTCTTAGGTGATGCACTGAGATATTCCTTGTAGTAAAAAAAACCCCCACATTTTCTGTCCTAGTTTTCCCCTCGAAAGAGAGGCTGCTGTAAATGAAAAGGTCACATATTAAAATAATTTGGGAATCCCTGATGATTCCTGTTTGTTTTATGCCCTGTAAAGTCCTTAAGCTTATAGCTGTATTTCCAAGGAGAAACAATTTGTGAAGTCTGGAAGCCTCCACCCAACATCTAAAAGGTGGGATTGAGCTATCACCTTTGACATGGGTGATCTATGGATATCTGAATCAC
Source organism: Climacteris rufus (assembly GCA_013398175.1). Taxonomy (NCBI): domain Eukaryota; kingdom Metazoa; phylum Chordata; class Aves; order Passeriformes; family Climacteridae; genus Climacteris; species Climacteris rufus. The sequence goes on along the minus strand of VZRZ01006181.1, from coordinate 125,925 downwards.
AGCTCCCAAGCAGGGACTGTGCCATAAACTGCCCATAAGTCTGCTGGAGGATGCCAATTAACACATGATGTTCAGATCACTGCACTGTCCTGCACACTTTGTGATGAAAACAAAAAGCAGAGTCTTTGGAGATCAACTGTTTTTGACTGGTTTTTTGACTGTTCACTACCTTCCAAAGTGAGCAGGAACTTCTGAATCAGAATATACCCATGACAAAAAGCTAGATAATACACAGTAATGGTTCAAACTATATGCCTGCCTCAGGACAAGCAATCCAAGCTGCTTTGCTAGTGGCCATCAAACATGGGAAGCTGAGAGCAGGAGCTAGAGCTGGCAGAGGAATGACTTGAGAACAGAGCAGGAAGTAACCAGATGTACTGCATGGCTCACCGGCCTAGAGAGGAATCTCTGAGCTTCCTATTTTCACTGCATTCACCTCCCACACTGAGGATCCAGCCACTGCTGCCTACTCTGCTCTTGCAAAGACTTACCACAGGCAGACAAAACTGCTATTTCTAATAACAAAACCTACTCAAAGCCAGACACTGCTCAGAACTACAACTAAGGAAATTCCCAGCATGTTGTGAACCCGAACAGCAGGAACTGATAATCATTATCTGATGACTGGTGCCCTTTGTGAAATGAGCTTTGCAGGCCTCAGGCAAGGACTACAGAGATACCAACATCACTAAACTCCTCATAATTGGCATTAATTGTTCCTTTGTTGACAGCAGAGAAGATCTGCCAAGGATTGAATGAATGGTAGTTACTAAATTCATCTCTAGTGATGGCCCTTAAGCACATATCTAGGCTGGTGCAAAGCATTCACATGGACTGTCAATGAAAACTGGGCTCAAGGCTCTGTTAATTGATCTTTTCACACAGTACCTTATTTTTTTAAAAAAAAAGTTCAATTAAGAGACCAAATGGTTCCCATTTAAACAGGGAACAGGATGGATGGTTCTTAGGTGAGGACTCATCCAACACTCCTGCAAGAAAGAATGGTGATGTTTGTGCCTCTCTGAGGGTGGAGGATATGTCTCCTTATAACAGGGATATAAACTTGGAGAAACACCAAAAACTTGCAAATCAGACAGTTGCTCCCTTCTTCCAAACCTCTCCACTGCACTTTAATACCCAGCTGCCAAGGCACAAGAGACAGTGCACAGCAGCTTAGAGATGCAGCTCAGCCTGTATCTCCTGCATGTTTATTTTAAACTTCAGCCTAAGTCTGTTGGAGTAAATTTCCATCCTGAGCCTTCATAGACTTTTGGCTACCTGCCCTTCTAGCTAAGGCTAAATAAGACCTGACATCAATTAGAGCATGCAGAAGGGCCAGCTCAGCCTCCAAAAAAGAGTCAGCACATTGCCTATTTGTGATCCCTCTGTGCTTCCATATATGCTTTGCCTCCTCTGAATTCTAAGCCACCTTAAGGAGGAAAAACAAAAGTTACATAATCACAGGTGCAATTACTCAACCAAAATTTTATTTACTTTACTTTTGCATGATTTGATGCAGAAACAAATTCCTCCAGTAACTTTTCATCCTCTTTTGGACACAAATATGGATCAATCAGTCTATTAAACACTCAAAAATATCCATACAAGAAAGCCTGAAAGTTATGAAATACCACCAAGATCTAAACCAGAAATAGAGAGGGATAAAAAAAGGGGAATTAGGAACTCATTTCAGGTTTTACACAGCTGAATAATTTCACTCAACAGCCACTGATTTAAGAAGTTGGGTCATTCTATAAAACATCAGGGAATACTCTCAGCAGAGTAGTCAGAGGAATTATTCACTATGTTCATGTTTGCCCTGTCTTGGAACCTGGCTCAAAAGGTTCTCAGCAGAATTGGGCTAGAAAGGACAGACAGCAAGACCATCACCCCCTGCAAAAGTAAAACAAGACCGTTTTTGTATCATGCTAAATATGAGGCAGTCCCTGAAATCAAGGAAATGCAGCAAAAATCAACCCAGAAACACACACCACCCTAATACATTCTGATTTCCCAGATCACAAGCAAACCAGGCATCTTGTTCAAGACCTCATCCTAAGGCATACCACCAAAGCGATCAAACAGAGCAGAGCTGGCTAGCCCTAAAATCCTGTCCACTTTCTCCAAGAATTACCTAGGAAACCATAAATCACAGAAATATGGCATGGAAAAGACTTGTGACTACTTCCACCAGAAGAATCTTTCATACACAACTCAACCCATTATTTCGTTGTTTTTCCTTGCCCTCTGGCTCATTCCAGACATAATTACACATTTTAGATTATTGAAAAGCACATTACAGCTACTAAAGTCAGTGCTCTGCTACCAGATATCTCATAAGCCTCAAAAAAAATTAAAATATCAGAATCTACTCTGGCAAACTCATTAAGGAAGAGACTTTTGAAAAAAACTGGGTTATCCAACAGGTCTGACAAATGTCTGTAAACTTTCAAAAAGAAAGAATCGAGGAGGAAATAGCTTATAGAAGCAACTTGAATGCCAAGACTGTCAACTGTCACATTAATATAAATTACATACTTTCTTTGAGCTCTTTTAGACTACAAATCATTAGTCAAACATGATTAATACATAGTCAGTACTCAGAACTATTTTTTGTATCTATATATACTCATAAAGGTATAAATTTATGTGTGCACGCATTTATGTGCATATATATATATACACACACTGCTATATAAAGGCAATGCAAAGATGCTCAGACAAGAAGGAGTCACCCAGTGACAGAAAACAAAGGAGAAGAAATCAGTCAAAGCCATGTTTGATACAAGATTTTCATGTTGCTTGATGGCTTTTGTCAAAAGCAGGAAAGAAGTTTAAGCAAATGGGGAACATAAAAAGGAGAGTTCATCACAAGGAAAACGAAAAGAGCTCAAACACTTCTCCCAGTTCCACAGATAGCCTGCAGAAACACCCCATGGAGAGATCCAAATCTCTACAAAGTAGGGCTACAACTTTAATGCAGCTAAGAAATGGTCTTACTACCAAGTGTTTCTTAGACTTGTTTTTCTAGCTGATACTTTTCCAGTCTTCTGGTCAAGAATGAAGCCCCCTGTTTTGCTAGAATAAAGCTAGTTTTAAGGTTCCCCAGTGTCTAAAAATACCTAGCAATTAAAATGAACTAAAGTGACTGTTAGGTGCACAGCTTTCAAAGGGTGCCAGTCTGATTGGATTTGGAGAAATCCTTTGAGGTACCCATAAATCAAGACAGATTTAAACTTCTTGGACACCAGCCAAAAAAAATCAGAATGAAAAGTCTCTGGGCTTGGAGATGCTGGTGTCAAGCAGCAGGGAAGAAAGGAAAAGTCGAAGCAACACAAACAGGTGGAGTAAACACAGTTATATGAAAACCTTTAAGCAAAAGAATGCTTGATATTTAAATATCAACATTTCATTGAAGAGATCAGCAATGTAACAGTTACCTCTGAGATTTTCCAACTGCTTCTAGACTTGATTATCACAGACTAATGGCAGAGGATTGCCAAGTTCTTCACAAAGACAGACAACAATTGCCAGCTCCACTCATCACTAGCTCACCATATTTTCTGCTGTACATTCCTTGGACTTTTATATTACTTGTCCCATTGGCCTTGGCTTCAATAGTCAGTTTAGATAAAGCTCTGGGGACCTATCATCCATATCTGAAACTGCTTCCTACACATCCTTCCTGGTTACCAGATGGGACATTACACTTTTGTCCCTTCTCCACTCCCCAAACAGCCAGTTTGATTACAAGGGTAATATGAAGGAAAAGATGTTATTGCTTCCCAAACTGACAACATCATGATAAGAAATGTTATTCTTCCTTCCCAGATGAGCTCCAGAACTCCAACTTGCAGCTGTCTAGAGCTTTTCCCAAACAGCAGACAAACTCCAGCCTCTTTCTTCCTCCTCCTGGAGTAGCAGTCTACTACAAGCTATGCCTCATAGCCCCCAGATGAGAAGCACTGGCAAGTTGCTGTGCTACCACTCAGCTTGTGTTTGCTGCAGCTTCTTCTGCAGGTGTTTCCTGAGAGCTGCAAGGAATGGGCAGGAGCCATGCATGCCATCACACAGTTATCTTCACATGCTGCCACCCACATGGAAATACTTGCAAGCCAATTCTGTCATTTTGTACTGAACTGCAAGAGACCTTGCAACCTGAACTGCAGCATTACACAGCTGATGTTCTGCTGGGTGTGTGCTGGCCCCAGGCACTGGTTCACATTTGGCCTATTTTGCAACAGGGTAGCAGTGGCTGGAATCTCAAAGGCACAGAGCAGAGGCATGGAGAGAAAAGAGCAGCAAGTAATGTGAAAGAAAACTTCTCACTGAAGCACTAAGATTCAGTGGCCATGGATAGAGACCACCTTTCAAAAAGCAAAAGTAGTGCTGCCAAAAATCAGCCACGTGGAGTTGAAACAGCAGAATGGAAAACCCACTTTCAAGCTCAGCATCAATCTGAAGATTTCCAAAAGAGTTTTTCTCAAGTTACTGTTACACAAAAGCTCCTGAGACAGTGTTCTGAGCAGCTTTAACATTTCCACTGTTTGCAGGCTTTTGAAAGCCATTAGATAATGCAGTTGTCTTCTGCTTGTCCAGGAAATTCTAATTCACTCCAGTTGAGTTACAAGCTGTTTGAAAAACCTAACCAACCAACAAAAAAATCCCTCCTACACAGTATTTTCCTTTTTGTATTCATGCTGCTTGAGGAATTTCTGTTTATGAACAAAATACAGCTTAAAAAACTACACTGCACTACCAACAAAACAGCCACAGCCATACAACACTGAAAATGCTTGCCAGCACCAGCCAAGGGCAAGGAAGGAAAAAAAAATTAAAAATCTAAATCATATTCCTGTGACATGGTTTTGCAAGCTTTCTATAAGCACAGCCCCCCCCCACCAAAACACCTCTCAGAGATGTAACAGCAGATCTCCTCCCATATCCCTCTGTGCACTGCACAAGAGTGCAGCAACCTGCCAACAACAACTTATCCTGGAGATGTCAGCTCCTTTCCTGGCTCCAAAGCCCATGAAATGGGTGGGTTGCCTTTCCCAGTCTGCTGACCCACTTTGTGAAGCTGCAGTTAATGGCCTGCCAGTAGCTGTCAGCTCTCATCTACAGCCCTTTCCAGCACTGTGGACAGGTGTTCCAGCATCTGAAGACAACTAAAGATGCAATTTGCTTTAAAAAATGAAAAAACTTGTAGCATTTCTATAATTATATAAATATTTATAACAATCTATAGAAAGATCAGAGGAAGTTCAGAAGGGCATCTAGATCATTTCCCCACCTCACAGCTTACATTAACTCCCACAGAGGCCACAATGACTTTTTTTTTAGTCTATGGATGATCCTACTTTAAGGATAAGGTTGGACCATTTGAAGTCCATTTCACCCTGAATTCTCCTATGATTTGTAAAATGCTGATACATATTTAGATAAGGAATGTGTTATAATTTCACACTAAAACTAAACCTTGTAACCTCTTCTTGAAAACCCAAGGAACTTTTAAAGCTGGACTGAAAGAAAACAAATGGCACTATCTGCTTCTTGAGATTTATTAAGTCCAGCTGTTTGCTCCTTCTTCTGGAGCATAAGAATTCTGACAAATGCTACAATCACATGATCACACACCACTCTTTCCTCTGAGCTTTGAAACTCAGCCTGTATTTGGAACAGATACACAAGGAAGGGGGACAGAAGCCCACAGAGACTGGGTATGGGAAAAGTCACACAAATGCTTTAAATCTAAACTGCTTCACACTGAATCCTAGAAATCACATTTATCTGCACTGACAGAAAGTCAGTGCTAGAACTCATGAACAAAGCCCAGCTGTGTTCCAGTGAATTAAGAAAGAGGCACCACACATGCAAATCTGCTGCACTATTGTTGTGTTACACTAGTAACACCACTCCTTATGGAGCACACAGAGCCATTCTGAAAAACATCTGCTCCAGTATGGGCTGATGGGCACCACTACAGCATCTGCCCAGTGTTCTCATGTCTAATATCTTCACACTGCTGTCTCCAGACATTCAGACAGTTCAGTTATACCCCAGAGAGTCACCAGTTGCTCCTTTGTTTTCCATCCTTACCTTCTCTCCACTGGAGTAGAAGAAATAACGCAATCGGACAATGTTACAATGATCCAACTTTCTCATAATCTGGAGCTCTCTGTTCTGAAACAAGAGAAAAGCAAACAATTAGAAAAATTTCTTGTGAAAAATGGTAAAGTACCGTAGCGAACACTTTGATATAAAGATACAGAAGCTGACAAACCAAAGAAGAACTAAAGTTGGAATGAGGCAACAGCTTTCATACATTTGTTAGTATTTGTCGCAATTACTTTATCATTGAGAATATTGCCATTTCAGTACATTTTCTCTCTAAAATAAACATTCACATATCCATCACAAAATCCAAGAATTACCTACTTGCATTATCAAAGGGTCAGTGGTAAAAGGCAAGAAAACATTAAATTTCCATTTTTACTTTCTGATCTTACAATAATACAATGTATCAACCAGAAGGGTTGGAAGCCTATCCCCCCTGAATACTGTAAAAATAATGCAAACATTGTAAAAGCAAACATAACATTTCCACCTACATGCCCACCCTCCTCTACAGTGCAAGAGAGGTTTGTAACTAAAGATATTTTCCTCTACCATTCTTTTTGCAATACCAACAAAAAGCACCTGAAATCGAGTAGGCAACTCAGTTCCCACTTTTGTTCAACCAAGGTTAAACCAGGTGTAGACAGAGAGAACAGCGTTATTTTCCCATTTTGTATCCACCTGGAAAAGCTGTTAAAATAAAATCAGTTCATCACATGCATGATAAACTGGGGACTTTACTGCAATACCCACTATAAATGAGGCCTGAACAAATGAGGGATCTTATAACCTAGCAGATAAAAACAAGTGAAGTTTTGAATTGCAGGTATGAATAAAAACAAGCAAGTAAAATTAGCACAGCTATGTTTGTTATGCTTCATATCACAGCTGTTGCTACAACACTTTTTTCCTATGGTCACATTTACACATTGATGTTTTTCCTTTCTCAATTAATATACAATCTGCAGCTACAAAAATAGAAGGTATTCCACTTTTCACTTTGATCATGGGACTGCTAATCATCCATCCTAAACTAGCTAGAACCAATACACTAGACTCATTCACTGGTCTTTACTAGCAGTATTAACTCTGGCCAAGTTCAGGCATATTTGGGAAGGGAATTCTTTAGCCACCACGCGTTTTCACACTCAAATGCACAAAGCTAACACACACTTTGTGCAGTGCCGATGTCAAAACAATTATTTCAGATTCAGTGTTATCAGAGGGTCACGTACGGTGTCTGCCACCGCAATTAATTGTCAAGGAACTCCGCAAGAACCACTCAGAGCTTCGAATGTGAACGTGGCTACAAACTCTGCTTTTAATTCCTCTAAGCCCTGTAGCCTTAAAAAAAGAGAGGTGCTACATAGGATGCAGTATCATTAATCCTATCAACCCTGCCACCCGCTGACTGAAAAAATACTTCAGCCTTAGCCAGCTCTTTCCAAACACGAGTGACATCTCACACAGTTATCAGCTGCCCATTAGCCAGCCAGCAGTGCAGGAGAAAGCAACTCCTTCCCTGAGCCTGCCTGCCTTCTGAACAGAATCAAGCCTAAGACTGGCTGGAGCATACCAAGACAGGCCTATTCTGTACTGAAACATGAAGAGAGAAAATAAGTGAAAGCAAGGAGAGACCTCTGAGGCTTTTGTGTCTCTCCTGAAATCTTATGGAGTGAATTTGAGAAAGAGGAATACAAGCTTCACCACACAACCCTGTCAATATGCCTCACATCTCACAGAGAAAAGCATTCTCTTGGTAGGAACAGGAGCTCACATATTCTCCACTTCTTTTTGATTGCATTTAATAAAGAATAAGTCAGTTTCAGGAGTCATGGCTGGGGTTTCTGTGCTGGATAGTACAACTCAAACTTCAGATCAACAGAATCTCATCCTCTTGTCTTGTCCAAGCCGCTGCTGGCTCGGTGGTGTCTCCCTGGACCTTACAACATGAGGCAGTTTTCAGCTGTTGAGTCAAAGCAGGGATAGTTGTAGATCCCACTGGTTACAGAATCATCTCTTAAAACAGAAGATTAATTTCTCCAGTTGGCTTTTATGGCACTTAACAGTGTTACTATAAGACTAAACCTAACTCTACAAGTTCTAGCACCTCAACCAAATTCCACCAGCATTTCATAGCGCAACATATGTCAAGTAATTTCTTCTTCTGTTTCTCCTACTGACTGTGAGATGGGAGTAATAATTTTTATGTCATAGATTTACTGGAAGAAACATGAATATACTAAGCATTAATGTGCAAATATTATTTTGGCAGTATCTCTACTAGCTTCTTAAAATACCCATACACACTCTAAGTCAGGTTATCACTTCATGTTCTTTACGTAGTGTGTACATGCTCATTGGATACACTGGAAAAAAGAAATCAGCAGAAGTTATTCTAATGCTAGGCTGAAGTTATATTTATACTCTGGTATCTCATGCTAGCACAAACACAGTCTCTGCCCACTGTGATGCCTTCCACTCTGATCCATCTCCTTCGGCTCTCATCCTGACCATCTGCTGCAGCTGCACAAAGAGTTTCAAGAGGTGCTAATATCAGGGATAAGTCATAAACCAGTTACACAGTAACCTATATCTTGCATCCTGTGACTACGCAGAAGGAAACATATCTAAACTGTAATCTTAGTTAAACAGTCACCTCAGCTATCTTAAAACCAAGCTGATCTCTAATCACCACTCCCAGGTGGAGTTAAAACTGGAAATACTCGAAGAGTTGCAAAGCTCGAATCGGGTATGGCAGGGGAACAGCTACTGATGTTCAAGTACTGATCCTTTAAAGAACTAATTTTTTCTCAGATTAAGACTTCAAGTAGTCTCACTTTACCATGCATTTCCCTGTATACATCTTAAATAAGCAACAAACTTTTCACATCATAATGTGGGCTATTAAATACCAATGCAGTGATGCATGGGGGGAAGGGGAAATACCAGATTATAACCAGGGAACCTTTGGTGAAATGAACAGTGTCAGACGTCATACACCAAATGCAAGAGACAAAATGCATGTCTAAAGATAATGCAAACTAAAACCATTTCAAACCATGCTGATGAGAAAGGCTGGCAGTGCACGTTCAAATTACAGGGTGGATGAAAATGTAAGGCTCATGCTTATCCTTAACTTGTCATTTTTGTCTTCCAAGAAACATGGACACAAAGTCAAAGACTCAAAGAGGAGGAAGTTATTATTCTTTCCTGTTCTCCCACCCCCTCACACACAGGAAAGGGCTTAGTTTGCGAACTGAACGAGTGCACCAGGCCTGGTAAACACTGCAGAAAAAAGCAATATCCTTCAGCAGCAGCCTTGCCACAAGAGAGGAGCCAGCAGACATCTGTCCACACCAAAACGTGCCTCTGCGGCACACCTTCCTCTGAGGAGCCACAAATCCATTCATGGGACTATGAACAGATTACTCAGCACATTTTCTGCAGTTCAATTTCTTTATCTAAAATAGATTTCTTTATCCAGAAGGCAAAGGCTGCTGATGCAGACTGCTTTATGATCAGTGCATTTAAGCCCTTCGCTGACTACTGAAGCAAACCCCACGTGACAAAACCCTGCTCATCCCTTACGAAGACAACTTTCCTAGACCAGACTGCCTCTTATCTGTTCATTATGTGGAAGAAAACTGATTGCTCATCAAGGCTAAAGATTTGGTTGAAGATTGCCAAGACATCAGATTTATAACTTCAAAGCAGAGCCAATAAAGCTCATGAGGATTCACACCTTCTCTCCCAAGTTACAGCCCCAATCCCTCGGAGTTGTGCTAATGCTGCACTTGATACAAAACCACTAAAGCAAGGTCGTTTCTGCCTCACTACAGCAATCTGCTATTACAGACCAGGATAACCATCACTCCCTTCCCTCCATCCAGGGATTTCTAGAGCTGAGCCAGTTTGCATTCATCGCTCCTAAGCTTTGCCTTCTCCCCACCTCACACCCTTGCTGCCCCCTTCTCCCTCCTCTTCTTACCACAGGGGATCAAATGACTGGACAATCAGAGATGAGGCTTTATGGACTGACAACTTCCTGAACTGGACTAGAGCAAATGGAGATGAAAGGTTTTGTACAGCTCATGTCAGCATGACATTGTCAATATAAATCTAATGAAATGGGGAACTATCACCTGGATCCAGCTCAGAAGAGAACTCCTTAGCTAAAGGGCATGCTGGGGTCTGATTTTTGATTTTCTTCTGAATCGCCTTTTTAAAGTCTCACCAAAGTTCTTTGAGGATTACGTTCAGTGCAGATGAAACGGGAGAAATCAGAAATTTATATTTTTGCTTTGTGTCACACCAAGGACACGACCTGGTTCTTGTGAACAGATGAAATTGTGTATGTCTTGAACTTTTAGAGAAGATATCTTTTAGATGGAAAGGCAGGATAAGCTACCAATCTAATTCAAAAAGTACCTTCAAGCATCAGACTTCTTGCTTAAATCAAGCAGGGCCAGCAACTAAACTTATTTTTGCACTTTCTGAACAAATTTTTATTATTCTTGGTGGAATGCCTTCAAATGATGAAGCTCAGTACCTTGTGTTCTTCTATCAAACTGGAAAAACAGAAAATTGAGGGCAATTGCATGAACTGTGGCATTACAGATGGATGGAAGCAGTACAGGTAGATCCAAATTTCCCAGGATACACACTATTCCTGCTCTTGTACAGGTCATGTTTACTGTTTCCTCCTTTTCTCTGCTTCCACCATAATTTTCTCCATTCTACCACATTTCTTATCCTTCAGTAAAGATTTTCCCACCATGATGAGCAGGAAGAGAAACCCATGGGCAAGGCTGGGGAAGAAACTGATTTCCAGCAGGAGGCATGAAGACAGTGATGAAGCAGCAGAGCTTGCCTTCCCCCCCCGCCCCCCACTTCTTCCCACTGGTACAGGCAGAACAATCCATCATGTTCACTCACCTTCACCTGCTGCACTGCTGAGCCTGCCCCGAGAACAGGCTCAGGCTGAACACTTGAGAGACTTGAAGCATTTTCCATCCAGCAGCAAAAAAGCTCTTTATTCTGCCCCTCTCCCACAAGAAAGAGGCTGGAGTCCAAGCACAGGGCAGCAGGCACATTCTGACAGAGGCTTTCAGTGTCATCCTGGCCAGCTTTGCCCGATGCCTTGCAGGGACAGCTGCTTGCACAACAATGAAGCCACCCCTCCTAGACTGAGCTTTGCAAAATGTACCAAAACAAAAAGACTCGAGACCACAGAGGATGCCACTGAAATAACATCTTACAGGTCACCACGGGGTAGTGGGATCACAAACCCCAGCACATTTAGCTCATTTTCACTAATATTGATACTAAAGCTCCAATCCTAGTATGTGTTGTTTGTCCTAAGATTACTAGGACAGACTGCAAAATAAAAGCTATACCATACCTTCTCTAAAAACTCCTGAAGCTGCCTGACCCATTCCTCCAAAGATGGATTTCAAACACCATCAGTCACAACATTTTTCACACTGCCTTGCTGTCAGCAAAAGTATTATAGAAACTACTCTCTCAGAACTGGCTTCCACAGATATACGATAATTCAGGCATTTTACAGAGTAAAGGCCAATTCCTACATCCATCTTGCCCCAAGCTATCACTAGAATACATTAGTGCCTGGAGAAAAAAGTAGAGCAAGAAGGGCTTAACTACAGAAGCCTGGGCTGGGAATCTGCCCGTGCTGGTCATCAATAGCCACCCATGACAAGTCCATTTTGTAGGGAAGCAATTTAAAGCAGAGATAAATGTCAACAAGGATCACAGTCTTCCTCATTTACATTTGAGGCGTGGATTAGGACAAAGCCCCACTCTCCCCCTCCTGCCAGTCATGGCATATTTACAACACCAGCAGATGTAATTTGGGGTGGTCTCCATTTTTAGCACATCTGTTAGTCTCAAACTCAGGCAATCGTGACCTTTAATCCAGGAATACAGGACAATGCCAACAAGCAAATACTATCTATTAAATATCTGTATGGATGACATACCAAGAGCTGTAATGCCACAACAGCCACCACCCAGTTCGTGTTGGTCCATCAGTGACTGTTAAAAACACTTGGAGCCCAGCAGGGCTGACTCCCAGGTCAGAAAGTCCAGATATCTCGTCCTGCTGCAACCTCTACCAATGTGTAACACATGCACGTGCACAGAAGCACTTTTGAGGGTTAGCAATTGTAGAAGCACTTTGACATTTACAACCCAAAAAGTCCCAGAGACGCAGATCGAATACTAACTTATATATTGCTAACATTCTCAGATTCCCTAAGGAAAACAACAAATAAAGAAACAGAAATAAACAAAAAAGAAATGACGATAGCCATCAGCAGTTTACAGTACAAATATAGAATTGCTGCTTTAAATAATCTCACCCTCCACCCCTTCCTTATTCCTCTTCCTGCCTGCCATTCATAGGAATCCCAATCCTCATACAAGGGAAAGCCCAAAGGCGAAGTGCTTCTCAAACAGGAGAGTAAGGAGTGCACGTGCACTGTGCTGTGCAAGGGGCACGAGCAGAGGAAGCTGCCAGGGGGTCCAACACACAGAACACTTGTGGATGCACTTCCGTGCAACTCGGTGAACTGTGCCTGCAACTTGCTCTGTTTTACTACATAACCAGAAGCAATCAAAGGCTCCGAATCCAGCTTCACCTTGCTACCAACACTGCCACGCTTTTCACTCTTTTTCACCACATGAAAATCTCATCATGAAGACCCTGAAGCAACAGAGGATGGAGACGCAGGGCAAGGCTGCACCGCAGAGCGTTTCTGACGCCGCCTGCCAACACCCACAAGAGGCAGAGGCACAGAGCGCTTGCGTCAGCTGCGCTCTGTCCAAAATTTAGTACTGAGCACAGCGACCTTCAGCCTTGGCAGGGCTACAGATCAGGGCAAAAAGTGTCAGCTCTGAAGGCAGCAGCAGGCAGGACCTGTCTGAAGAAGCCAGTGGGCAGAGCATGCCGGGCTGGAGCTGGAGCCAGGCCAGGGCAAGCTGAAGGCAGAGGGTTCAGGCGTAGGTGGGGCCACCAGAGCACTCCCAACCTGCAAACCCGTGATTTATTAACAGCTCCACTGAAATTAAAGAGAAGGCAGGGACTGCAGGAGTCAAAAACATGCTTTAAACTAAAGCTCTAGAATAAGGAGTGAAACAAAATCACACAGCCACCACAAAGGTGGGCCAGATTTCATTAGCCCTGTAAGAACTACAGATTTGAACCACAACCATGCAGTAATGAGTGAGCTGACAGACGTACTGGATGAAAATGTGAGGTACTGACACACATCTTGTTTTCACTCTGTTAATTCCTTCTATTCCAAATAATCTCAGGCATTACACCCCTTCTCACTAAGGGACCCCACATGCTCTGAAGTTTCTCATTCCTCCCCTGGGCAGTCAGCAATGGCAAGTGCCATATTATGTCATCTCCAGGCTGCTCTCTCCAACGCAGAATGCAGTCCCTAAGCAGAAAACTTGATCTTCATACAGCTATTACACATAGTTTCCCATAACTGGAAAAAGAAATGGCTTATTTGTGTTCTTAAAAGATAAAACAAGCCTTGATCTCTTCTGGGAGAACAGGGGATAAAAAAAAAAAATCAGACTTTTCTTTAATTTCCTTCCTGTATCTCAGCAGTTAATTGAACAGTGGAAGACAAATTCGTTAGCTCATTGTTGCCTCTTTGAATGGAAGTGGAGTTTAAGAGCCTCTCACAGACTTAATACCATCTCTAAATTCCTTCCAGCTTTGGAAGCTTGAGACTAAACTTGGACTACAAATTGATTTCCAGCATCACATCACTTATGGACCACAACCTGAAATTCACTAAGTCATTTTCAAGTGGTTGTTTCAAATATTGTGACCTGATGAACAGCTCCATTTTACACTGCCATTCTACAGCATCTACTGTGCTCTGCCAGCAGTGAGTCCAGATGCAGGAGGAATTGCAGTGCACCCAAGATAAAAGTCAGAAAAACAGATCTAAGTCTGAAACTCAGAGAGATTGTTCTAGTCCATTACAAGATTGAAACAAAGTGCAGGAAGGAGAATAATTGAAAGGAAAAGTATTTTCTAAAAGGCAGCCCTATGCTTTCAGAGATAATAATAGCCATTCTTTTTCAGTGGAAGCACAGAGGATCTCTGTTAAAAAACTCTTAGAGTAAAAATCATTTTCCTTTCATAGAAACAGCAGTCAGAGTTTTCCTCATATTTTGATTTTTAACTCTTCAACTAAGAAAGTAAGTACAAAAATGCCTATAACATCAGTCCTCAGGGAGTCTGCAACATCCACAGAACCTTACACCTGTAACCACAACCAGAACAGGTTGCAATTAATCTATTAATCAAATAAGTTCCAATCTCCCACGGGCATAAGACATTTGCTGGGTTGCTAATCACTATGTTATTAAACATTAATGAAATGTTTTATTACTCTTGGCCTTCTCTTCTTACATATGATGTAGCAGATGTTTCATGCAAACAGATTCCAAAGGACTTGCAAAACAAAAACAATTTCTCCTCATCCTCCAAAAAAAATATTTATTTAGGGAACAGGTAAGTGCTGCTTCCAAAGGTTTTTTTCCTTTGTCCCAGGCCTATTGCAACATGACATGAAAATGCCTGATGTTACAAATCATGAGGGGCTTTTATTTCAATCCAGATGACTCCCTCAGACCTGAGAGACAACATTTAAATTAGAAGACACAAAAAAGGGAAATGACAGGTAAAGACTGAGCGGGGAGCAAAGGGGGAATGGAGCTGGCAAGTGGAATTAGCTGCCTGAAGATGATTATTTGCAAAGCAGAATTAAATTTTCAAGAAGTAGGATTTCTTAATAATGAGCTCCCAGATAATGAAGCTTTTTAAAGGTTAAGCACTCCCTGATGAGGGAGACTGGACAGCTACTCCTCTGGGGGTGGGGGAATGGGAGAGGAAATTGGCTCAACTCCAGCAGTGAAGTTAAAATTGGAACTTAAGACTCCTTACCTTATGCACATATATAATAAGCTATTCTCCCCAAATTCCTGTTGGGTTCCCCACCCTCTGGTTTGATAAGTTTGTCATAAGCAGATAACAAAACTTATTAGCTACTGATGTAATTAATAAAACTGCTGTAACTAAGAAAACCACCACATGGGAATATCAGGTATAAGATAAACTTAAAATAATAAATACTCTACCAAATTTCAGATCACAGCCACATGTGTAAGAATGTTTCAACATTCCTTCATAGTTTTATATATAAAAACAATTCACACTTCCCCAAATGCGTATCTTCATATAACAAGGCTGGAGAACATTCTTCCCAGAGTTGCAAAATGATTTCACCAGTTGACCTTTGCTAGATACAGGCAACCTATCATACCCTTGGAAAGGGAAAGCCAGCTATGTCAAATTCACTGCAAGCTATTGAACAATTAGTGTTCCAAGTTTGATAAAACAGGTTATCAGACTTCTTGCTTGAGGGTTTTTTCCTTAGTCAGCATTAGTGCTTCTCAAACATTGTCCCATTTTTCAAGAAATCATTTCCTTAGGCAAAACGGTGTCACAGTACTGAAATGAAGATTAGGAAAACTTCACATTCACTTCTAGCCTAAATTGCCCCAACAGAAAAGGGTACACAGAAGAACAAGTTTTAGTAGCTATTTGCATACCAGCTGTGGTTGTCAATGACAAATTTAAAAGCAGAGACACACCACTACAATCAGATTCACAACTTAGTCACACTAAAAAGGACTACAGATCTCCAAAAGAAAGAAAGGTGCAGAAACAAATTATTTCACATGTCAGGTGAGCACCACGAATTTAAAGTGGCACACTTCAAGCAAATTTCACACAGTTACACTACCAACTATGGGCTTCCAGCTTCAGAGTTTCCCAGGCACCAGGTCCAGCTGGTCCAATGCAGGGCAGGGGAAACCTAATTACCATGAAGTTCAGTCCTTCTTCCCCCAGTATGTGCAACAATCATAGAATTACAGAACGGTTTGGGTTGGAAGGGATCTTCCAGATCACCTAGGTCCAACTCTTCTTCCATGGACAAGGACACCTTCCACTAGACCAGGTTGCTCAGCACCCCATCCAACCCAGCCTTGAACACTTCCAGGGCTGAGACATCCACAGCTTCTCTGGGCAGTCTGTTCCAGTGTCTGTCCACATGCACAACGAAGAATTTCTTAACTTCTAACCTAAACCTACCCTCTTTCAGTTTAAATCCATTCCCCCTTGTCCTATCACTACGTGCCCCTGTAAAACATTCCTCTCCAGGTCTATTGTAACCTCCTTTAGGTAGTGGTAGGCTGCTCAAGGGTCTCCCTGGAGCCTTCTGTTCTCCAGGCTGAACAACCCCAACTCTCTCAGCCTGTTTTCATAGGAGAGCTGCTCCAGGTAGCTTCCTGGCTTCCAGAATAAAATGAGTACTTGCACATAACCCTGTAACCAGTATACAGAAGAGAACTGCTAAGAACAAGGGACTGAGGGAACAAAGATTACTTAGTCAGACCAATCATCTTGGCACTACATCATCCAAAGGTTTGTCAGCAGCCATCACCAGATGCTTCCAAGGAAGGCTCAAAAAAGCTCAGTTCCTAGTCCTCTGGGACCCTGAAACCTGAAGACTTGGACATTTAACCTCTCCTTACTGAACTTGTAAGTTGTTTCCAAAAACGCATTTGGTAGAACATAAGAGACTCAATGCAAGTCGATCACAAATCATGTCAGAAAGTGCTTCCTACACCACTTACCACCTTTTCAATAGACTACACATTCTCTTGTGTTTAAGAAAGGGCTACTGAGGAGACTCTCATAAACTAATTCATTGAAACATCTGCTGTTAATAAGAATGCAAGTTGCAAAACCTTCACTGACCTTGCCATATACTTGCCACTACAAGATCTTATTTTCCATTGTTTAAGGAGATCTCCCACTACACAACACACATCATGCAGAACAGACATGCTGTGGGGATGACCTGGAGTTGAGTAATGATCCTGCCCCTCTACTCAGCTCCAGTGAGGCCATATCTGGAGTGCTGTGTCCAGTTCTGGGCTCCTGAGTATAAGAGTGACAGGGAGCTCCTGCAGTGGGTTCAGTAGAGGGCTGTGGAGATGATGAAGGGCCTGGAGCACCTCACATACAAGGAACAGTTGAGGGAGCTGGGCCTGTTCAGCGTTGAGAAGAAACAACTAAGAGGGGACCCCACCAATGTCTGTAAGTATCTGAAGGAAGGGTGTCAAAGAGGATGAAGCCAGGCTTTTCTTGGTGGTGCCAAACAATGGGACAAGAGGCAGTGGGTCGAAACTGAGGGACAGAATTTCCACTGGAATATGAGGAAGAACTTCTTCACTGTGCAGGTGACCAAGCACTGGAACAGGTTGCCCAGAGAGGTTGTGGAGTGTCCCTCACTGGAGGTATCCCACGACCATCTGGACACAATCCTGTGCCATGTGCTCTGGGATGACCCTGCTTGAGCAGGGAGGTTGGAACAGGTGACCCACTGTGGTGGCTTAGAACCTGACTCATTTTGTGTTTCCGAGAATTCAGTTCCTTCCCCCACACCTCATCAGTGAAAATTTTTTTTACATTTTGTTAAAATAAAACTCTGCAAAGGGTGCTGAGGCCCTTTTGCAATCAAAATCCCAACAGGATGAAAGAATGCAGATTATTGCCTGCTGAGGATGTGGTACTGCCTGCCTTGCTTATGTAAGCAAGACAGTATCACTCCCTACACATTCTGCACACAAGGTTAGGTGAAGACGAGAGTCACCAGATCTTGTGCTCACCGCGTATTTACACTCGGGAAAATTCAAACAAATTTTCAAGGTGAATCAGTTAAAGTTTTCTACATTGTTTAGCTGGACAGCTGAATTCAGAAGGGTCTCAGACAAACTTATTTCTCTTTGAAAGTTCATTATCTACTCAAGAAGTCACCTACAGACTTATTACCCACAAGCAGATCCATGCAGACGAGCCAGTAGGACAGCATGCCACAGCTCAGTGCTCCACCAGGAAGGGACTTTCTACCACCACCTGCACACGGCGTTGTGCTTTTGCACTGGGTACAGGCTGTTCCCACTAGCAAGGCCGACTCTTTCCAAGAGATATTCATCAGGTTAAATCCAAACAAGAGCCCTTGCACTGTTTATCCTTCCTGCTAATTGATGGCCTTCATGCTGCCACAGAAATTGTTCAATGAATACACTGACTCTGTTATGCCTCCAACACTCCAGGCAACCCTCAACATGCCCTAGTTTTCCTATGTCTCATACTACTTTCTTGTCCTACTAGATCTGTTAGCCCCATGTGAAAGCAGATAACCTTTATGCCTGTTATGCAGTTACAGAAACAGAGTCATTGCCTACCAGGAAATCCAGCATACCATCTGGAAACCATGTCCTTTTTTGCCCTTTCGAAGTTATGTTGACTTAATTAGGAAAAAAAAAAAAAAGATATAACCAAGTTCTTGACTATTTGTTCTGGCTCTTCAAATGCTGACTCCAAACACCTGCTGTGGTTTCCAGCACACTGGAGGAAGAACGTTGCTATTTCATATGTTCTCATACTGCTGCTTTTGCAGATATCTACATGACAAGTAGATAGTGTTAATAAAGCCAGTATAACCAAGGAAGCCCCAGGTTTCAGAGACAGGCAATTCTAGTCCAGGTTATTGTGATGCTGCACTAACAGAAGAATCTAACCTAGAAAAAATACAGCGCTACTTTTAAAAAAACTAACAAGCTTTTAATATTGCCGCAACCAAAAATTATCAGCTCTTACCACTTTCTAACTTTATAACGAAGAATTGCTCACTATTTATAAATATGTTCAGCAGAGCACTACAAATAAAAACCTATTATCCCCGTTTTTAGAAATTCTTCCGAAAGCTGTGCTCACCTCAATTCTCTTGCTCTACATCCTGCTACTCCTGCCAGACTTCATCTGAAATGTGCTTACAAAGTTGCTCAACATCAGAAAACTAAGCAAGTCCATCCACATAGGATACTGAACCGAATCTTCCTAATGTTTCCCAGCCCATGCACTACATTTGGGAGTAGCAAACTGCTGTGTCCTCATTCCCACACTTGCACACTTACTACTAATTCCCCTGTTAGTCAGCAACACATCTTTTTAAAGGTTCCTCTATTATTTAACAGCAAACCTGAATTTTCCACTAAAGTGCCCACACGCAACGTCAACATCCACTTATGAACTTCTACTCTAAAAAGGGGAAAAAAATTAAAGAAGGGAAAAAAAAATTAAACAAAGGAAAAAATCGTTGAGCAATGCAACCAGTGGACAGCACAGGAAGTAGTAATCATGTCCCACCACAACACCCAGATAAGCTACACTGTCCCACTGCAGGGACTAAGTAGCCTGCAACAAATTATTTCATTTATAATCAATCAAGATTCTTGCACTGTTACATTCATCTGGTATAAACGAGATGTCTGCTTTCAAGCCCAAAAAACCTGGTACAACCTTTATGACTCATGTGGCTGGTGAGATTAAAGCAAAATGAATGCAAAAGGGCCTGCAAACTCAGTCTGATAAGCAGATCCTTGGTCAAATCTTTGAATGAAGAAAAAGAAGAGGATGAATCTTTAAAAGACATCAAGTCATATATTCTGTCTTCATCACTTGATAAAGCTTAGGGGGGAAAACAAAATGCACTATCTTTTTATGACAGAGTCCTTTTTGAATTAAAAAAAAAAAGAAAATTAGATCCAGCTGTTGTTTTCCATATGCATTGTTATGCTTCAGTGATTCAGACTGGATGTTTGTGTTTTGACTGGTTAGCTCAGGACCTAAGCAGTCTAATCACCATGGCTGGGCTTTCAAAGGAAGGGCACAAATGAAGACGTGAAATGAGCACCTTTGTTGGGCCTGTAACAATTAGACCTGGCTTCAAATCTTAGAAGAACTACAGAATATAGATGCCCATAGTCTGTTCATTTGCATAATGACACATATAAGAACCTCCATTACTCATCTCAGTTCACTGTACTAGGCACTACATAAACAAAAACCCACTCTGAAGAAAGCAGACTGCGTTCTCCTTAGTTAAAACTTTGTAACATATATTTAAAAATATGATAAACATCACACCTCACATTTCACCTTAAAGAAGAGTGAGTCCCTTCCTTGCTCCTGGCCAAAAAAACATTACAAATGCACAATGACCACTTTTTTGACATCACTCATTATATTTTAAAACAAGTACCAACACAGTACCAACACACCAAGGACTGTAATTAGAATTTTCCTTAATGAAATAAGTTTCTCATTACCTTTCTAGAAATGTTTCTTATTTTGGCTTATTACATACTACACTCAAATAAAAATCAGATTCCGTTTTATTTCCTGCAGTAGATCAGACAGGAGAGTCTAGGTCAGCCAGCAAAATCTCACTCTACATTATCCTTTAAATTTAATTTTCCAATGTTCCAAATGTGCCATATTTCACTGCATAATGCAGACGAAAGATGTGATGGAAAAAACCAAGTGGAACAAAAAGCCAAAACAAGCTTTCTTCAAAAACATGCAAAGTAAAGTAGCAGAACAGTAATTCCTTATATTGTGTAGGCTAAAAATAATTCTGTTGGTCACAAACATCTCACCTTCTCAGTCATCAGGGAGCAGGAAGTATCCAAGTCACAGGAAAAAAGTGACAGCATTGCTAATTCTAGAATATGCTGAACAGTCTGAACTGCCTCTGTCTCTGCGCTTTACAGAGGCTTGACAAAGTACTTAAAAGAGCTTCCTTCTATTATTTTCCCATGTCTTGGTACTACTTTTTCAAGAAGCAATGGGCAGTGCATATATTGCCTTTACCAGCAAAGAAAACAATCATCCATTACATGGCTCTCAAAGTTTTGAATACCTCCCAGAAGGAGCATGCCATTTGGTTATAAAATGTCAGGTCTTCTCAAGAAAACAACTGGAAAACAAAAATTATTCCCATTTTCACATTTATTTAACACTTCTTCATTTTGTTTGCTGAATTTGAGTTACCCCTCTTCAAGAAAAGTCACAAATTAAAAAAAAAACAAAAAAAAAAAAACCAACAGAGAAACAAACCAGCTCAATTACAAGGTTTTAAACAAAGCCAAAAGGGCTGAACTACAAGACAGTGCTGGAGGGTACAGCACGGCTGTCTTGGTGACACATGAATGAAAAGATCTGTCCCACTTCCTTGCTTCAGGAAGCCTCTGTTGAGCAGCAGGTGGATCTCTCCTGTCCTTTCCATGACCAGCATTTTATGGGTTATCCCTTCTTTCCCCTCAAGTGCAATAGCTGCCGCAGCAGAATATTTGAATAACAAATACTGAGTTCAAAAGGGACACAAAGTTTGCCACTGCCTGATTTAGCAGTCATCCATTTTAAAGACAAAAAAAAAGTCTGTGTTCACTGGCAAAAACTGAATTATTTGATGCTATATTCCGATTGTGCTCCAAGACTGGAATGTTGCACCAAGGATAATTTAACCAAGTAAGAATTTAGTAAGCAAGTGAGAGCCACAGGTAGGTAATGTTGCTAGATGTAAAATCTGTTTATGCTAAATCTTCTGTAGCCAGACAATCTCCTGCTGTGGGACTTCTAAAAGAGAACACAATGGTGCAACAAAGAGCCTTGAAGTATCTGCATGCACCAAACATCCAAGCAGTCTCAAAAGCACCATTTTTATCCCATCAAGCATCAGCTAATCTTCTATTTATGCTCTACATAATACTCTTTTCCCTAACTGGGAGACAGGTGCAGAAGGTTCCTCCTGGGACACCATTTCCACCCAACATCTGCTTAAATACGCAAGCTCTCTGTATCAGCAGCAGCATTACCCAGCTCTCAAGAGCATTAGATGTGCCTGCTCTCTGCCTGTTCATCTCAGCTACTGCTGCAAGATGAGAAAAATCTAACCACCTTCGAATTTATGTACAACCTCCCTCACAGTGGATCACTAAATCCCAGAGCTTCAGGAGAACTTCAGGAATTTTACTGTGACTTTTCTGTTTTTAAATGACCCAGTTCAGGGTGCATTCACAAAACAAAGAGCTGCCCTTGATTCTCCACGTGCACTGGCTGCACACTTTGCAGGTCTACTCCACTGCCATGCTAAGAGTGTCAGCCATTAAACATTTTGTTTTTAAATAAGAATGACAAAACTAAAATCTGCTCCACCAGGGTGTTATCTGCCAGTTTCAGAGATGCAAAGATATAGAGTCTCCATGGTAATGCTCCTGAAAGGCTACCAAGGATGTCTCCATAGAATACCCCAAAATGAAGAACATTAAAACCAGTTTTTACCTTTGTTCCACAGACCTACAAATCCATGCCATAAACAAGGCTCCCTCTAAGCAGCAGGTGTGACCCAGAAGCAAAACTCTGATTTACAAATATAAAATAAAGAGCTTATCCCTACTGCATGCAGGATTACTGTTGTTCTATGCCAGTCTTCCTCAGGCACTTAGCGGAAGCAATGTTAAAAAGTTAAAGGAAAGCACATTATCTTTCAAAATGGAACTTAATTTGCAGTTTAGAAGAATTCCAAAGCCATCAAGCTATGGAAATGTGTAGTTTAAAGCACATAAATAGCTGTAACTCTGCCACATACTGACAGCATACTATAACTGTGCAAGTGTACAAGAATGTGTCACGGAATTCCTGATTTTGGGCAATCTCCACTCTGAATGTCATTGTTTCAGAATAGCATCCATTTAACCTCTGTCTCTCAAAACAGTCCCTAGCTAATTTAGGAATATATATATATATATATATAGAATATATATATCATATAATGTACATAAATATATGTATTTTATGAAAATCAGACATATTAACTCACTTCCTTTAGAAGAGCTGAGAGACAACAGGAAATAAAGCACTACTACCGCAGTTATATGAATTATCTGGACTGGTGAAGCAAAAGACTTTTTATAAATGTAATGTATCTTAGGGCTCTTTTTGCTGGCCAGTAAATTCCCACAGGACAGAGAGGTTTCATTTTAATCTCAAGTTATACACTCGAGATGTGAGCAAGAAGAGAGAAAACTGACAAAAAAGGCATCTTGTTTTTAAAGTCCTATCTTTGGTCCTGGTCTAGGGAGTACCAAGCAAAACCTCAAAAATCACAGAAAAGCTCAAATCCAAAATAAATGCACCTCTTAAACTGTGGCCTGGATCTATAAAAGGCCTCAGGCCAATATCCACAGGGTAGGGGCAAAAAAGCCCTCCAGAGCTCTTGACTCCTCCCCTTCCTAAGAACACATTCTTCTGGCCCATTTCCCTCCCAACAGGTGCAAACACATTTCTCCACACACCCAGAGCCATGGCTGCAGATGAAGAACCCTTGCTCCCCTTTCCTAGGCCAACAGCAGTGGGATGACGCTGCATTCCCTGCACGTTCATTATCAGTCCAAACTCCCCAGTTAAAAAGGAGAAAACTGAAAGCAATGCTCATAGTACAAACTCCACTCCATCTCATGTGCCAAACTGAAGACCTATTTTGCACTAACAATATCCAAGTCAGTTGTCAGATTTGAAAACATCTGCAGGATCAGCCATAACTACAAACAGTTTTATTACACAGACTTTAAAATACAAAGTTAGAAATACACTTCTGAGAGTTCTTAGGTCTCTTCTAGGCCACTGAAGTATGTCCAGGGAGGTTTCAGCTGATGCACTTCTTTGCTTTCTTTTAAGACTGTCAAAATCAAGGGTAAACAGATTTTTTATCCACTAGGAAAATTTGAGAAAATTGGAAAATGGAAGGAAACACAAGGTTGTGAGTGAGAATTCAGATCTCTACCCAACCTTTCTGGTTGCTATGAGCAGACAGGCACTGCAACTGCAACTACAGCCAAATGACAGAATTGGCTCCAAGAAGCTTTCAGGAGACAGCCAGACCAAGTTAGAAGAAAAGCTATTATCTTGGTAAATGTCTCTGATAATCTGGCTAAGCTAAGTTGGACCAGAGCTACAAATCTGGCCTCTACATGAGAGTTAAAGCACAGACTAGAAAAAAAACTCTCTGAAACCAAACACAGCCCTCCAGCTGTTTAGAAGATGAAAAAACATCCTGAACACAAGCCCAGGCACCTCCCATTCTGGAAATCTTATCTGATCACCACAGTCTCTAAGAGGGACTTCATCCCCTCAGATGAGGACAGCCAGGAGCAGATGGACAGTTTTAATCAGGCTCAATTATCTTTCTACTGCTCATTTTACAAAAGTTTGCATTATTTGCTAAAGCAACTGGAAAATATTTTCAACCTTCCATCCCCACTTGTGATACAAACACAACCCATCTGATCAGTCAGAGACAGATCTGTTGTTCTGGGTGCTCTTTCTTGCTATGTAACAATAAAATTAAGGCATCCTTTAAGGAGTGACACCTCCGTGATGGTCTTATGAACAGTGATTCACTGTTCCTCAGATCTTCAAAGCAACTATGATGTGCAAGTCCTCAAAGACTTAAAAGAAAGGTGCTTAAATGTTATTAATTTTCATGGCCATGTTATTCCTTTGTGACTTTTTACCCCATGGGTGCTTCCAACTCAACTGAGATAGGGTAAATAAAGTCTTCTGAGAGGAGGCCTTAGAGATTAATGTTTGAATATTCAACAATCCTTAGATGGAGATATGAGAGAACTCAGCTAGCTCACACACAGATTAAATTAACAAAGGAACTATAGTCCTTAGTTCAGAGGAAACCTGTGCAGATGACGAGAGGTCACAGTGTAAGGTAATCACAAATACATCAGAGCAAATCCAACCTCCACATTGTATTCAAGACTTTGAATGCTGACTTAAGATGAAGACAGCATTTATTCTGAACCTCTGTGATAACTTTCAATTCCCTTCTAGAAAGGAGTGAAGTAGGAGGGAAAAGGAAGATCCAGAGTGACTTTATTGCTCTCTCCAACTCCCTGAAAGGAGTTTGTAGCAAAGTGGGGGTCGGTCTCTTCTCCCAGGCAACCAGCAACAGGATGAGAGGACACAGTCTCAAACTGCACCAGGGGAAGTTTAGGTTGGACATCAGGAGGAATTTCTTCAGGGAATGGTTGTTAAACTCTGGAATGGACTGCCCAGGGAAGTGGTGGAGTCACCACCCCTGGAGGTGTTTAAGAAACAACTGCAGGTGGCACTCAGTGCCATGGTCTAGTTGACAAGGTGGTGATCAGTCAGAGGCTGGAATCAATCTTGGAAGTCTTTCCTGGGACTTCCACTTCCACCTCTGTGCTTGAAAGCAAGGGTCCACAGCTCAGGCACATACAAAGACTTCCATGAGATATCCAGCAGTAACAATGGCTTCTCTTCAACATTTAACATTCTCAAGACACAGCTACAATACACAGGAATAGGAGCCTGGAAGATGAATTTATTAAAACGTTAAAAAGCAAGACAAAGCACACATCCTGTCTGAACCCGGCAAAGGGAAACTAAACCTGCACAGAAGGGACAGCAATACCACTTCCCTTAACACTTCACAAATGGGTTCCCCAACACATACCAAGAGGCTGGGTGTCAAACTCCTGTCTGCTTGTTAGTCTGCACACATGACTATCCATAGCCCAAGCTCACAGACTGCAAAATAAAACTTGTTTTAACTCTTCTTTTAATCAGGTCACCCAGTAACCCGAGTACATCCCTCCTCAAAACAGCTCAGCTACACCAACAGTGACCTTAAGAGACTGAATGCCCCTGAAAATGGAGCCTTTTATTCAATATAATGCCACTATCTGCTGTATCTTAACTGGACATGGATAACCAAGAGCCAAGAAACAAGCTGGGGGAGAGTCAGCAAGAGTGGAACTAATTAAACCCAATTTGAAGTCAGACTCTCAGTGGTCTGTTACCCATTGAGATTCTGAGAGCAAGAGATACAAATCATTACCCAACAGGTTCACTTTCTCACATGCATGTTTGCAGAATTACACCTTCAACCACAAGCACAGACACACTACCTATTATGAAAAAAACTGGGTCAACTTTAGATTGCTGAATGCTTTAAACAGGAAAGTCTCTTGAAAAGTTAACCAAACCCCAAACACTCAGTCATTTTTCAATGGGAATTCTTCCTTGTGGTTTTACATTTTTCATGGGAGCTGCTACGATCAAAGTTGCTGTAAATAAGTTAACACAAACAGCGGATATGGGCTACTTTGAAAAGGATCTTTTTATACTTAGCAGCTTGATATATTTGAGGCAGGAACTGAAGGAAAGCTCTTGCTTTCAGAAGCATTTCAAACAGCTCACCAAAGTACACACACCAGCAGAGAAAGAAAGAAACCAGAACCTCAAGACAGAAATATTTTTCCATCCTGCTGCTTTATTGGGCTTTAAGGCTCAGATTAACACTAAGATTTTACATATTCAAAAAAAAAACAACAAAGCAAAACAAAGAAACAATAAACATGCAAATAATCACAACACCTATTCCTTCCATAACTAAAAATAGGAAAGAGCATTGCCTACTGTTCAGTGGCCTCAGCTCTACCAATGCAGGGCTTCACATTTATGGACCATGAGGGCCCTAGTTTGACATCCTCTCACACTCCACAAGATTTGCCTATTTAAATAATTCAGGCAACTAAGCCCAGGGCACACACGGTTGGATTGCTAAACCAAGGCAGTCCCTGAAGGATTTGACAGACTGGATGGCATGAATGGTTCCCTTGCAGAATTTGTCTTTCTCTTGCTGCACACTTCATGTCTGTGTGAGCCATTAACAAGAAATGTGATGCCCAATCTCGACTGTTTGAAAAGGTGCAGGAGCAGTACAAACTCTCTTCATCATTTAGATTTCAACAGCCTACTGCTAAAAGCAGAAACATCAAGTACTGCAATTCAGATATGAAGAATTTAACTACTTATTCTCAGTCAGCTGTGAAGTATTTCTAGCATTTCACACAATCATTCCAATAGGATTTCTTCAAAACCTTAATGGAACAACAGAAATAACAAAAAATAGCTATTTATGCTAACCTACCTGTTTGCTTACTATTGGTTTTTGCAGGGTTAGACAGCAACATGACTGACTCTTAATCTGAAGAATATTTCAATGAACATGCCAACAAAAGCAGTATAAGAAAATTTATGCAGTGTTTTCTTTTCAAGCATCACAATTAGGCTGTGGCCCCAAAAACTTGTGAATAGCTGCCTTACACTATTTTTCAAAGAGAAACATCTCTCTCACCCCTGTTAAACTTTTAACTGAAGAATTAAAAAAAAACACCACCCCAAAAATATAACCCTCCTTAACAACTAGAGACAAATTCAGTGGCTTCACACATTAGTGACAAACAGCACATAGTTCATGAACTACTCATTCAAGTATCAGGTAATTGCCCAAAATCACATTACTTAATTCCTCACACTTAGTATGGAGAACCAGTTTAATGAAGGCAGAACTGCAAACTGAAACTGAACATAAATCTCTAGGCTGTATTTCATTTATTCCCTTCAAGCACTTGCCACTATTCCTAGCATACCAATACAATTGCTCCACATTTCACTGACTCTAGAAACACACATTCTAAAACCCAGAGCAATTCTGAGACCCTGTTTAAAACAGTCATGCAGGAACTGCACTGTCACACTGAAGAACCACTGAACTGCAACAAGGGAGTAAGGAAGAAGTAGGAGCATGGCAAACTATCTTTATCATCACAGAAACTGTAAGATTCCACTCTTCAGCAATGATTTTACACTCAACTTCTTTCTGGTCTGGAGCAATGCTGGGAGGCTGACTTGCCACAGTAATGGAAAAGGAAAAAAAAAGACAACCCCCCTCTGCTAAT
Source organism: Climacteris rufus (assembly GCA_013398175.1). Classification (NCBI taxonomy): domain Eukaryota; kingdom Metazoa; phylum Chordata; class Aves; order Passeriformes; family Climacteridae; genus Climacteris; species Climacteris rufus. The sequence goes on along the minus strand of VZRZ01006181.1, from coordinate 98,004 downwards.
TCCAGCTTTCAAGCTAGCTTTAAACCTGGACAAAAGTATCTCAGCTTCCTAACACAGATCTAAAATTGGCAACTGAGAAGCATTTTCCAGATCTACACAATAACCTCCCTCCACATTCACAAAATGCAGAAAGAGCCTGGAAGTTACTCTCTTGGGACTTCCTAAAGTCTCTGAATCATGCCCTTTTAAGTTTCAAGACTACCTGCTGGCTTTTCTCAAAACATTGTTTGGAAGAACTAAATCACAACTAAGGAATTGTTCTGCATGTACCCAAATAATTACATCAGGATAGAAAAGCACAGAGATAAGCAGGCACCAGCTAGTAGCATATAGCTCAAAGTTTTGTTCATTATCCAAATTTCAGGAAATAAAGTGATGTAGGCATCACTTTTCTCTTGCTGCTTGTCCAGCACTGCAATCGGTGCAGACTGGTATTTCTAAAGTGCTCCCCCTCTTCCCTCAGAAAGTGATAAAGTTAATTTAAATCAAATAAGCTACTGCCACCTTTGGCTGTCTACAGTAGGGTTGGCTTTTTTCCCCTCAATCACTGCAGAATGCATTAATGAGAGAAAAGTGGCAGATTTCTTAGAGAACTCCACTGACCAGGCCTTGGATGTGGACTCAGGCAGCCAAGCAGGGATGGCAGCTGCCCCATCACAGCTCAGCTCTCTGAACACAAGAACTGGTGCTGTTCCTACACTGCAATCAAACCATTCAGCCAATGCACTTCCAAAGCTCCCTGTGGTCCAGCATTTACTGCCTACATGAGACATTCCCCAAGAGCAGCATACCCTGAAGTAACTGTGTGCTATCCATAATATAAGATACATCTGTCTAGATTCCAAATGTGTCCAGGCAGAGGCTTTCATCCAGCCTGCAGGAATTTACACCTCCTGCTAACAGAACATACACTTCTGGAGCAGAATGTGAAAAAAATGGGAGTACTGAACCAACTCATGATGGGAAAAACTAAGGAGCTGAGCCTAAAGGTAGATGACACTGAGCAGCTGGGATAAAGTCTGGGATAAGGATATGAAAAAAAAGCATAATTTAGGTACTACTGCAGATGTGACCCATGCAAATTAAGAAGTTTCAAGAAGTATTTTTAAATTAATGCTCTCTATCTGCAAATCAACACGTGGACTTAACTGTTAATTACACCTCGTTTAGGGGTATTAAAGCCTCCAGGTACTGGATGCTCTCAGCTTCTATCATCAAATGTAGACAATTAATTCAGAGTCCAAACTGGAAACACCGTGCTCAGCTTTTCAGTTTAGCTGTTTGGCTTTTAACAAAGAGAGAGCTAATAATCAAGAGATGTAATTTCTTTTTAATCACTTAAAGAAACACTCCAAAATAAAAAGATACAGACAACAAAATGTCACTGCACCAACTACCAAAACAAAATCAATCAAAGACCAGCATTTTATTCTAGATGCCCAACAGAGATTCATAATAAAAAGTAAGATGTCACAAACTAGTAATATCTGACAGTCAGGAACTAAAATTCTCAACCAAGTTTTCATATTGACACACTGCACAACCCCAGAGTTATGAGAGTGAAGAAATCAAAGATTCTTCTCAAAAGCATTAGCTGACATCTACCAAGCATGACATGGGAGAGGAAATATCCTGACCCTCCCCCTAAACCCCTGCAAAAGGGAGAGTCCAGAAAGCTCCTTTGAGTATGGCTAGGTTTAGATCTTGGTTTTTCTTTTCTGTTTTACCTCTTCTTTATTCTCCTAAAATAAGGCACTCTTACATCACATTTCATGCTTCCCAAGTACTAATTACCTTCAACCCATAATACAGTCCAGAAATAACTCAGATGCAAGAACTATGTAAGGACCTTACATGCCTTCCTCAAATAGAAGTAAACAATTCTGCACGATTACATTAATTTAAATGTATCTTTTCCATTTTTTGTCTAATGCATCTGTGATATGCTGATGCCTGTGGTAATGACAGCATCAAATTTCAAGACTCAAAGAAAAGACCCACACTAGTTCCTTCAGAACACTTCAAAATAATGTTTTTGCTAGCAAAACAGGACACAAATTACAAATATTACCAGTGAAACTAGCTGTGCATGAGGTCTTACTGCAAAAACAAGAAATGTTAAAACCAATACCTTTGCTATCATGTACTGCTTGCACAAGTTGATCTATAGCCCACTAGACTATAAGGGAAAACAATCAAGTATATTAAGTACCAAGCAGAGGACTAACACAAGTGGTGAGGTGGCTTATGATCCTTAATTTTTATTTGATTTAAGTATCACCAGATAAAAATATTCTCTTTGGAAGGCTACTTGTTCAGAATAAAGGATCACCAGTCTATAGTGGCCAGGATATATCAAATTTATAAATCAGGTAACAAGGGAAGTAAGTGATCTTCAGCCCAAACTGCCCTGGGCTCAGTATTTGCTACCTTCCTGTTTGGCCTTCACAATTTCTGACTTACTCAGATATAGCCTCCTGCTTTATAGGTGCAACAACTAAGAACAAAGCCCAAGGGCTTCTGTTCCTTCCAGCAGTTTCATTACTAATGACTGGAGAAGAGTCTATGGTAAAAAAATAATTATAAGACAAGCTTTTCCCTTGTTTCCACAGCTCACTGTCTGAAAAATCTGGTCTGCAACCTGGAAACAGCACAATATCAAATCAGTATTTTTAGCTTCCTGCTTTGCACTAATACAAATAATCATAACAGTGAGTCACTGATTTTCAAGTTAAACTACACTGCTTTATCCTAAACCATCTGCTTAATCTTTAGTCCTGAAAAATTTTGTGTGTTTATGTGCTCCAATGAAAATAAATTACAAAAAATCAAAACCACTGCCCATCAAAGACATGGAAAATGAGATAACATCCATGAAAATATTCTGAACTTATGCACAGACTCACCTTAAATCTTTTATCCTGCAGGACTTTCTTAATGGCCACAAGCTCTCCTGAATCACAGAGTTTGGCTTGATACACAACACCAAAAGATCCATTCCCAATCACCTTGGTGTCTGTGTAGCTGACTTCTTGTGGTCGGTCCGGACCTTGTCCAGGAGTTGCCACTACTGTAGTCACCTTGCTGCCATCTTTGTCTCCTGGAAAGCAAGAGATACACAAATAATCAAAATACATGTGTAAACAAGATGACCAACAAGACTAAAACAGAAGAGCCTCACACAAAGATTTAAATCAGCATATGTATTTCAAAATGATAGAAAAAAATAGAAAAGCTCTGACAACATGCAAAGAAAACACGGAGCATATTTTCCACCAAAATATATTAAGTGGTGACAATTTTTTCATCTAGATTATTGCTAACAAAAATTTACTTTCCAGAAGCAAATAATTCAGCAATAAAATGGAATGCACAAAGAAGCCAAGTACTTATCCCTACATCTGATTACAAAGTAAGTGATATTAAAAAGTGTTGTTTGTATTATCAAAATCAAGCGTTTTCCCACAATCTTCCTATAACTGAAGAAACCAAACTGCCAGCGTGACCTGCAGAGCAGCACTCTGATCTTTACAGGCACTTATCTGGCAACAAAACCCAGGAGCACTGAAAGTTTGTTCCAAATCCACCTCCACGTAAAGCTTCAGCTCGCAGCATCAGAAAGAACAACCTTTGCCAAAGCTGGCTGCGTGCACCTGAAGCCCAGCCTAGGCTGCATCGGATGGCACAGCCCTGTTCCTCCCTTCCTCCATGCCTGGACTTCCTTGCAAAGAAGGGAGGCACTTGCTGAGGCAGGGGGAAGAAGGGGGAGAGGATGATGATGGTAAGCACTCAGCTGGCATCTCCAGATGAACCAGAACTCAGCCAGGGACGCGTGCTCAGGACGCAAGGTCACGGTGGAAGCTTTGGTGCAGATGCAGCAGCTGTGGGTGCCACGTGAGCTTCCCCGGCCACTTTCCCACCAAAGACCAGAGCCACTCTCACCTACTCTTAGCCCCACTGTTGCCACCAACAGTGTTTCACCCTGTTCAAAGTCTGATTTCGTTCTTAACAGCACCAGAGCTTTAGGCATTTTCCAAGCACATTCTGGGCATTTATCACCCTTCACTTACAACAGAGAGCCCTTCAGGCTCAGGTGACAGAACCAAACAGGGCTGCAAGAAAATCCAGAACCTGTTGTTCCATAGCAATCACTCCAATTCTACAGAAACTGCTTGTCACATCTAATTAAGAAACCTTCCCTCCACAACTTTCTCCAGGTATTCTCTTCACTATTCATGCATTTAGAAAAATCTTTCCAACAGACAGCTCGACCCCCTTTAGTGCAGCTCAGGCGAAACACTCCTTGTTCTGTTCCCAGAGGGCACAGAAAATGGCACAATTCCCCCCTGCTCTCTTCCCCTCCCACCACCCCTCCTTCAAATATGTGAGGGCTGTTGCAAAACAAATATACTGAAGGAGAAGCAATTTCTCTTTGGGAAACCTCTCCCCTCACACTGCTTAAAACATCTCAGGTACAGCACCTAAAACCAGACTGTGCAAAGGAAGCTGATCTCAGCTCTACCCTGCATGCTGGTGACTTCTTGTGTCCAACTTACAACACACTTGTTTGTACAGCCCAGCACAATGTTTGCAGCTTGAGCAATGCTGCAACCCCATGATCACTTGTGTACCAAACTCTCTTCTGCAGAGCTGCTGCCTGTCCAATCCTCATCCACTTTCCACTTACGCACCTGACTGCTCTTATCAAAGCCCAATATTCTGCATTTGTCCTGACTGAACTGCATCCAAGGTTACTGAACTCTCTTGCCAGCTTGTCACATCCTTCAAGCAGAGTCACTATCAGGAGGTGAGTTTCATGACGCTGCATCAAATTTACCTCACAAATTGGTGAAAACTGGTGAATCCTATGAGACTACCTAAAGGCTCTGCAAAAACCAATGAAACATCTCACCCTATTTTTTTCTCAAACCTCCTGTTATGCCCAAACAAAATAATCATTTTGTATGCCTTTCATGGGATTTCCCGGAGTCCATTGTTTTCCTAGATTTCTCATGAGAAAATTAGTTTGGAAACTTCAGAGTCAAGATACCCACATCTACTACCACTTCCTCGGTACCTATGAGATTCAGAAGAAAAGTAGGTTGGTTTGACATGATTTGCTCCTGAAAAATCCACATTAACTGCTACTTATCTTTTACAATGCCCACCTGTCCACCTTAGGGGGGGCTTTTTTTCTTTTTGGCAAGCTTCACCGGACCAGAGTACTGAGATTGCTATTAATGAGTTTCGTTCTCCATTTTTCCAAAAATCAAGAATAATGTAGTCTTAGAGGTACAAAGAATTGTCCCTGGCAACACTGGTTAGGATTTGAAGTACTTGGTATCAAGAGATCTGCTCTATGGACTCTATTCAGAGCTGCAAGTTGCTCAGGGGCCTTCTTGTCCACAAAAGCCACCTCTGAATTTCAGGCCACTTCAAGTGTTTTGTCCCACTGTGGTGTTGCAGCCACCCAGCAACTTGTCCAGAGCTCCAATGAGAAGCCTGTCAGCTTTACACACTTTCCTTTAAGTCCACAGGAAAACAGCTCCTGACTAAACTTGCAGAAATTGTCAGTGCCTGAAAGTATAAGCAGTGACACTTTAAACACTACACCAAGAATTACTTTGTTTCTTTACCAGAATTTACAGAGCATTAAGCCTCACTGAGATACCTCCCAGTTTCCTTCTTAACAGTTTTTGCAAACCCATCCACCAAACACACCATAAGGACTCCAATCTTTCAAAAATCAGAGCTTTAGCTATATTCCATTATTGTTGAAGCTGAGGGACTGTAGGGGTAAAATTCACCTTGAGCTTTTGACAGCTTCAATCTCCAAGGGTAAAACATCTCACTGCTTCCCAAAGTATACAAATAATGTGTTTGTATCACAGCAGCATCCAGAGGCCCCAAGCTCGTTTGGCCACTCCTTGCAATACATAGATGTATGTACTGTTCCCAAGACCCTACACAGTTCAGAATGGTTATCCCAGTTTTAACTGGCTGGACAGCAAGTGCTGACCTGCCAGCCAAACAGCACATAAAGGACTTCACTAAGCAGCCTTCAGAAACACTGGGTTCAGCCTCAGCACCATGGGAGACAGCAGAGAGGAAACTGCCTTGCCCAGCAATGCTCAGTACCTCCCAACAGACCCCTAAGAGCAAACACCAAGCAGCAGATCTCAACACCACAGCAAACCTTAATGAGAAGCCTGGAGAGTTCTCATCTCATCCCCTTCTCCTCTTGTTTTGTTCAGGACTGTCAGACTCAGTGTGCCCAGAGGATAAGCAGGCACTGTCATACACACAATACCCTCAACACCTTTGGCTGTGAGGTCTACAATAGAACTAGGGCATTAAATAGAAAAACTCAAGAAGGAATGACTAAATACCAAAATACTAAACAGCTCTCACAGCACAGCCCACATCAAAAGAGTCACTAGCATTTGTCCAGAAGCTGCTGCTTTCTGGGGCCGACAGCAATAGGACCTTGCATTACTGTAATAAAAAAGCAAATTCATGTAACTGTATAACCACCACTTGTGCCAACCACCTTCCTAACATCCAGGGCAGAAGCACAAGAAAAAAGTTACCACACTGCAGACACTTGTACTTGCACTTGGCACGTTTCATGCAAACCCTTAAAGCATTTCCTCACACAATACTGATGTCTAACATCCATGATGTGGTATTTGTCGGTTTTTTTTGATGAAGAGGTTATTCCACAAGTCTAATGTAAAACTGAAAACAAAACCCAGACATTTTAATTTCCAAGTTCTCTGGTGGATCTAGCCCACTTTCTACCTTTAGCACATGATGACCACACGGGACAAATCAGAAGCAATAGGAAAAGTCAGTGAGAGCACTGTTGAACGCAGAGAATACTCAGCAGATTGTAGGAAGAAAAGAACATACTCTACTTAGAAAACCATGGTTACACCATCAATGCAAGCTACAACCCCATGTTTGCATCTCAAAAAAAACCCCCAAAAACATGGTGGCAGCTGTTTTTGTTTTCACATAGGTGAGAGTAGGGATTCTGCTGCTGCACAAGCATTTTGTCACATAAATACCCTGCCAGCAGCAGGATCCTACTCCCAGCTCAGACATGACCATTCTGTAGTGTACTCCATGTACACTTCTGGCCTGTGCCTAAATGAGATGTCATTCAATAGAATTCACTTCAGTCCTCACAGCCCCTGAAAGGCATCCTTTACTATTGATCACCCCCACACACCTTCTACTGAATGGGCCTGGAGAAAGTCCAAAATTGTGTCTGCCCTACATTCCTTTCACTATTTAGTGTCTGACTGGGCAGTAAAAACACAATTTAATGCACATCCAGAGATCTGGGATTCTTTTTTTCCTCTCAACTATATATGTATGCCCTCTTTCTCCTCTTCATTGTGTTTTACAGCTGAAGGGGAGAAACAACGTATTAGCACAATGATCACAGCAGCTTTATTCCTATTTCAAATGAAACGTTGATCCTTTGAGCTGTCTACAAAATCCACCTTTTCCTCTCTTTTGACTTCACCTATCTCCTCTTGCTTCCCTCCTCCAATGGCTACATTCCTCCTTACTGGCATGCTCACACGCTTTTCCATTAGTTGTTACTCAGGTTGTTTTTAAATCCTAAAAGAAAACTTCACAGACCTACAACACACTCTGTACAATATCTGAGGTCACATAACTGTCTTCACTTAACTCAAATATCTTCAGTGATGTGTTTCACATCTCAGTGTCACCTCGCTAGTAAGATATGGCTCAGTATTGAGTCACTTGACCACTTCTCCCCTTCAGAAGCCTTTGCCGCCCTGTTTTATCTTCATTTGCTCAGTGCTCAATGCAGTCAACAAGTCACTTCCACAGAAACCCGAGCCGGCTGGATGCAGCCCCTGCCAGCTGGATCAGGTTACAAGCAGCAGCTGACACGAATACCTAGAAAGAAATGAGCCACCAGAAGGGGATGGAAACCTATCAGAACTGCAGTGGCTCTTTTCAGTCACGGATAATGGGAAGGTCAAAAGATCTGGCTACTTTGTGAATGTTTTAACAAAACGTTTTAACAAAAAACTCTTCTTGTGCTATCTGCCAGAATCTGGTGCTGATCATCAGATAAACTATGGAATGCAACACTTGACTTCTTAGGTAACTCTTCATGGCCTGTGAAGGGAGAAGGAGGCCAGCAGAAGCTCTGAAAACCTTCAATGTGGCCAATGTATGCTTGAGCAAAGATGCTGTCAGCAGTAGAAATCACTACTAATTTTATTTTTCTATTTTTCCTACCACATTATCTTAAAAGTTAGTTTCACAAAGTGCTAATAATTATGCATCAGTACAGGGGGGAAAGTATAAAAATGGTATTTATGAACTGTTTTACTAGACAGCTTCCTTTCTTCATCAGTGGACTTCATGAATGTTACCTAGTGGGAGAGGGCACAAGAGAAAAACCCTAGAATCACAGAGACTCACAGAATGGTTTGGGTTGGAAGGGACCTTAAAGCTCATCCAGTTCCAACCCCTCCAGCATCGGCAGGGAACCTTTGCTTGACCAGGTTGCTCAAAGCCTCATCCAGCCTGGCCTCAAATATTTCCAGGGATGGGGCATCCACAACTTCTCTGGGCAACCTGTGCCAGTGCCTGACCACCCTCACAGTAAAGAATTTCTATATATAATCTCAACCTTTCTGTCTGAATCCACTCCCCCTTGCCCTATCGCTACACGCCCCTGTAAGAAGTTCCTCTTCAACTTTCTTGCAATGAACATTCAGGGACCAAATGAGAAAAACTCAGGGAATCAAAGAAAGGAGTCTTATAAAACACAGTGTGCTCTGGTTTTTAAGTTTACCCCAAACAACAGGAGTCCTTGAAATTTCAAATATAGTTCAGGTCAAACATCGAACAAAAACCTGTGAGTGTGCCAATCATCACCCAGATAAGGCAGATGCATTCACTAAATATACACACACACACACACTTGTTTTAGCACAGAAAATGTCACTTGACTTCCTGACTGTAACTGAATACTGCAATAAAAGAGCAGCCATCAGCCATTACTTAAGATCAGAAGAATCTCATGATTTGTATCCAAGGATTTGGAAGAGCTCGCTAAGAAGTCTGACAAGTGATTTTTGAAAGGAATCAAAACACTCAGAGAACTTCAAAGATGGATGGGATGATTCACACAATGCTGGTATTTTGACAACAAGTACCATCCCAGTTACTGTGATAATAAATAAAGAAGCAGTAAGGTGCTTTATGGAGACCAGGTTGTTGGGCTCCATATTGTTAGAGACTACAGGTTCATTGGGAAAAGAGAAGAAAAAAACATTGATGCAAAAGCACTGTGACTGTAGAGTTTCTAACTTGCCATCACATCCCCAATGAACGAAGAAACACAAATACAGAAAGAAAGGTCATTATTAATCAAATTATAATATATTAGCCCATAAGTTTCACATAACTAACGTCTAGTAAAATATAATAGGAGGTCCCAACAACATTAATTTTTGCCCTCACACTTCTTGCTTTTATCAACACCTGAAAGAAAAGCTATGAAGTACTCAGACACAAGATTTAGAGAGCTATGCAGAGGGTAGAGGTAAGTGAAAAAGCAGCTGACCTTCCTTGGTAAACCAGGCACAAAATAAGCAGAGGGCTCCAGAACCCAGGATCACAGGCCATGCAGCCAAACCAAGGAAAGTCATTTAAAGCGTGGAGCCATCAACTCTGACTTGAAAGGCAACCCAGACACATTGCTACTGAGACCTGAAGCAATCCTTGGATGGGTAAGCAGGGGAACATCAGACAGACTAAAAAAAACAGAAAAAGAAAAAAAATCCCTTTCCTATTTCACACCCATTGAACAGCTACTGGAATAGTGTGCTCAGTCCTGATAGCTGAAATTCAGCAGTGATGACTCAAAACACTAGAGATTCAGAAAGAAGCCTCAGACATCATAAGGTCAGAAAAAATACATTACTTTGAGTGAGACTTAAGAGCTCAAACAATTTAAGTCAAAGAGAAGGCTGGAGGATTATCTCTAAGAGGAAGAAGGAACACATTTCAGAGAGAGCTCTGATCTGCAGGTGGAGGACATACTGCAAATAATGACTAGAAACAGAACTTGCAAGAGTTTGGGACAGAACTGTGGGTGGATAAAATGTCGAAAAGAATAACTTCCTTATTAAAAACTCTGAGAGATAGGGTTATTTTTGCAACACAGATTTTTATTTTAGATTGGAATCTTTAAAAGTATTGCTGAACTGCAACTACTAGGCTTGAAGTAAGAAAGCAGGTACAGGATGAATGTGATGACTTTCAGGGTCTCAAGAAGGTCAGAAAGGTTCAATACCTACATAAACCTTTCCTTTCAACTCAGCACTGATGCAATGGTGTCACAGCTCAACAGCAAACATGCTGCTTTCCACAATAGCAAAAATCTGCATTCAATTCAAACAAAAACACGATGAAGTGATAAATAATGAAAATGTGAAGAATGAAAGGTCATTCTTTGGCTTTATTGCTAATGATCAAATCATAGTCACAGTTAATTGTGTGTCACTTCAGCTCAATCCCGAGACAAATAATCAGGACAAATTTCAGCAACAATTGCCAAGCCAAATATTACCAAGGTAAAAGACTTCTAGAACACTCCACCCTGAAATCCAAGTTGCCATTGCCTCTAGATGGACACAAAGAAAGGAAGTAAAAGAAAAATGTTCATTCTATTTGGGCCAAACAACGTTTTTTACATGTCAATCATTTAAAAAAAAAGGGTGTTAAAAAAAAATCGTCTTGCAGAAGGCAAAACTGTAACCTCAAACAACTCTCAACACTTTGCTCAACTGCTTCTAAAATGGCAATACAAACTCAAAGTACTAAGTGCTATGTTTATGCAGGAGATAACTCAAAAATGGAGCAAAAAAGTAAACACAATACCAGTGACTGACTTCTGTCTAGTAAAATAAACTATACTGTCATCACAAAAAAGAAAAAGTAAACAGCTTAGAAAGGAACATAACTTTATTATACAAATGAAACTGTGTAACAACTGACCCCTCTCTTCATGCCTTTTTGAGGTCATTGTGTCATTAAAAAGAGAAACTGAATGTATTTCCAGGAAAGTGTGACAAGTAACGACCTGCCTCTTAAGCCTATATTTGCTGCAATAAACACATGAAATTATATCAAGATGCAGGGACATTTCCCCCCTATTGTTTATCTCTTGGAAAAAAAAGAAAAACTAAAATTTAACAGAAGGAACAGCACCTGGATTTACTGCATCTCAGTTTAGACATTGAAAGTGCCATTGGAGCTTTAAGTCTTTCTTTAGAGGTAACCACAGACTTCTGGAGGGGCACTCAACTCACTCTTTGAAAGCTGAAAGCTAAAGGCTGTAAATAAGCCTTTAAAAAATGAACAGGGTAGAGCAGGTCCCAGAATATTCACATGATCAACTTGTTAAAATGTCCACTAAAAGGTCACGTGGAGTTCTAGGCATTGACTTTCTACAGGTTTTCACATGGTAACTAAGGAAGTCCCAGTGAGCACAGCACAGGATTGGCCTCGCAGTTGTGCTACTCTGCTCCAGTGTAAACTTGACTGTGAACAGTTTAAAAAGCAAAGCAAAAAGCACAGGAGGAAAAAGCAGGGGAAGAGCCCTGTTGATGTGGCCCAGATGCCAATCACGCTGGCCATCAGATGGCCTCCCTGGATCCAACTGTGGCAGATGGGATTCCAACAATCAGCTGCTTACACGGGCCACCATGAAATCCCAGCAGGTTAACACCCCACTGATTTATAAACCAAACAGCTGAATGCAGAAGGGATGTTTACTTGCAGGGTCTGAGAAAACATTCATTTTGCTCTAAGCTGTCCTTCCTCCCACTGTGTAAAGTGGTGCCCACACCTCGCTGAGGCACATTTAAGGTCTGTGTTAACCATCTCTCTCTCATTAACACAGAGCTTGATTCAAGCGCTTTATGGCAAAACTGTGAATGTCTAAAGGAGAGAGCTTTCCCAAACTGCAGTCAGCACTCAGGTGGGCAGAAAATTCTCCACAATTACCTTAGGGAGTACCAGAAAAAGGATTTTTTTTTTCTGTGACTAAACAAAATATCCACAAGAATGCTTATACTTATATTTCTGCTTTGGAAAAAAACACAGAAACATACAATTAAGGTAATCTAAACACTGGCTGCCAGTAGGGTTTCATAAGCAGTCTCATGCTTGTTAACAAGTTATTTTTAGTAGTCACTCTTTCTGTTCTCCTCTCTCTCCACCCACATGCAGAAGAACCCACCCCACAAAAGCTATTTAGCTATATAAATCTACTTTAATTTTAGATAAGGTGATTCCACAGATGAGGAAGCAAGTACCACAACAGATTTTGTTTTTATAATCTCAGGTCAGGTCATTACAGCCCCAAAAAGCTTAGAGGTTAAATGCAGCACAGGAGTCAAGGATAGAGATAGGGAATCAGCAGAAACAGCACAACAACATCATTTTAGCATCAGACTGTGGCCTCAGTAGTGTTCTGCTTTGCTTTTTAGCTCTGAGTTATTTGCCAGCTGAGAAATTCAGGCCATACAGTACTAGGATTTCTTATTTGAAGTTGCCTTTAGTTATTCTTTCCTCTTACATCATCAGGGAACATGATTTAGCAAATATTTGCCCAAGACAGCTCGAGCAGTTCAGCTGACACGTAGTAACTTATAAAGCCCCTGTAACCGAGCCCTGACACGGAGCACCCCGAGTTACAAACAGATCGTATTTATCCACTTGTTAGTGCCATTCAACAGCTGACCCTGACCCAGCCCATGGGTGTCTCCCAGCCAGGCTGAGCAGGGAATCCATCACTGACATGCCTTCTTCAAGAGCACTGTCACAGACTCCATCTCCCACCCCTCGAAGAATACCAAATAATAAACAGCCCATTTAGGGAATTCCTAGGTGCTCTACAATCTTCCCATCAAAGTCTCTGGTATGACCTGCAACTCTCTCACTAAAGTAGTTTCTTGCAAACTGCTCAAGCAGGGGGTTGTCTGCTTGCTGGAGACCTCCCTGGCTCAGCTCTAACTGCATTTGTTAAGAATTTCTGAATCCAGTTAAATGTACACATCAATGAGTCAAGCACATCTCTGACCCCTGAGAACAAACATCACCACTGTTTTTTCCTTTTCATTCTCTCTTTGCATCCACTAAGAGGTTTCAAATGCATAAGACCATTAAGTCAAACGCACAGAACGCCACCTGCAGTGGCTGCAAGTTGCCAAGGCCCCCCCCACCACACACTTGCACAAATTAAGAACATCTTAATACATCTTAGAGGGAGTCTCTATTCTCCTACTGGAGGTTTAAATAAAACATCTTTCAATTGTGTTAATTACAGCAGTGCTTAAGTATGAAGTGTGAATAGGACCCCACTGCGCTAGGCACAGCACTAGGAATGAGAGACAGCTCCTGCCCCCGCTGGGAGGGAGGGAGGGAGGGAGAGAGGAGGGAACCAAAAAGGAAATAGGCTAAAGAAAGAAGAAAATAAAGTGAAAGTAAGGGACAGCAAAGGCACAGGTGAAAAAAACCCAACAAAATACCCCAATCCCAAAAAATGGTAATATCGAAAAATGCAGAGAAGCAGCAGCAAGAGCAGAGAATGAAGGAGAGCAGGGAATCTGGAGCATGACTGTAAGCATATTAACAGTGAGCTGAGAAAACCCACAGATGAGTTCTCCAGGCGTGTGAAACACTTGCTGTCACCACTTCCACAGGCAGCCCAGGCCAGCAGAGCCTCTGGGTAGCTCTCTGTGGCCTCTGCAAGCCTTGCCAGACTGTGGAGGAAGAAGCAGGGCACGAATCAGGCGGTTCCACAGCTGCTGGAGTCTCCTTGGCAGGGTCCCTTCTCCCACACTGTGAAGATGATCCTTACTGAAAAGCTGCACCCTCAAACCTTGAATTTTGTGTCTAAAAAAAAAAAAGGGCAATTTCTGTATTTATGAATATCATAGGTGGGCTTGAAAACCCAGGTGCAACAAACAGTAACATGAACTTAAATTGCAAAGTTCTCCCAGCAGGGCAGAGGACCCAGCTCTCTCCCGGCCAGAGCTCTGGATTGCAATACATTTTCCTACTCTCTGGAACACCAGAGGACTCCACCCTTCCCTTTACAATTTCTCCTTTCTGTCAAGCACTCCAAATTATGTTCTGTCCAATTAGGACTTGACATGGTTTTTTTTACTCTTTAACTTCACTGAACACAGCACAGAAATACAGCCTGTACTTGTCATGCTGTTCTCTCTGTAGCCAAGAAACAGGATCTTGGACCCAGAGTCCAGCCTAGACAGTGACTGAGACAGATCAAAATCACAGTGAGAAACAGATTGCTTGGAATCTGAGACAGCAACCAAATCCCAAAGAGAAAGACAGATGAAGCTAATTATGAAAATGCATTTGATGACTGTGTTTTAAGATTGGAGGAGGAGTAAGAGAACTGCCAGCTGTTCAGAACCAGCATCCACCTTGGATGGGATGTACAGTGAATAAAAAAAGTCAAAAATTAGTAGTAGCCAGTCTGAATCCCTAAGATGAACCATGACCTGAGGCTGAACACCATTCTAAGACTCAAAAAGGCACCACAGCTATTTATCCAGAGAGCAAAATCAAGCTGTGCTACACTGTTTAATTCACACAGCAGAGCACAGCCCAGCTCTAAGAGAATCCACAGCCTCCGCATCCATCTCAAATCACTGCTTCAGATTGTGCCACAGAACTGCACAGAAATGGAACAAGTCACTTTAGGTTAAGGATGCTTTTGAATTCAAGGAGAATATTATCTCAATTAACATTAAGAAACTGTAGGCATGCCATCAGTGCAATGCAGATATTCTCCATGGCAGGAGTGGCTCTCCTGGTGAAGGAGCTATTATTACAGATGAGGCAGCATTTTAGAAGCCAGGTGCATAAGCTATTCACCACTGGCAAGTCCTGTTTTTTCATTTATTTATTTTTTTTAAAGCAATAAAAATAGTAGAGCAAGAGGAGCAAGAGAACGAAGTGTTGGACATCTCTAAAGCTATTTAAGGTAACCAGAGAAACTACAGCTCATTTTCACATTGTACGTAATCTGATCAAAGTGGGGGTACTGCCAAAAAAAGATGGTCTTACTTCCCACTTTCATGTTCCTGCCATAGCAAATCTGGCAATCTTGTAGCCCGAGGATGAGTCAGTTTAGCCTACTGCTCTGACAAACGAATCCATCTCCAAAATAAAACAAGCCTCAAATCAGCGAGCTGAACTGACTCATCTTGAGGACAGGCACTTGCTGGAGCCGAGGAGGGGAAGAACCGGGAAGGAGCCGGTTCCTTAGTGCCCGTACTCCCGGGAGAGCAAAGGCACGGCGGCCGTAACACAGAGCCACAGCCGGCGGCACCGCGGAGCCGCAGCCGGGGCAAGAGGCCGCCTCAGAGGGGCGAGCCCGGCCCGGCCCCTGCCCGGTCCCAGGTATCGAATGAGTGCTGGCTGTGGGGGAGCTGCGTCCCGGCTGCTCCCGGAGGAACTCAAGTGCCCGCCCAAAGCAGTGCGAGCGCTGGGCTGCCGAGGAAGGCGCCGGAAGCAGCCAGAGCCGCTCCCCGCCGTGACAGGCGCGCCAAGGGCAGCTGGGTGGGCCAAGCTGCAGCTTGGGGGAGCCGAGGTGGAAGCACCTGGGCACCACATCCTCTGCTCCCCCAGAGCAAAGCACGAGCTCCGGCCGTCAAACAGCTGAAAAATATTTCATCTGTGGTTAAGAAGCCTCAACGACCAAGTTACATTACAGCAGCACAGACATTTATTCTGGAGTGTAGCTATATTGCCTTGAAATGCAGGCTTTAGATAACAGAAAGTATCATTTTCTTCTTAAACCTACTAAGATTTTTATTTTTCCTCTCTCAGAAACAACATACCTACTTCACTAAGACTTTTTTTTCCAGTGAAAGGACAATGATATAATTCAAACTACAGAAGATGTTTCCAAATATTTTACTGCAATATACAGATTTCAGTAAAATAAAATCCTACAAAACGGGAATTGGTTTTCTCCAGAAATAAAAAGATGAACAAAATAATACTTGCCCTAAGAATGACCCCAGATAACCAGGGCTTTAATTCCCTTCTGCCAGCATATGAGCAGACGGAGGCTTTCAGGGAAAAACACACATACAGCTGAAATTTTCAAACTGCTCCTGTAATTGTTTGTTAAGGAAGACTGCTGGGGCTTAAAATCCTAAAATAGAGACAGGTATCTGGAAACAGGGACAAGAGAACACCACTTTTTTAGCAAAAATTCCTCTCAGTTATGCAGGCAAGAAGAAAAATAACTAGCAAAACCAGACCTTTCCCAAATCCTGCCACTTTCCATACCAGATGAAGGCAGAATCACTCTTGAAGATAGGATGAAGCAGAAAATAAGTGATACTAAGTCAAACATAAGCCTAAAAACACAAGAACAATTTTTAAGACAATAAACATTTATGTTACATATATATTTATCTGGAAAAGTTGTATCCCTGTCCAGAAGTGGAGGTTTTACAAGGGCTGCTGTTCCAAATCTATGTAGGTTTTGAAGGCAGTGCAGCAAGTTTTCTCCATTACAAGCTTGATTGCCTTTGAGGGAAGGGAAAACAGACTGAGGTCTCAACACCAAGAGTTTTTCATTCTCTTCTTGCATACACCCTCATCCTAGGAATCTCAGGCAAGATAAATCAGGTATTATAAAGCCAAGACTGTGAGTACATGCAGAAGATTTCCATTTCTAGAAGGAGACAACGGAGACTAATATTTCTGTACTGCTCTTCTGACTGAAGAATAATGGCAATGCTTTATCTTGGTCCAGGTAAGGAGGCTACTTTCAATACAATCACAGAGACATCCATCCACCTCAGAGGAGAGGAAAAATGGAAGAACAATCTAATGTTCTTGCAGACAAAGGTTTCATTACTGCCACAGAAGACAGTAACTAACAAAGCACTTTGAATCCAGGCTTTCTCTGTTATGTGCTTTCTCTATCTTGATCAGTATCATATTTGAGTATCTGGTTTTTTTTTAAACATGAAGCTTTCTCGTAAAGGAACTGTGTTCTTCATCTATCCCATTTTCCTAGGTCTTACAGCAGCAAACAGTAAGTGTTTAAGGAAGAGCATAAAACAGGACAAACTTGCAGGGATAGCTATCTCAGCACACTCTCCCAGACCTCAGCTGTGGGTGAACTGGGAACTTCCTAAGCCAGAGGCAGTATCAGTATCTCTGGCTGTTTCTTTCTGACTTTGCAAACCCAGGCCAGGATCTAAAGATACTACACACAGTAAAAGCCAACCAACCATTTCTGCACAGGCATAAGGAGAAGGGACATCTCTATAGCGTATCAGGGTCAGGACTATCTAGAAGAAAGCTGAAATTTTATCTCAACATTTACACCAGCAATTCTGTTCCAAGTCCAGGATGGCTAAGGCATGTGCATACTACCCAGCATCCAGGCACTTAGTAGTTTTCACCTTGTTCATGAATTCATCTTTCATCTTTGAATTGCACAGAAACAATATAACGCAAACTGGTGTCTTTAAACAGACTAAATAAAGACCAGAAACACTTAGCATGAGTTTGGGAACAGGAGAAGGTCACAACAACATAAGAGAGCTCAAGTAGCATTGACTAAGAGTTAGAGAAGAAAGTAATTCTTGAAAAGGAGCATATAGAACATGCTTGAATGCTTGCATTTTGGCTGAGACAGGAAGTCCTGAATAGAACTTCTTTTCCACAGTAGCAGCCACTCAACCACAAACCCACAATGAAATTTCATTAAGACATTACAGCCTGGCACTGTAGCAAAGATAATGAATGCATAAATCAAACTTATCAGTGAAGGATTTTGGCAAAGGCAAGATGAGACTCATCATCTTAAAAAGCTATGTCAAAACCCAACAAAACGCAGAAAAAATTGCTCAGGTTTCAGTTTAGATAAAATTATTACAAAATACACTCTTCCTTTAGTAAAAACACTCTTCTGAATAAACATGTTTTTGTAACAATCAAATCATCAATTGTCCTTTATCTTCCAAGAAATGAACCCAGAATTCTGTTTTTCTTTACACTTGCATATAAGAAAACATCTAACATTTCACTTTGGATCCCTGATAAAATCAAACTGCCCTACAATTCAGTGTGCAATTAAGGAGAGACAGCTCTTTTCCCAGAATTTTCCTTGAAACATGGAATCGAGTTGTTATGCAATTTTGAAATTAGTGATGATGTTTTCCAAATACTTATTTTCTCTGTAAGATGACCTGAAAATACAATCTAGTTTTTAATTCAAACACTGCTCCTTCCAGTTTGTCACATCAGAAGAGCCTGACAGCAGATAAGAGCTACTGGATGTGATGCCTGCTGCCTGCATCACAACTGAAGTAACAAAGAAAAACCTTCAGATATTTATATATATATATTGCTTTTCATCAGAGGTGGTTAATGTGAGGGTTCATCAAAAGTAGATGGGTGGGAAATATTCAAACCCAAATTCACCCCCTTTCCAACACCAAAGATTATGGCAATACTGCCATTACTCACAGATGAGTTTTTAGTTTAGCAATTGATCACCATCTATCCCAATGATGGATCTTCATCTACCTTTACTATTAGCTCACTTGCCAGGGCAGCAGAATTATTCCTCAGAAAACTCGAATCACATGAATAAATAGATGTGAGGTATCATACTCATACAGCATAAATAAAAACTGGCTTCCTCCATAACTGCAAGTACTTTAGGAGGTCTCTTCATCACTGAAGAATCTAGGCACAAAATTATGCCTCAATAATCTAAAAAGCCAGGGCATTTTATTACAGAATTAGAAATTGTATCCAGAGGAGAAAACGTCCTTGGTCAATACAGGGACCTGTGCCCTTTAAGACTTGGAAGCACAAAGTTGCTTATGCAACAAGAAGGCTCTGTCAAATTAACTACACAGCCATGTCTTAAAACCAAGAAGTTCATTGTTTCCTTGCTGTATTAAAACAGAAAGATCTACAGTGAAGATAAGAACACATTCCCCAAATACAGGCTTTAGAAACTGACTGTGAACAAAACCATCAAGTATCTTAGGTCTTCATGCTAATCTGAGAAACATCACCAGGTAAAAAAACACCAGTCGCCAGAACAGACAAGGACAGCATTCAAAGATTTCCACACAGTTAAAAACCTCAGAATACCACAGCAGTGGTTTTCAACAGAATAGATCATGTACACACTGGTTTTTAACAGTTCTAAGTTACTCCTTTCAGTTTACAATCCATCCTCCCACCATTTGCCCCATCAGATAGAGAAGTCCCCACAGAAGCCACACAGGACAGATCAATGCAACACTGCCTACAAAACACACTCAGTTTAATCTGTGGCCATGATCAACACGACACAGACAATCCATCTTTCACAAAATCACCTTTAGCCAGTCCAGTTATGAGAAACAAAACATTTACCAGGATTTTTCCCTTATGACAAAAACTGTTGAATACAGAGATGCTTGAAAACTTCCAACACACAAGTTGAACTCCAGAGTTTCACTCCAGCCATCATTCCCACCCTCAACATGAAGGTTGAGCTTTGGCACTACAACATCCCTTGCAGTAGGTAATCACACTGGTACAGTGCAGTTCAGTTTTACAAGTACATGTGCTGTTACATTCTATTATTTCAGCATCAAGAGGAGCAATCTGAATGTAACAGAAAGGGTAAGTCAAGCAGAAAAGCAATTTGCTGTCCTCTGTATTTCCTATCAGGATTCAATAATGACTTACTGTCACCAACAGAAGTCTTTCCAGATCAAAGCAATGCTACAGGAGTTCAATATTCCATTACTGTACCCTATGGCCACAAGTCAACATTTACTGCACGTTACATATTTGCACTGAAACAATGACCCTGCACCAGAAGAAGGTGGCAGTGAACTTCAGGAAAGTAACATCACCATCATCACAGCCACAACTTTGCAGTCACAACTGCAAAGCAATTTGCTATGAAGAACAGGAATGGACTAACTTGTAGTTTTACACACGAACTTACTGGTTTTACATAGACTTGACATTGTAGTTGCACGTTGCTTTTGTCTGGTAGCTAAAAATCAGATAAAAAACTCTCCCACACACTGTGGCAGCTCTCCCTTCTTCCATAATTCATCACACACTAAACCATACTGATCAAACTGCTTGTGTTGCTATGCTAGAAACATCAATGAAGAAAAGGAAACCAACCTATGTTTATTAATTAAAAAAAATTCACTTCCAAGTCTGAATCATCTCACTAGTTGGTTTCAGAGCAGATCTGTGGAAAAAAAGAAACTGAACAGGTCAGGGTCAGGTAGCCTTTCCCACTAGGAAAACTAATGTCAATCTGCACTGAAGAAAAAAAAAAGCAGCAAGAGGTAAGAGGTTTGTTAGTCTTAACACAGGCAATTGTTGTCACTATCAGAAAAGACTTACCTTTAACACAAGGTAGGAACAGCTCAGCAATTGCCTTTTTCTTTTAAATTTAATTTCTGCAGTATTAACTGACTAGAACTGTAAGTCATATACATATCTACATGAAGCCATGTGCCCACTTTGGGTCTAATGTGCCCTGTAACACGGTGCAGCTAAAAGTCTGTAGGACTGCTCTAGTTATAACTGAGTTTTCACTTCACATTATCCAAACCTAGGCTTTTGGGCACACTGAGTCAGGAGAGGAACTTCTCATTACTTGCAAGTTATTTTTCAAGTTCTTCAACAACTGGCTCTCCAAAAAAAGTCTCCAGCGAGAGTCCTAAGGGCTACAGACTTGTAAATGTGATCCCCACCCATGGCAAGATTGCCAATGTTAAGAGCATAGAAAACAACCTGCTGAAATAAGTTGAATATAGCTTTGGCAAAGAGAAATCCTATTGGCACTCCAAGCAAACAGGTAAAAGAAATCCAAGGAAAACACATACTTGGAGTTTCAAAAAGCCCAGGCTGCTCCTTTAACAGTCTATGGCAGGAAGTCAAGGCTAAAGAGGAAAGGTCCAATTATAGGCAAAAAGCTGGCCAAAGACTAGGAAGCAATGGTAAGACTTAATAGTCAACTTTCCACTGTAGAGAAGAGTCAATAGTGGAGCTGACCTGGCAGCACTGCTGGGAATCATTCTATTCAACATCTTCACTGACCTACATAGAGCTGCACAGTGAAATCCTCCAAGTCTGCAGATAAAGCTGAGCTTTTTCAGGTCAGCCAGCTGCAGTGGCTGTAACTGTGAACTCTGGAAGGCCCTCGCTGAACTGAGTAAGTGAAGTGTGGTAGATGAGCTTCAATGCAGATTGCAAAGAGATCTAACACAATATATGGTGGGGGGGAGGGGGAAGAAAAATTTAAGTTGTGCTTCCATGCTGAATTTGTAGCTGGAGTTTACAATTCAAAGCAGTGATCCTGGAGTCAGCACTGACAGTCCTGAAATTACAGGCTCACTGTGCAACATTCACTAAAAAGTCTTCTAGATATTGGACATAAACAGGGAAGAACTCAAAACAAGATAGAAAGTAATTTTGCTGCTATGGAAAAACTTAATGCACTGTAGTCTTTAGAACTAATATGCGGAGACCAGAATAGCAACAAAGCAGGGCAAAGCAGAATTCAAAAAGGTATAGAAATGGTCAATTAAAGGATTAAAGATAGAGCAGCTGCCTTGGAAGAAAAGACTGAAGAGGCTGGGGCTCTTCAATCTGAATGCAAGATGATGGGGGTGGGAGGGTGTAATATATTCAAAGCTTACAAAAACTTGATGGCAGTAAGTAAGATCAACATAGCTGGCAAAGAATTTTGGAAATCTGATACCTCAGGATTGTAAGCAGATACTAAAGGGAGCAGACAGGATGTAGCCTCCAATGCTCCCAGGCTGATGACTGGATCCTACAAAAGTAGGAGGACAGTGAGTCACAGAACGGCCATGCTCACTTGCGCTCCCTGACTGCCACTGTTGAAGACCACATATTTGGCTATACAAACTACAAAATACCTTCCTCAAAGGTTATTTCTTACCTTCTAAATCAAAACTGGAGAGGAAAATCTTATATGAAATATTTCAAGCTGGCTTAATATACCAGGAAAACTTATTAAAATACAATTTCATGATCTAATTTTCATTGTATTCTTACAAGGAGACACGTCTCGGAAAAGTACAGATCCTAAATTAGACGTGGTGAGAAGTTTGGCTTCAGGATGGAGAAGAATAAAGACATCAAGCTTAGCTATTTCAATTATACATTGCTCTGGATACTTCAGAGTCAAGAAAAGCTTGCTTCCAAAACAGCTCTGTGCCACAGGCTCCATCTCTGCAAGCTTCAACGTCAGCAAAGGCAGCCCAGGATAGAAGTGGGCTGCCTGCTCCCAGCTCTGTGACCAACCATAGTTATGGCTCCTTGATGTCATCTCAAGGGAATTCTACCCGGAGTAAAACACACCTTTAAAAGGCTATCTCTTTCTTCATGAAGGCACATCCTCTCCAGGCAAATCTTAAATTAGGAGCAACAGAAATAACAAGCTTAGAACACTGAGTCACTGGCCAGTATCTCAGCCACAGGAGTTTCTTCAAAAGCAACGAGGCCACATTAAGCATTTGCACATGGCTGGTTTCAAGTACTAACAAATACAGCAAGCTCACTGGTATTCCCCTCTGCCCTGGAAATGCCATGGAAGCAGCAGGGAGGTAGTGAGGCTCTCATCCTACTTTTTACTGATCTGCACTGAAGCAGCCTGCTCTTCTGACCCACAGCTCTAGTACTGAGCTGTCTCCTCCTCTGGGCTGTTTCAGGGCTGCAGTACAGAGCCAGTAGACCTTAACTTGACTTTCAGCTTGTTCTTTACAGGATGGTCTGAAAGCAGCTTTCAATACTTCATGATACTGTGATGGGCAACATAGAAGACAGGCCTGGAGCACAAAACCTCTTCTTCCCTTGAGACAAGAGCTTGCAGAGAATAAAACCCTTACGCAGTGGTCAGGCACTGGACTGAGCTGAGACCTGGCAACACAGACAGACCCTGGCCGAGCACCTGCTCTGGTCAGCCGTGCTGGGCATCAAAACAGCAGCAGCTGCAGGACCCAGGGATCCAGTGCAATTCTTGCCTTGGGTCAGCACCCTGAGCCCTGCTGGAAATGGAGTTCAGTGATGCCTTCCAGGCTCTGGGAAGCTGTGGGGAGACCAAACCAGCTACCAGCAGAACTTGCTACAAGACCATGCCCCCTCTCCCTCCATTTGCAGGCTGTGAGGAACAAGGATCCATGGCAACAATGAGAACAATTATTTGGGGCTTTTCCACCTCTTCAGATTCCAGTGAAAAGAAGTATCTCTTTAAGGGGCAACAAAGAGAACTCAGCACGAAGCTCTACATCCACAACAGCACTTGTGAATACCCCAAATACTACAAAGGCACTCAAGACCAATGGTTTCATCCTCACTTAAACATTTCAATTGTCATTTTAAGCACTGATCACAATAAAAATGCCTTGAAAAAATTACGAATTTTTGTTTGCTCCTCAAGTAACACAGTTCTTCAAATTCACAGGACATTAAAAACCTGTGTTTTGGTGGATGGGTGCCACGAACAATGCTAAAATTATGGGATTTTGCACTATATCTCAGGATTAAAGTAGCACAGAATTTTCCATACACTAACTAAATGCTGACTTATTAATGCCTTACTACACCCACTGCACATTTTTATTCTTAAAATGCAAGCAGTTCCTGAAGATAATGTTTATGCTATCACAATACTAAAGTCACTGAACCCTTTACCAGAGGCCCCTACATCTTCTGCTTGCCTGAATTCAGCTCATCTTACTGTCTTGTGTTACTTCTGCCTGACCACATGCCCTCTAACAGTTTAAAAAGGTAATTTTCGTGATTAACTCCAACACTTAAATCACTTACTTTTTCTAATAAAGTGAGACAGAGTATTAAAAATATTACAACTCCAAATGGAACAGTAGTTTGTTCTACAACATGACCATCAGTCTTCTTCCAGCCAACAGCAATCAGCAAGATGATCAATTTCTGCACTATTTTTACCATCACACATTCAGCTGGAGGAATTGGGGAGGAAGGCTTTCCATGGTTGTTTTAGTTGTATGGCAGTCTACCTACAGAATCCTCTTTTCAGTTAGGTTTACCATACTGTTTGGAGAAATACCGCAATGGGTTATTTGGGGGCCTATCCAAACCAAAATCAAAGTAACAAAAATAGAAAGGAAAACACCAAGAATCACTTCTCACTGCAATAGGCAGAGACAACACATAACAGCAAAGAAGTTCAGGAATTAAACACTGAGATTCTGTCCATTAACTAACAGATAAGTTAAAAAAAAGATAAAATCTGTCAAAGTTAAAAAGGCTACAAGCCCTTTGTATTACCCTGAATTTGAGTTAATTACCTTGAATAGGCAGCATTCTTTTTTATAGAGTCTGAAGGCACTTGATCCTACAATAAACTCAGCTGTCCTTAAAAGCAACCCACATCTCAGAGTTAAGCAAGAACCCTGAGAAACACGAAGAGGTTTAACCCTAAAGACAAAACTTCCTTCTCCCACCTCAAGCTCGTGCAGTGCTGTAATCCTGGTTGTGAGCAGTTGACAATTACAAAAGCAGGTACAACCGGCAATTTCTGTTTGTTTTAATGCAAAACGTGGCCAACTAGAGCTCAGCACATTCAGGTTTACTCAGAGGGTAAGCACAGTTCAAATTCCTATGAACCTGCACTACATTTGCTTCACAAATCTGGTGGACTTACTGAACTTAAAATTAATGTTTCAAACATACTTGCATAATGTTCAAGACCAGTTATGGTCTTGAACAAGACCACCTGATAGAACCTTGTTCTACCCAGTTTCATTGTATCTCTTCCCTAAGTTGTATTCCCATATCCTTTCTCCATTTATTCCAACTGCTCTTCAGATCTACTTCGTTCCTTTCAGCTCCTCTCCTGTCCTCCTCCCTCCCTGTCTGTGACTCAGAATTCCAGCCCCAGCCTCTGGTTTGCTCCTTTCAATTCCCTCAAATGGGAGGAGTATCTCTCCTCACACCCAGCCACGTACTCCAATCTGCCTGAGAGGTGAGTGATGGTCACTGGCATTACTTCAGCCTTCCTTGCAGCTCTCCAACCTCCCTGTGCTTAAAGGCAAATTTGAATTTGTGTACAAATCATCACTGTCCAGATACATGCACAACCAAATGCTGTCTACACAGTGTTTATCCTGCAGCTGAGAAAGAACCCATCACAGCTCATACTCCCACACCTCTGCACACAGGGGTGCAAACAGCATGATCCTCTTGCCAGTAGTTACTGAACATCTCCCCTGCTTTACTGCACATTCATCAAGCAATCACAAACATCCTGTGGTGTGGGGACACCAATTATTCATTTTAGGCTTTCAATTCCTCAGAATTGAACTGGGGTGCAAAGAATCAGTTCCCAAACTGTAAAGCACTGTAGAGAAAGGGCCACACACAGCTGCTGCCCCCTCCCCAGGTCAGGTCTCCTGAAACACAGGAGCCAGAGACAACTGCCCACATCTGCAATAACCAGGCTGAAGCCAGGACCAGACAGAAGGCCACCAGCTAGCAAGCTGGAAAATGCTTTCACAAAGCTAATTATTAGACTGTCATTACATTAAAATCCAAGTCAATTTTAGCCTCTGGCTACCTTTTAAAAGGTGCTTCCAACCCCTGCAGGGAAACTACCTGGCAGCCAGCAACCCATTCAGACTGGCAAGATTGGTGTCCTCTCCACTGGGTGGTATCTGCAGGTGCATCACTCACTGTGCCACTTTGGTACTTGCACGTGTTTACAGCTCAAGAGAACACTTCTTTTTTGTAACATATTCTTCTTTCAGAGACTGAGCAAATGCTTGTAAAGTTTCCAGAACTCATAGGGAAGCTGAAAGCTCCTAATCCAAGTTTATGGGAGCAATTAGAGCAGCTTTTGAATGTCATTTTGAATGCCTTCAGCATATATGCTTTTTTACAGGATGGCCTAGAAAGCACCAAGTAAACTGTATTTCTCTAAATAAGAAACAGACTGCAAGCAATTCAAAACACTTCTATTTCTTGTAGAGCAAAACACATTATCCTCTCCCAAAATGGATACTAAGTTCTAGAACTATTTACCTAAAATACCCCTATACTCACACACAGTTTTCATTTCATCCTGTAATTCACAAACCTGTTAAAAATGTCTTTATAACACAGACAAGTTTTCAGAAAAAGACAGGCTCATGCACTACACTGTCATATCAGAATTGCAGATCTGCTTTCCACTTATCCCAGCATTCAGCATCATATAAAATATACAAACGTGAATTATACACACCTAAGAATATCACGAGAAAGTTTAAAAAAATCTTTTAAATACAGTGTGGGCGGAAGTGGGAGGGGAGAGCTCAGACCTGTGCCCAAGCAGGGCAGAGACCTCAGTCAAATCACCTGATTTTATGCTGGAATATTTATGTAGGAGTGCTAAGACACAGCACTACCCCGCACAGAGAAGCTCCCCACTCCCCAGCCACAAGCACGGCACAAATGCTGCTGCTTACACAAAACACTTCACTTCCGTGCGTGCGCCCGAACTCACACAGCTTCCCACTTCCAGTTGGATTCCCACAGCTCCAAATGCCACTTTGGAAGAGAGAAGCTGTTTACTTCCATGATGGCAAACAGCAGAACTGATGGTGCATAATTTTTGGAACTGCTTGCTTCACTTCAGAGATCAGCTTCTTTCAAATGATTTTTCCAAGCTGAGTTAGTTACAGGCAAGGTTACACCAGCACTAGCACAGCCTGAGGGATGTGAGCTCTAAGAGAGACAAGCTTTCCAGTTCTTCCCTTTAAGTACAAGTTTCAGTTGTACAGAATATAATTACTCTAAATATTAACTTCCAGCTAGTCTCTGCTAGGCTTGATGTCCACCTTGCAAAGGAAAAAGCTGAAAATCTGAAATGCCCTTAAACACCAAAACCACTTCCTGTATTAAAATCACTCCCAACAATTATTTGCAGTTACAAAAAAATTAATATTGCTGCACCAAAACTCTATCAGCCTTTGAAATACTGTTAATTCCACCTTTAAATTCACAAAATATGAACCACAGATTTTAATTAGGTCATACAGAGACAGCAGTATCTGACTAGACATCGTGTCTGTATTTAAGACAATCCCTAAATATAAAACCCGACCAGAAGTTTGTACACTCAACAAGTCAATTGGTATACCAGAATAGCTGCTCTTCCAAGAAAACTCCAGGTACAAGTAACCAGCTGCCAAGTACAGCTCACCACATAGCAGGGCTTGCCTGAAGCCTGTTTACCTATTCCATTCTCTTAAAAAGCAATGGTAATGCCAACACAGACCTCCAGGTCCTGTCAGGATTTCTTTAGCAAGTACACCCATCTTCCATGCCCCTCCTTTCCTTAGAGTTGACACAATTTGTAATCCAAGTGCAGGCTTCATTGGTACCTGAGCCAAGCACCTCAGCCTCACTTGTCTATTGTGGAGGAGAGAGGGATGGTAAACATCTATAGAAAAAAATAAAGAAGAAAGTCTTATCAACTGAATGAAGCTGAAACTTTGCTGTTTCAAGTCATAACTATAGATTTTGACTTCCAAAAAAAACCAGTCTTTGCTGTCTCTGGTATTTTCAACTACCAGTATGAATGCAACAGTGAAAAACTGTTTCAGAAGTGTTTCCCACCCAGTGCCACAGTAATCCTCAGCTCGAAGCAGTTTTAACCTCCTGTCTCTGCTGCATGAGGCAAGTGATCTGGACACAGACCTGTGTCTGAAAATCTGACTGCAGCTTTCCATCTAAGGAAGGAAACTGCTACTCCAGGAAGGATGTCTGCCAGCCCTCCAGGACAAACATGCAAGTGCCTTTATTCTTGAGCTGTGTTGTTATGGGTGTGGTTAAACAAGGCTGCTAAGGTGACCTAATACTTAATACGTTGCTGTCATCAAAAGGGACACTCCTTTCTGCCCTCCCTCTCCCCCCAGCCGTGCAGTCTCTGTCCCATCCCTTGTCATCAGAGCTACAAAAAGAAACCAATTCAACTCGCTGCCCCAGCACAAAACTGTTTTCTCTCACACAGAATTAACTTTCTGATGAATAAGCAAGTCCAACCAGATCACTGTGTGGTCATTTAAGCTTCAGTGAGACCATATAGAAGAAGTAGGAATATGGCCCGTATGGAAGCCCATTTTGACAGCACGAGAAAAATCTGCAAATATAAAGATATCGTCATATAAATGTGTATCATTTACTTCAAAGGGTTCAAAACCAAATAAGGGCATTTTTTTGACCTCCCATACAAGTTACTGCTATTATTTGTTAATGAAAAATCCTTGAACAGAAAATGGGGAAGGTAGCTCAGTATTTGTCACAGAATGTCACTGATCTAGAAGACTTTTAGGGGCAAACTCAAACAGGCCTGACCTGAGTACTTCTGTTAGAAAAGCAGTTTCTAGACCTAAAATACACTGGAGGTGTGCACTGTGAGTAGAAAAAACATTACAGCAATAGAGACTTGTAATTTCAATGCCCTCTTGAGGGCATCCACTTATTTGGTCAACATGTCTCAGAAAAACAGAAAGGCTTAGAAGAAATCATCTGCTGGCTCTCTCCTGTCTCGTGAACAAGGTGCTGACAGAGAGAAGTAGCTAATTATTTTGCTGTTGTAACTTATTTCATTATAGTGCACTGATTTCAGTGACATCTGGCTCGTCAAAACTGGCTTCATGAGAAGTTTCACATGAGGTGTTTTGTTACAGATACTGTGACCAAAATTCATTAGTTCAAGTGATGAAAAACTGGCTTTATATTATGTGTATGACTCACCCTCAAGTCAGGATAGACACCTTTTCTCATAATCTTTACTTGCAGAGGTAAACAAGTAGTGACAAAAAAGGGAGTTACAGCCAATGTATCACACAACAGACTGCCCTGAAAGAATGGCATCCCACACACTTTACAAATGGAAACAAGGAAGGAAACTTCATTAGCAGCAACAGAAACTGATGTGCAAGTTGCCAAATCAACAAGGGAAAGCTCAGTAGCCATAGAAGCAGGTGATACCTGAAGAGAAAGAGGAAGGTGTTTTGTAGAAGACAGGCAGAGAACAATGAAGGAAACAAAGAGAGCAAATGTGCCAAAAAGGAAAATGAGAGTATGCTTACAAAAGGAAAAGGAGAAAAATAAAATACCACATCCGTTATTAAAGCTTTAAAATACAT
Organism: Climacteris rufus; assembly: GCA_013398175.1. Classification (NCBI taxonomy): domain Eukaryota; kingdom Metazoa; phylum Chordata; class Aves; order Passeriformes; family Climacteridae; genus Climacteris; species Climacteris rufus. Next base: position 68,704 of record VZRZ01006181.1, on the reverse strand, counting down.
TAATGAAATTACTTTCAATCAACTGGTAAGAAATGGTTATTTAGACAAAGAAGTGGGTCTCACGAAAAGAGGAATACAAAAATTTCTATAATCTCATCTTTTGGGGAACACTTCATTTTGCATGCATCAGTTCACAGCAATCAAAATCCCAAAAAACCCCTTCCTGGCCTCAAAAAAAGAGTAAAACTACCACATCTGGCAAGACTGAAAACATGGAACAGATGAACAGTCAGGTTTCGAGTTCAGATTGTTGATTCAGTTCAGATTGAGTTGTACTGGCAAATTTTAGTAGGCAGGACTTTGTCTTGAAAGGAAATCACCCAGACTTCTCAGAAGTACACTCAAAAGATTGCTTCTCTCCCATAACCAGATTGAAACTAACAAATGTGGGAGAGAGGAGGGGAGGAGACCACAGACACGGAATATGAAGTAACTGTACTCAGCAGGGATTCAGGAGCAAGGAGAGGAAGAGGATGTTTAGTCAGTACCTTCCAGAAGTACTGAGATGAAGCTGCCCTACCTCTTCCTACCTAAATTCCTCCAAACTTGTATAGAACAATGAATATTGGGCTACAATGCCTCAGTACTTCAATAAAAATACTAAAACAAAAAAAATCTGCCACCACATACTATTTATGAATAATTTTCCAGCTAAAAGATGACCTCTAGAAAAAGTGGATTTGTATAAATTTGAAGCAGCCCTTGGTAGCGTCTCCTTGGGTGTCCAGAGAAGTCCTGTACAGCTGTGCAACCCACTGCAACCCACATCTCTGACCCCAAGGGGAGCAACTGGAGTGTGGTCCCATAAAGGATTATCCTGAGAGCATCCTCATTTCTAGGTACAAGAGACTTCTTACTTCCTCCACACATCACCACAGAAACTGGGAGCTATATATGAAACACTTGTAAGCTATGCTATGCTTCCCTTCCCCAAATCTTACAAAGGAACAATCCCAGGTGAGCTGTGCCTCTCTCCCTCAGAAAATGGACATGCAAATAACCCATCATATGGAAACTATGTGATTGAACTTCCTATAGAATAGTGTGCTACAGCTTTCCATCTGCACAGTTGCCCTGAGATAGTTTCACTGTACTTTATTTACTTTATTTCCCTTGCACAGGCTCTGGATGAGCACAGCCAGCTCCTGGAATACAGCATCTCACAGAGCTGACCTCCAGCGTTGTTCACGTGTCCACACCCTCAGGTCCCTGTTACTGTAACACAAAAGGGCTTCACAAACTAGAAATGCCCTCAGAATATCTGATAAGATAAGGAACACCCATTAATCACTTTCTTGAGCTGAGGACCTGAACAAAACACTGTTTGTCTACATCAGACAGCAGCATTGCCTGAACAGTAAGAACTCCAGCATGGATAAAATCATGGAGTTATAATTTACACTGGCAGAGCCACTTCCACGTGGAATAAGAAACTGCATGTGATACCAAGTTTCTCTATACTGGCACAATCTGAACACACCAGAGCTTTCAACAGAATAAGCACTACTTCTTAAAAACTCAGAGGCAGCAGGACGGCAGCCAGGCACACACAGCTTGCTCAGGGTGTAAGGACAGCAGCAACAGCAAGTGGCAAATCCACCCAGACCTCCCAGCTTCCATGTTTCCTTCACCTGTAAGATCCTGCTGATGCTCCTCACTCCATTCTCTTTATTTTGTTCCCTGCCAGGACTGACAGGAACGAAAGTTTGCAAGCTCTGCAACCAAACATTTGTTTAGAGTTCACTTCACACCAGGCATAGCAATGCAGGAGTACCATGAACCAACTTTTGGCTCTCCACTATGAATGAAAAACTGTCCTGTGACTCAAAGTAAGACTGAAAACTGGGAAAGCAGACTGCAAATTGGGATAAAGGCAGCAAAACTAATAACTGGGATAGACCTGGGGACTGAACTCAAAGCCTCACACAGCGAGCAGGTCTTTCTGGCTGACAGCTTCTTTAGGAGCTAATGTTCCATGACAGATTCATTAGACAATGCTTGCAATGCACTTGTAATGACAGGGATTAAAATACAACTTGCAAATTGATATGCTGGGTAAAAAAATGAAACTTTTGCCTGAAGGGACAAATTATAAGCAAAGTTCATCTCTACTCCTCTGTGTTTTCTGTTCTACCGTTTCCTCTGTAATTCAATAACTTGGTTACCACTGCTCTTACCCTGGTAGCCTACATGGTCACTAGTTTGCCCATCTGTTTTTCCTCCCCACCACAAAGACCTGCACGTCAATGGCCATTATCAGCCTGGTCTGATAGAGCAGAAATCTCAGAGATGTTCTGAGTCACCTCTCAAAGCAGCAAACCAGGAATACTCTCCCCCAGCTCTTTCAGCCTGCTTGGCAGCAGGGAGCCAGCTGAGCAGCATACACATACCAGGCACCAGCAGAAACATGCTCTGCTCCAGACAAGTCAAGATCCAGGCCTTCTGTGTCTGTGAGACAGCGAAACCAAGGTCACCAAGTTACAGCACAGAAATACAGAAATCTGGGCAAATCCCTATAAAGAGGCATCACTAGTTCCAGTTCTGTGGTGGGTTGACCCCATCTGGATACCAGGTGCCCACCAAAGCTGCTCTATTACTTTTGCTCTATTACTCTTGTTCCTTTTACAGCAGGACAAGGGAGAGAAAAAAATGTAACTAAAGCTGACGGGTTAATAAGGACAGGGAGAGATCAGTCCCCAATTACCATCACGGACAAAACAAACTCAATTTGGTGAAAAATTTGTTTAATTTATTGCCAATCAAACCAGAGTAGGGTACTGAAAAATAAAATTGAATCTTAAAAACATCATCTCCTTAAGCTCCCTTCTTTACGGGCTTAACTTTCCTCCCTCCCTGCGCTGCTGGGGAGAAGAAGATAAAGAAAATTCGGAGTAAATGGAGGTTGCAGTTGGTTCATCAAACGTTGTCTCTGCCATTCCTTCCTTCTCAGGGGAGGAGGCCTCGCACTCCTCCCCTGCTCTCCACAGGTCCTGCCAGGACCCTGCTCCAGTGTAGGCTTCCCATGGGGTCACAGCCTCCTTTGAGCACCCACCCACTGCAGCAAGGGCTCCTCCATGGCTGCAGGTGGATCTCTGCTCTCCCATGGACATCCACAGGCTCACGGGGACAACCTGCGTCACCACGGCCTGCAGGGGAATCTCTGCTCCGGCACCTGGAGCACCTCCTGTGCCTCCTCCAACACCAACCTTGGGGTCTGCAGGCCTGATTCTCTCACATGTTCTCCCTCCACTCTACCACTCCTACTGCACAGGTAATTTTCCCCTTCTTGAAAATGTCATCACAGAGCTGCCATCACCGCTGCTTACGGGCTCAGCCTTGGCCAGTGATGGGTCTGTCCTGGAGCCAGCTGGCCTTGGCTGTACTGGAGGTGGGGGCAGCTTCTGGCAGACGCCACCCCTGCAGCCCCTCTGATACCAAAACACATCCACACAAACCCTGTACTACTGCTCAGAAGTCTGTGCCATACAAACTTCTGTCCACCAACTTCTCAACCCTTGCTTTAAATCATTCCAGGCTTCTGTTTCCACCTACATTTGACTTAAATTTCTTTACCCACCCTGTCTCACTCCACCTGTTTAAAAATCCTGACAACACACCCTTCAGAAACTTGCAATGGTGAGAGCTACATTTTTTGCAGTAGAGCTACTCTGTGTTTACACCAATTTGTGTATGAAGTAGATATTCAGAGTGCAAACTGAATTGTAACTACAAGACACACATGCTTTTGGTACGCAGGGGACACCTTGGCCACCAATTACTGTCTGCATCTATGCATGACAGACCATAATAAAAGTAGCAATAGATAAAAATATTACAAAACCATCTGAGTCTATAAATAGATATAACTACCATGACAACTTATTTCCAAACCATAATCTTTAACATGGTAGTCTTTGCTTTTTAATTTTTTTTGTAACCAAGCAGACTTAAAGCAGACCCATCTACGTTAATGAGATACATGACCAACCTACCTCAGTTCTACATCCTATGGAGAATTCCAAACTGCTGAGGACTGACTACTTTCATTTTCTTAATGCTACTGCCATCTAACAAGCTTCACCAGCAAAGCCACCAACCCACCAGTGCTCAAGGTTTTCTGGGAGAAGCACTTCAGAGACAGGCAGGGCCCAGCCTACACACAGCCTGGGAAATCAGCATTCACACATGCTCTAGCTGAACACACAACGAAATGGAGAATAGCTCTCAATGAGACAAGGGAATCTTTAGAGAAAAAAAAATCTGAAAAAAAAAATTGAGTCAATTTCTCCTAATCAAGAGGACAGCAAGCAGAACAAGTAATTTCCTAACCTTTCCATTCAGAACAGACTGTTGCTTTAAGCATACAAAAGCTAAGCCAACACATTTCAAAGTGTTCAAGATCTACAGAACTGACAATTTGGTTTTCTATTTCTGTCTGCTTACCCTGCTGCTTCTGCCTGTAAACATTCTGTAGGAGGATGTGAAATTCAACAGAGAGGACTGTGAACTATGAATGACTCCACAGTGGCACATTCTTAGCAGTGCGTGGTGGTGCCTATGAGCTCACTCACACATGGTAACGTCACTGCTTAGGGTCAGCTCGAGGCAGCTACAGCTCTGCTGGGTTACAGCTCAGTGTCAGGTCTTTCATGTCAAAGTGCCCCATCCCCATCTCCAGTGGGAATCTGAAGCCAGAAAGAAGAAAAAAGGGAAAGTAAAAAAAAGAGGAAAAAATATATTGATGTTTATGGGGAAAAATGAGATTATTAGGTCACCTGGTAATACCTTCAATTCTTTGCTGGTCTTCAACTTCTAGTAAACACGTGGACTGAACCCTGGTGTCTCATTTCATTAGGCCTAATAGTTTGATTTACCACGCTCATTTTGTCCAGCTTGGTGACTTGAATACCTCTGTATATGTTGCATAATTTACTCTGCCTGCTTTAATTCTGGGTTCTTCACCTGGTGAGGTACCTGTGCAGTAAGGATGACAGCCTGTCCCATTTGCTCTCTGGTCTGTATTAGCAACAGAAGCAGCTGCCTGAACCAGTAGACCATAATACAAAAAACATCCTAAGGTCTTATCTACACAGGCCTGAGGAAGGAGTAAATTAGGTAAGATTAAAGTGAGACCCATTACACACACATATTCTTACTTCCAATTAGGTATGCACAACTCACCTTTAATATACCTTGACCTGATCAGCCAAGGTCAATGAAGATGTTTTATCTCCACAACAAAGAAATGGTTGACTTTATAATCACAGTTAAAAGATACAACTTAATAGCTGAGCAGAACATTGTCTCCACATATCAGAACAACTACTCATTTCATAAACACATTGTTAAAGAACTTCTCATTGCTTCTTCAAATCAAAGTCTTTGTTGATTCAGTCATCAACCTATATCATATCTAAGACTTGTATCAAAAGAACCTGCTGTACATGGCACACCACATCATTAAGGGTCTGAGGAAAAGGACAGATGTAGGTTTCTGCACCAACATGGCTTTTCCATCAGCTAAAGACAGTGTACAGGGCTGCAAAACACAAACTGCAGTAACAAGGAACATGGAACCTCAACATCCCAAAAGATGGTAAAAATGCATCTTCTGTTTTATGGATGCACATGTGAACAGATGGAGGGGAAAAAATTATAAACCAAAAGAGGAACCAATACCTGCTTTTAAATAAATATGCCGTTTTACCCAGCATGTTGCAGTTTAAGTCAATTACAGCAGTAAAAAAGAGAATGCCACCTAATCTTTTTAATTCTAAAAATTATCATTTTAACAACTTTGGTACACCTTGGGGTTAGGGTAAGACACATTATATACACCCCACATATTTGTTATACCACTTCTATAAAACCAGTATAAAAATGTACACCACATGGAATGAAAGGACAAAATGAAACACAAAACACTGCACCTCTGAAAACCTTGGTGTCTTTTGCTCATCAGAAATGCACATGCTCAGGCAGGGAAGCTGAAAATGTCAACATTCCACATCTCTAACATGAAATCAAGCTAGAATACATAAAATGCTACCACGACACCACAAGCTGATTTTACCACAAACTCAGGCAAAACATTGGAGAGTGGTTCCCATCACGACCACAAGGTAAAACTTTGTAACCATGCAGAGATTCACTGGAGCTGGAACCTTCCCAGCCTACAGAGCCCTGCCAAGCACAGATCAATCCATCCAGTGACCCAAATTCAGGAACAGCTGGTTTACACTAAACATCTCCAAGGCCAACAACCTCTCCTCTGCCTGTAGCAGCGCTTGACTGAAATGAAGTAACACTGGCACTGCTGAAGTAAAGCAGTTATATGAAAAAAATACAACCATGAGCCCAAAGCTCCTTCAAAAGACGTGACTTTCCACTACTTAGGAATAACGTGTTTGGTGTCTACACAGCTTCCAACTTCTATAAACTCATTCAGTCTCAAAGTGTGTACTGCCACAGTGAAGTCACACTGCCTCCTGCCAAAAGAGAGCACATCTCCACCAGCTCCACGGCAATGAGCGACACACTTCACTCAAGCGCCCTCCAGAAGCTTGCAGCTGCTGAACAACAACCCCAGAGATGAAAAACAAATTTTGCATTAAACACTCCTCATGTCACAGGACAACTCTTGGAAGGAAAATCGTCTATTTTAGCTTCTTTGGACCTCACACTTCCACATACAGGGAACTAAATCACAATGAGACAGAGCCAAAGCACGAACTTGAATAGAAGTCAAGATTTTATCAACCAGCAGATTTGGTATATATATAGTTGCCATACAGAGGCTCAAAGAAAATTGTTTCATACTCTAACAGCTCTAAAGGTGACATCTTTAGAGCTATTACCACAACACAAGAAACAACTCTTACAAAGTAATAAGTACATACTTCACAACTCCTTCCACAGCAGAAAATTCAGTGCACCGTTATTTCAATATCCCAACATAACAGAAACTCACCATGTTTATTGGTGGAACAAAGTTTCCTAAGGACAAGCTAAATATACTAAATATATTTTTAAAGTTTGGAGAAAAAAACATTTGTTATTTCAGACATTTAAGTATATAGCATTTTTTTTACCATTAAGCAAGGCTTCAACCACTCTGCTGTGTAAATAATCTAGTGTTGCCTCAACAAATGAGCAGTGGCTTTTTCCCTAAGCACACTGCACATTCTGAGAATCTGCAAGTGGATATACATTATAAATATGGAAGCAATGGAGTCCTCTGAGATCACTCAAAAAGCCTAATGCTCCACACATCAGCCAGAGATCCCAACTGACATGGTTGTTTAAGAAAGCTTACAAAGTTCAAATGTATTTGCGTTCCTCGTGAGTTCCACTGAAAGACACGAAACCCTTCACACCCTCAGAACAGTAATTACGGCCATCACTTCAGACAACATCATATCAAACAAAATCTATTATCCTGTAGGTAATCATTGACTTTCAGAATCACTGTTTTTTCCACTAATAGTCTACCACTACACAGAATGCTTCTGATGGCAATCTCACTATACTTCCTTTGGGAAGAAAGGAGAATAGGGAATTTTGAAGGCAGGCATTTTTCTTTAAGTACAGTTTCAGCCTCATATTCTGAACAATGGATTGCAGCCAGATTATATTTCAAGGAATTCTGAGGAGAAACATGTTATTTTTGGGGGGAAAGCAGTAAATTCTGAGCCCTGAATCACAGCCAAAAACAACAACTGTAATTTGGGAATACTGGGAGAAGCATGGAGGTAAAACAAATGAGTTTGAACACACAAGAGAACATAAAGGCCAAGATTTGGAGGCAGAGGGACATACAGTCCATGTGCTCTGTACTGTTGTGAACCAAGATAAAATAGCTAGCTCTTACTGGAAATTATTCAAAGAATAAAATGTTTATCTAAAATTTTGTATTTTCAAATATCAACCAATAATACTAGAGTTTTTATTGCTCTGGCTACATTTTTTTACATAAAAATCCAATTGAGGGCCCAGTTTGTCAGCAGTCTTATAAAATTATGTCAAAATAAACAGTTCCATTCCTAGAGTGTAGATGATCATTTAAGTTGAATTCACATTTTAAAGACAGACACAGGCAAAATTACCTCAATTCCTCTTTCTGGACCAACCAGCAAGAAATGTACTTGCAGTTAGAGGAAACCAAGGAGAGGCACAGTTGGCCACACATAAAATTCAGATGCAAAATTTCTCACCTTCACTGTAACTGTGGTTATTTTATGGCCTCACTACAAGGTGGATGTTCCACATCACCCTCAGATACATGCAGCAACTCACATGCCTCAGCACCTCAGGTTACACCTGCAGCTTTGGTGAACTAAACCAGAGGGTTCTACATCAGAAAAGCTAAGTATTTTGGTTTTCACAAAAAAAATATATAAAAAACCACAACAAACAAGAAGCTTTAAAGCCAGAGTTTAGAAGTTCAGGGCTGTTTACATCCAGTTATAACTCTATGTGACAGCACTGGAAGAGGCTGACACCTCATAACCAGAAGACATGACTTGCCAGGCTTCATAGAAGTTTTTGCAAGGTTGTGCCAAGAGTTGAGTAAATTTCCTTTCAACCCTGCAGTGATGATCAAGCTACTTCAAATGACCAAGTGATTCCTTTGTAAATACAATTAATTTCACTGCCTGCAGTGCTAAAGCTTCACAATGGCCAAGAGAGCAGAAACATCCTCAAAGAGCACATTAAACTGGTGCTTCATTTTCATGTATCAATTTCTCTTTATCTGCTACAAACAAACTGCACACAATCCTGGACTACTTGATAGGAACAAAAAAAAGCATGGCATTTTCATGGAATGGGCAGATTTCCAGCCAGAGCTCAGGGTGCTCATGGGAGGTCTGTCCAATGCTGCAGCATCCTGTAGGATCAGAGGCAGATCTTTGTCCCAGCACTGTCACCAGGCTGGGCAAGGCACTGAGCTCAGCTGGCCAAGGACAACAGCTCCAGGTTACCAAAGGAATGAACAGCAATGGAAATTCTTCCTAATGGTTCCATTAAAGATGTGCTTATCCATTTAAGAAATGTCACTTGGAGGAAGCAAAAAACCACAACAAAACCAACAACCATGAGTTTAGCCAAAATATTCACTGCAGAACCACCATGGCAGGAGAGTCAACAGAGAAAAAAAAATACTTAAAAACAGAAACTGGCACACGTTAACAGTATATTAAAAATAAATAAAACAGGATAAGCAGACACTTGCATGCACTTTTATCAAAGTCCAACAGAACTTGAAATAAAACTTTGAAGAGTCATGATCCAAATAAAAGCTCATTAAGGCTACCTATGCTTGGAAACAGCACAAACTCTGCTGATGTTTTATGACTTGATTAGAGTTAACTCCCTGCCAGAATTAATTCTTGTTGCTCTTATCTGGGCATTTACGATGCTGAACCTCCTCACTTGCAGAGGCATTACAAACAAAATTTTCATGATCAAACCACATTCAGCACCAACAATCTTAACTTGTCCCAGAGTTCTGCCTGATATCTTGAAAAGAAAAAAGCTTTCTAGAAAAGGTTTTGCTGTTAGTAGGTCAGGGACGTGAGAACACTAAATGGAAATAGGTGAGGCATTCTGACCAAAACCAGTTTTGGTTTCAATTTTTTTCACCTCACAAAATCCTTTGAGAAAAGAGGTCAAGAAGATGAGAGAAAAACCTCTTCTATCCACACCTGGAATATACTGTTTCACTAAAAGCAAAAAGAGGCACTTAAACTTTTATTACTAACAAGAAAAAAAACCAAAAACAAACAAAAAAAGACCACTAAAGAAAAAAATTGGATGGAGAAGTGAAATTGTGTTTAAAATAGAACTCAAGTTTATCTGTCTTCATTTATAAGGTTTACAACTGTGTTAAGGATCTTCTGCACAAAACCTGATGTACTTTCTCCCTATTCAAAAAAAAACCAAACAAAAACCAACCAACCAAAAACCAAAACTTAATTATGACTTTTAAGTATTCTCCCACATTTTTCTCCAATACACTGAATTTACACATAGATACTCTGAACACTGAACATTTAAAAATCCAAGCTGTCACACTGATGGCTTACAAAAGGCTGTTCTAACAGTACACCCCATTCATCTCAGGAATTCCACAGAAAATTAACTGTACCTTAAGATTCAGAAGGTCAGGCATGCCTACAGTACTTTCAAATCAACCTGTTCTCCACATCTGAACATGCAGGACCAGCCAGTACATTCTCTCATGTCAGCCACTACATCCAACTCCTCTCTAAATGTCAAATAATCCAAGTTCAAACCAGGCTGCACAAACGGTGACAGCTGAAAGCAACTTAAACTTCAAGTGAGAAGTTAACTTCATGTTCCTTGCATAATACTCATTCAGTCCCTGAACCTGGATTACAACCAGAACATTGGTAATTATGGACTTGAAAATGATCAGGGGATTCCCCCAAATTATCTGTGAGCATTCCTAAGAAGGCAATGGCAAAAGATATTAGTGCCTCTTAAAGAATGGCAGAAAACTTGAACAAATTAGATAAATTCAATACAGGGTAGAGTCTATTTATTTTCTCCTAATGGAAAACATTCAGAAAAAAAGTTAGTGCTATCCTACAGACAAAATGCTTTTTTGTACAGGTCTCAAATCCTAAACAGGAGAGAAACTGGAACACAAGTCTGCTGGTATGGAAAATTCCTAAACCCAATGCAAGTCAAGACATTCAACATCTGATAAAGCTACATGGCTGTTCTACTTACTAGGAGCCACAAAGAAACATTTCATACATGTTCATGAACAACTAGATTAGAATGTTTCTATTTATTGACTTTAGCTTTATTCCAGCCACTTTAGTGGTCTGGATGAAGGCACACAATTGTTCTTTAACAAGAGCAACCAGGGCTTTCTCTTCAAGCCACAACAAAGGATGTCTCCATATATGCCAGAACATCCCCCTCAGCAAGTCTGAGGCTGGTTTCTTGAGGTTTATATTGGTAGTGTCATAAAATCATGAACCAGCTTTAACTTCTCATATATTTCTTATAATAAGCAGAAAAGTCAAAAATATCCTTTTAGGTTCCTAAGTCCAACTACTTCTTACTGAAGGATGCCAGATTGTACAGTCCTGGGTGTAAACATAATCAAGGCAAGGCTTTAAGGTGCATAGTTTTTCTTGAGGAAAGACATTCTAAAAAATCTTGTTCATTGGGTGAGGAGAAGAGAAAACAGAGACATTTAAGCAGAAAATATGTCCTTTTGTAACTTCAGTGCCCTTGCTTTCACACAAGCAGTGTACTTGAGGGAAGTAAAAGCAGTAATTAAATGAATGTTGCTGCCCTCATAGTATTTACAGAGAAAAAAATACCATCTACACCTCTATTTTGCTGTTACTCAAGTTTTCTTGAATGACTTTAGACTTTGCATTTTCTACCCACTGGCAGGAGTTTGAAGAATGGCTCAATGAAGTGTTTCTCCTTCGTTCACCGCCAAGACAACTGTTCTTCTCCCCTGTACCAAAGCCCTGCTTTTGGGTACACCACATGACTCCATTAGCAGGCTTAATTAAAAACTTCCCAGCTGGAGCCACTGATCTGCACATCAATTTTAGTCCAAATCTGGAAACTTAACCCACTTGCAAATGCCTCTACTACCATCTCTAAAAAGGTACAAAAGCCAGTATGCAAAAAGTTCTGTTCAAAAAACATATTTAAGACATTGGTAGGATATGAAACTTCAAAATCTCACTGCTTTTTTTAAACAAAAGGTGAATTGCTGCATTCTTTAAACCAGACCCATTTTCAAGTTTGCTATTCCACTTACTCTTTTCCCTCAAAAACCATTCTTGTATTTGTCAACCATATCTGCATAAAACTGAAACCCACAAAAAAACCCCTACCTGTGATTAACATCAGCTAAATGTGGCATTACAAACAATAAACTCCACATTTTCCAGAGAACTTCATTCGAGAGTTGTGGTTCCCTGTGGTTTCAAGCCCAAATACTGAGTATAACCAACAAGGAGCAAGAAAGTGATGTGACCATTTAAATCAGAAGAGTCTCTAAACATGAAGACAAGTTCCTAGTACTTTACAAACAGGGAAGGGAAGGAATGAGTACTTTTCTCCAGTTCTTCTTCCTGAGAAAGGTCCTTCAGTGGTAAGAACAGCACTAACTTCCAATTTCAGGGAGCTTACCAACAGCCTCATACTTATCTAATGCATCCTGAACTCAAAAGCAACCTCAGGGAAGAGAGGGGAATTATTAATTTATTTTCTTGTTACTCTTTACTTTAAGGCCTCATTTTCAGAAAACTCAGCCTGACTGTTTCCAATAGCCCAAAAAGAACACTTGGTTAGCCTCTACCTCACTGCTTTCCCTGCTGCCTTTTCTGATGCCAGGTTATTTTGTTGACTTCATGTCACTGTCACAGCACTGAAGCTGCAGAATGTCAACAGAAGCATCCCAGTCTCTCACAGCAATCAACAGGGAAGGGGAACAAGTTTTCCACAATACACAACTTGTAAACTCTTCCATCATTCAGACAATGACAGCTGCAGACAAAAAAAGAACTGTACACCCTGACAGCCTAAGCCATCTAAGAGATGGGACTGTTTTGTGCCTGTCAAAGACACATCAAACACTGAGCACAGCCTGGAAATGAAGTATGACCATCTCCAGCAAGAGCCTCACTTACAGCTAAACATTTAATCCTTCCATCTGCCTAAGACTGAAAAGGGATAAAATAAAGGTATTTAGGACTACTGGAATTTAAGAGGACTTTGGCATAAGGTTGCTGGGTTATCATTTCTTCTGTCTCATTTGAGCAGAATAAAAGGAAAAAACACTGATTTGAAATCTACTTTTCCATATTCAAAATCCCATGGTATATGGAAGTAAGGAATCAATAGAATTTTACAAATCAATTGTATTTACAGTTCAGGATTCCAGCTTTCCACAGTAACTTCCCATGTGTACAAAATAAGACTATAGCTTTGAGAGGCACAGAAAAAGCATTTGTTTAGTTCTAGCCAAAGTTCCTGCATCAAAAGGGAGACCACGAACCAGTACAGAGGAGCATTTCTGCTCTAAAGTATCTTTGTAGTTTCTCATGTGAGAACTCAAGACTTAACAGTTTCACACATTCATCTTACTTGTCAAAAAGCTGGGTACAAGTCAATTAAAATCCAAAAAAAATCTAGATAATAAAGTGACAATAGGCAACGCTTTAAAGTCCACATCAAACATTTGAATTTTGAATTAATAAATGAAAATAATATAACAACTAGCTACACTCCACAATTGTACCAGACTAAGAATTTGTTTTCTTTCTTGATTCATATTCAATGCAACATCTGGTTTCTACATGCAGTCTTCAAACACTTGTCCTTTTATTAAATTAAAACTACAGCAACTGCTGTGAATAGACGGCAGTTATATACCAGTGGATGAATATTCTCACAGGATACACCAAGGCAATGCACTCTCAGCTCTTTGGGGCAGACAGACACCCCTAACATAAGCTTGGTACTTACACAGCCACTGCAGGATGGTCCTGGTCTCTGCCTGAAGCTCTGAGCAGTTCCTGACTTGAGTTCAATTCTCTGGTGTTGAAGTAAGAACCACAGGATGAAAAATTGAAGAAAAGAATTCTTTTTCTCAGGACACAAATGAAGCAAGATCTAGAAATCCCCCCTAGAAAGTCTGTGGTTCTCAACTGCAGTGCAGGACTAACAAACTAGAGCAAGCTTTCATCTGAGCAGCACTTGTACCAAAAAACAAAATTCAAAGCAGATTTAACTAAAATACTGCCTGAGTGCTTTTCCAAACACAGCACATTTACATAAACTCCAAGACTAAGGACGCTCTATGAGACTTGACATTAGAAAGAATCTTTTTTACAATGAGGGTGGTGAAACACTGGAACAGAAAGGCAGTGGATGTCCCATTCCTAGAAACATTCAAAGTCAGACTGGACAGGACTCTGAGCAGCCTGATGTCGCTGAAGATGTCCCTGCTTACTGCAGGGGCTCTGCACTAGATGACCTCTCTAAGACAATCTATCTTGCTTTTAAGTGCTAAAGCTGGGGCCACTTACACAAATCCTTATCTGCACATCCAGCAACTGCCAGTAACACAAGGCTACGCCATCCCAAGGGGAGAGGGAAGAGGATCAGTGTGCTGTAACTGAAATTCATCCCAAGACCATGCAGAAATAACTGGAATGACATAAAATAATACCATAAGGGACTACAGGCTGTCTTAATTAAAACCTCTCCAAACTTCTATATATGAACTACCTAGCAAACATCTTCATTTTTCAAACAGGCACTACTGGGAATCTGACAGCCTTCCTAATCTATTCCAGTGCTCCTGTTCTTAAAAGTTGACTCAACCAGCCTAGTAAGTGTTTGCTGCAGTTTAAGCCCACAAATTGTTTCATTTCCAGTAGGGGAAACAACAGCTTTGTCTTTTCTTTCCAGCTATCTTTTATGTATTGAAAGAACATTATCAAAAGAAATCTCCCATCTGCCTCCTCTAAAAAATAAAAAAATCATCCAAAGTGCTTTCAGTTTTCCCCTAAAGCACATTTCCTAGACCACTGACCATTTTCCTTTGCCTGCAACTATTCCTCTCCCAGTACAATACCAAAGCAGGTGCTGTGCTGTCACGTTAGCTCATTAGCATGCCACGAAGTGAGAAGGCTAACTCCATGTATTGTACACGACATTGCCATCAATCCATGCAGCAAAGGATTTGCTGGTTCTTCGGCATCAGCTGACTCATGGCCACCATGCAAATATCAAACTCCAGATTCTTCTCTGCAGATCTTCTCCAGTCCCAGTTACCCCCAACCCTGTTATCAGCACAGTCAAATCTTACTGAAGAAAAACAGACCACACCAGCCCCTCCTACATTTCATCCTACTCAGGGTACCACTTTTTTTAAGATCATTTTGAACACATCCTCTTTAGTCCTTGGAGCATCTCTGACAAGAGTGCAATCCACAAGTCTAGAAATTTTACTCAGATCAGCTACAAAAAAACTTATTACTGCACTAAACAAAACTGCAGAACCACTTTGACACATCCTTCTGGTGTGATCACAAATCCTGACTACCTTCAAAGGAACATTTCTTTTCTAATGGCTGCAGACCATTCTTAGACAAACAAAAGTCATTTTCTGCCATGACACATAAAGTAGTTCACAGTGTGAAAGTGAGCACATACAAAACAAAGATACATCATCTGTAAGAACAGGCATTGCCTAATCCCCTTTCCCGTCTTTGAGAGCAGCCATAAGCAAACACCCAAAAGAAAAACCAAGCAGTTAACAGGAGGTATGAATACAGATATATGCCTTAAATTATATATCCACATATGCCACCTATTTTAAGCACGTTTGGTAGCTTTACCTAACAATAAATTACACAGTTCTCCAGCACGGCATCTTGTTGCCCATATCCAACATCACTTTAAGGGAACAAAGAGCTCTCAGCTGTATAAAGCCAAAAAAATGAAAATGATGCAGTGACAAAATTACTGGAAGAAAAAATTAACAGTATTCCATAAAAGTAGACATTTGAAGGCTTTAGTGGAGGATGTGTTTTTAAACAAGCACTTTCATGCCACATAGTTGACTCCATTTCCCAGCACGTTCCATGGCTGATCTCCTCTCAGGAGGTTTCATTTATGTGGTCTGCAGATCCTTTGCTTCAAAGAGCAGCCATGGGATGGCTCACGTTGGAAGAATCTGAAGAGCACCCTATTTTTTTTAAAAGGACATTTTGCAACAACTTTTGGAACTTTTCAGCTATTTATCCTAGTAGCACAAAGGAGTTTTTTTTTCCTTAATCCTATGGCAAGCTTAAGCAAAAGTGATTGATAACTGCACCAATTTACCTTTCTGTGTTCTACAGAAGAAAACACTCAAACTTCCAGTAGGAACACCAACTCTCAAGTCTGCCCAGCATCCAATAAAATATCACTATAGTGCCACTCAATTTTTCACATTGGAAGGGTTACACTCTATATAGTCTACCCCAGGCCATCCAAAGAGGCCATTTCACAAAGCAGAACATTCCAGATATGATTTACAAACCTGGTAGAATGCTAGAATTATTAGATTAGCTCCTTGCATTTTCATTTTGAAATGGGGGAAAGGTGCTTTGGGGTAGTTGTATATTTAATGTTTAATGACTTACTTTCCACCTAAGCACAAAACCAGCAATATATACAAGGCAAAGCTGATTCCACACACAGAATAACTCCGTTGAAGAAGGTATAAGAAACAACAATGGTCAAATAATCTCTACCTGATTTGCTGCATGTTTCCTAGGCATTAGGTGGTCTCATATTAACACAGACAAAATGAGAAATCAAACAGCACAAGAGATGGCCAGAGAAATTCAATAGATTTCAATGAACAAATCTCCAGGAGTTCAGGCATACCTGCTCTCCTCAGTGTCAGATGAGAGCTAATTATTCCTCTTCATCTGCAGACAAATTCCCTACCCCTTTATTAACCACGTTTCCTGACAAAATCCTGGACACGAACTGAATTTTTAGAAATACTTGCTTTTATTCCCTACTGCACTCAGCAATCACAGGGCTTTCAAATACACTACAGTCATTTAAAAATTCCATCTGTAGTCTCAAAACACCCCAAGTACAGCAGTCTTGGGGAAAGCTGAGTCCTCAGCAGCAACACTGTTCTCCTTACCTCATAAACACTTTGCATCAGTTCTACAATTTAATGGACTGATGTATTTGCCATACACGTTTTCCTCAGATTTACCAGAAAAATATTTTGCATACTGGCACACCAGAGAGAGGTGACAACCCTGGCAGCCTTGGCTTTGGGGTTTTTTCTCCCCTCCACTTCCAGACATCTTAAGTCTGAAGGGAGCAAGGCACACCTGCAAAGTACCAGGTGAGGGCTGCTCACCGCTGCAGATGAACCCATAGAGCAGCAAATCCCAGTGCCCCACGGCTTTGGGACTGCATTGGAAGCACAGGAACGCTGGGAGAGGTGAAAGCACCACAGTCCAGGAGACAGGAAATTACACAGTAAGTGTGAGTAACCAAAATAATCAAGTTAAAACCTACATCTTACCAGTCTTCCCAGATACTCAGGCAAGAACACCATGAGCAGCTTTAATGTAGACTTTTGCAATCACACATGTAGAGCAGAATGTAAAGGCTTTATGGCAGAGGCCTTCACACGTGGCCTAGGTTTAAATTCCAGCTCTCAGAACTCTGGATCATCTCCTCCTCTCCATATCATATTTCTGACAATGCATGTGTGTAGGCCTTTCTATACTCAAATACGTGCAAAAAGTAACAGAGTAAAAGCAGCTGCTAGAGGACAATTTGCCAGGATTTCCCTCAGCTAGAATGTACTGATTTTGAACTAGTCTGCCAGGAACCCCTTCACAGTTCCACCTGCTCTTCATTTAAAAGAAAAAAGGACAAAATAAACAAACAAACAAAAAAAAAGTCTGAACAAATTAAAAAAACTACAAGGCATGTCTAGCCACTACATGTTCTAAACTAACTCTAGAAGAAATTTATGTTTTGTAATTATGCCACGAGGTAAGAATAAAAATTAGGCATTTCACCATTTGGAAATGCAGGCAGTGCCATTGCCTCAATGAGTATTTCTGAAGTATTATAATTATTAAAAGTTATGAACACAGCATAAACATTTCTGCACTATTCCCTTTTACAGTCAGCCCACAATAAAAAATATTTACAGTCAATCATGAACTGCTCAACCACTGAAAAAATAACCCAGGGTATCAGAAAAAAAGAAATCCACAAGTTATTGCATACAGCCAAGGCATTGACACCAAACAGAAAATATTGCTTGTTGTCTTATGAATATCTGTGCCTGTCTCCAAAATCCCACAGGCACTTCAAAGGTGCCACCTGGGAAAAAAGCTGCCATTCTTCTGCTGTCAGAGATGCCAGCAGTGCCTTGTCACCTTTCATGGACAACAAGACAGTGACTCTACCTGAAGAGAGCTTCAGCCCACTGAAGTTGAGTCTATCAGGGAATAGAAGAGACTTGCAGTTTTGCCAGTGTTCATTACTCCAGGGTCTTCTAAGCCCAGTACATTTCTAAAACATGCTCTGATTGATTGAATGACACTCAGACATGTGAAGACTCCATCAAACATGAACTGTCATCCCCATGTCACTTAAGAACCCATACACAGCCCCAAACCAACTCATGCCCACCACACTGAGCAAGGAAGAGCAAGCTTAAAGTTGAGCTCAATCTAAAACTCACAGTACCTTCCTTTTGGGAGTTGCAATTGAAGCTCTCCCTGCCCTCTCACTGACCAACACCAGCTGAAGTTTGGGCCCATGATTTCTGGAATGGTAAAGTTCTCCAACTCCACACAAACCTCATGCTTTTGTCTCTAGTACATCCAGCAGTTGTTCCACTAGAAAACCCAGACAAACAGAAAAAAATCATCTAGCTTTCCATGGGCCTTTAAAACATTTCCCCAAGACTCAAGTCAACTCTGCAATCCATTGTGGTTACTAAAACACAATTAACTATTTCGGTAAACCTACTCCAAAGTCTCTAAAAGTGGAATTTGACTAGGAAGGTTTCTCTGAGGAACACAGAAAAAAACCCAATAACTTGGAACTACTATGGTGCATGACACTACAGAGTGGCTCAGTACACACAATCACAAGTAAGATGGCAAGATCAGGAGCAAAAGGGTCAACAGACATGATCTTCTCAAGGACAATACCATTTTCCGCTTCTTTAGGTTTCAGTTGAGCAATTATATATATAAAGGATATAAAACATTTTGCCTACTCACCTGCAGAGAGATTGCCTTGCCAGAAAGCTTTCATTCCCTAAGCAAGGCACAAGACATTTTTCTGATGCTGACAGAGAACCCTACAAATTTGGGGAAATGCATTTACAGCTATGGGCTTCATTCATGGGGACACAGATCTGTGCCAAATGATTCACGTTTACTTGGCCAACAACCAAATATTCTGTTTATTTAGGCTGATGAATTTGTATCCCCTTCCTCCCTCTAGGAAACTCACTCATACAGGTCAATTCATTGTGCTACTTTTTAAAAATAGATACTTGAAACAAACTAAGCAGATGAGACAGGGTACAAATAGCATTCTATGTTCTATGGAACTGTTTACAGCAGGGTGTGAATCAAAAAAACAGACTGACACTATCAACTGTGACTAAATAGTTTTTCTCTTTCTACACAGCAAGAAAAATCAAATTTTTCTTTGCAGCAACAGTCACAGTTTATCTTTCTGCAAAACATATTCTTGGCCTGTCTGAAAATTAAACAATTGCCTGCATTCCTGGCAAAAGATATTACTCTGAACTAAAGGGCTTGTATCTGACAAGAATTATATTCCTGCTAAAAAAGTCAAGAGAGATGATGTGTAAGAAGTCTGCCTTGGTTGGAAAAATTCAGCTGCTGCTTCCCTTCTGGTTATAACTTGAGAGCCAACACCCAACTTTTCTCCTTCCAAGTGCTCTGACCCAAAAGACTGGCAACTTCTGCAGCTGCACTAAACATTTATCCTTGTGCACACACAACAGCATAGTGCAGAGACAGTATTTCTAAGTCCCGGCATTACTTCTTCAGTGGTATCAATCAGAAACATCTTCCCTTTGCCTTTTGATGAGCAGGTCTCTTATTATGACCATCTACTGTCAGGCACTTGGACCACTTAAATGTTCCTCCAAGTGTGTCCAACTGCCTGAAGAGACACGCCAAGCAATGTAACCACATTGCTACAAATTCCTGTGATAAATCAAGTTTAAGGGACATTTTTCAGACACAAAAACACTTATCATGGCTACGCTGGTCATTACACCCTTCAAAGGAAGAGACACTCAGCCCCATACAAAACTATAAAGCTGTGGTTTTCTTAGCTGTATGTTCCCATTTATGTGCAAGCTAAAGTGAATTTCTATGGCAGGCACCAAGGCCACTGCAGCCCCAGAGCATTATTCCTCCAGGTAACCTGACACCACATTACCCCCACAAAAACCTTGTAAATCATCTAGAAATTAATCAACACACAAGACATCTGGCAAGCCACTTTCACTCGGCCAACGGAGCAGTGAAGTGCCTGTGCAGGAAGCACTGGCACTGACACACAGCTACCAGCCCTTCCCTCAGCTGAGGAGGCTGAGCCAGGAAACAGAGGGTCCCTGCTACGGACACGCAGCAAAGCTCCTGGCAAGGACTGCAGCCGTCCCTTCAGAAGGAGCTGTTGCTGGATGGCTTTGGTTTAAAAAGAAAAAAAGAAGCCCTCGGTGCTTGACATTGACAAGCCATCCTACCACCTGCCTTTCTTCCATTATAAGACAGACTAGGTGAGAACACAAATTGCCTTAAATGCTTAGATCTACTTCCCGTCTGCAAGAGATAAAAGTACAGAGTGAACTGCTTTGCTTTATTTCCTTTCCCGAACAACAGACAAGTCATCTGTGGCAAGAGCACCTAATGAAAAGATTCTTTGATAGCACTGAACATACAAGAAAAATCACTGTCCACTTCTTTTAGAGGCACAGCAGTGTGAGTTCTGAGCATCCACATTCCTGACAGTTCTCAGAGGATGACACAGGACTGCTCTCAGTAAGGTCTCCAACATGGATTTCTGTTGAAATACCATCATCTCACCTCTCCTCCTGCCCTGACAAACCATCACACAACAGCAGCACTGTTACAGGATGTAGGATTGAGTCAAACATGCACTGTTGTCATGGTCTACACATAAAGAATGACCTTCTGTATATGGCATGGTAAGCCAGTCCCTATGGGGGCAGGAGGGATTCTGAACTTGTGATGAAAGCAGAGTTGTTACCTAAATCTAGTTTGCAAAAGCTTCAGGCAGAGACTCATTTTAGCTTCTGTTTAATGAGATACAGCAGCACTGACCAGAACAGTTGTCTGAG
The DNA here is from genome assembly GCA_013398175.1 of Climacteris rufus. Lineage (NCBI taxonomy): Eukaryota > Metazoa > Chordata > Aves > Passeriformes > Climacteridae > Climacteris > Climacteris rufus. Next base: position 47,748 of record VZRZ01006181.1, on the reverse strand, counting down.
CATGATTCTGATGCTGTAGCCATTTCCCACAGCCCTGTATCTTGCTACCAAATCTCACACCTCTCTGACCTCCAGACCCCACTGCTACAGTGCACTCCAATGGTTACATTTTAAATCAACTCAAAAAAGATAAAGTGGCACAGACCATCGGGCCTCCACGCTTCCACCTCCCCCAATGGCAGCATGCAGCACTTTGGACACAATCTCTGTGGGATGGGAAGTGACCAGGGGGTTTCTGGGTTTGCATCTGAAGAGAGGGGCTCTGACCTGTACAGCACCCTGTGGGTTGTGAGCCCTCGTGGCTGAAAGAGCACCTCTTCTTGTCACATTGTAAAAGTCATAATTGGCATTTATTTTCAACATACATACACAAAAGAACACCTATTTGTGCAACTTGCTGCAAGAAGTTCTGAAAAGACACATTTTTGGATTTCACATGGACTTGACTTGGGTCAAAGAAAAAAGAGGAGAGGCATTCAGACTATCAATAATCTCCTTTCCCTGGCTGCTTGACTTTAAAAGTTTTGTTTGTCTTTCAAAGCTGTACCAGGCTGATGCTCATTAAATTCAGAAGGCAGCCAAGTTACTCCACCAGCCATAGAGCTGCTGCAGGAGACAGCCACTTTAGCACTTCCCACACTAGATATGGGTGACTAAAAGTCCTCAGAGTAAAGTTAATTTTCAATTTTAACAAAATCAAAAACGAGAGAACTCCAGAAAAATGTTCAACTCTTAAGCTGTCTACAGAAATTTCTGGAAATTCAGAGGTAACAGACTTCTCAATTTAAAATGGGACTCAAAGTCATTTAAAACAAAAATACTCCAACAGCTTGAACCAAAACACTCCAAGTGTTCTCCTAGCACCTTGCATATTTTAGCAAATGCATTCAAATAACCCAAGGGTTTAGCATTAATTCATCTCAAAAAATGCTACAGCTGATCACAGCACAAAGCCTGACCTGCAGGCTTTCAGGATCTTCTTCACCCATCCACCCAGTTTAAGACAGAACATGGGGTGAGGGAACAGCAACAGTCAATACCCCACAGATTTGTATCATTATGAACACCTGTGATAAGTAAACTGAACATCAATATTGAAAAAGCCCTGTATATTCTATCCAAAATAGCCTTTAAAGATGGAATACATGAAAATTAAAGACCTCTCTTGGGGCAGTAGAGGGAAACCCTTCAGGCTGTGGAGTGATCTTCAGCTCTTTTTACTCTTCCCCCCCCACTGCTTTGTGATCCCTACACGGCCCTGGCAAGTTAACAGAAGTAGTGATACAACAACTTGCAGAGCCAGGATGAGCACAGGCAAGGAACAGACTCCATAAGCCATAGCTGTGCAAACAGGTGTAGAGAATGGTTCCAAGGCTGCTAAGAAATGCAAAAGGTGAATCAAGGGTAATACAAGAGGGGATCACCTCCAAGAAGCAGTGTAGAGGAGAAGAGATGTGCACAACAGAGATGGAATGCCCAGCTGCCTAATGGCATGGATAAAAAGCAAAGTCTGTCAGGGTCAGAGTGAAGAACAGCAGACAGCTCTATTCCTTCTCAGACTGCAAGGGGCAACTTGGGGCACTACAGCAGGAGCCACTTTTCACTCCAGCACTCGTGTTCATTAGCTGAGCCCATCAGTGCATTTCCTCCAGCCCAGGCATGAGGAAAGCTGCTCAGCAGCAGCAGCAGGGAGAAGGCTGGACAGGGCTGGGGTGAGCGAGGGCCGGACGCAGAGCGCTCAGCCGGCTCCTGGAAGGGAGCGATTTCCCTCTCTCCAGCAGGGCAAGCAGGATGGGCGGCTTTCAGTTTCAGAAAGCAATTAGGCAGAAACTGCTATCAAAGCAATAGAGAGAGCCCTACCCTCAGCGGGTTGAGAAACACCAGGTGGTTTTATCTCAATCGTTTCGCCAGTTTCAACAGCCCCACTCCTTGCTCCTCCAGGAAGGTGCCCAGGGTGCTCCTTTCCAAGGCTCCTCCCACACACCCACCTGGACACCGCACAGGACTGAACTGAAGTGTCACCCAGACACCACATGGCACCTAAAAAGCAGCCACTTTTAAGTCCTGGCTTGTGGAATAGCTGCTAAGAGAGCAACAAACCCCCAGACTTTATTCCTTCATGAACTGCCTTCAAAGAGCCCTCACGCTCTGTGTGAACAATACACAGCAATACAGGTTTACCAAACTATTGTGCTTTCAGGGGATTGTACAGCACAGAAAAAATCCAGTGAATCCAAGAAGAAAAGAAAAACTTCAACCAACCCCAAGTTTGGCACCACTGTAACATTCTTCCACGGAGTCCAAAATGAATTATTACAAGATTGTCCTTTAGATTTTGCAACCAAGAGTATGTGTTCGACATCAGAATTAGCTAAAGCAAATAAAATTGCCTTCCTCACCCTCCAAGTTGACAAATTCTGCATAACCAATTACAGACCCATGACACTCACACATGGAGCAAAAAACTCTGCATGGCAAGTGCCAGCCAAGACATTATTTACTGCAGACCATCCAGATAATTGGCTACAGTTACAGTAAGTACTGCTGTCTACAAGGACTTGGTGTTACTTGGAACACTGGTTTCCCAGAAGCTCAGAGAAGGAAAAAAAAATCAATTCTACAGTCATTAGATGAAAATTCTCAAACAGCAAACTTTGAGACTTCTATTTTTATACAGATATTTTTGGTCATGTGTTGCATGACTACCCTATGTATTTCAGGTTTATTTTTGTCCCATTTGAGAAACAAGGTACATCTGGAAGCAATGCAAGAGCAACGAGGTGAAGAACAAAAGGAAACTTCAAGCTCATAGCTCTCATACTGTAACAAGCAGGTTGATTGTATCAGCAAGTGGAAAACTGGAAGCTGAGCTCCCTCCTTCTGAGGGACAGGCTCAACACAATTGCACAAAACCACTTTTTTTTGTTCAGGGAAAGTCTACAAACCCAGCAATACAGATCCACACAAAGAATACCCTCTTTGAGAATTATTTCAATATAGAAATCCGTATGGTGGAGTGATTTCTCAACCACCAAAATATAAATAGAGAAATAAAAATAGTCACATATTTCAGAAGCTGGAAGAAGCCTGAAAGACAGACATGAAGGCCACAGGGTTCCTACTGTTGCAGAGATGTTAAAACCCCTGTAACATCCCATACAGAGCACTGAGAACAGAGTGCATGAGAAGTCCTCTTTCCCAACAGCCAAAGGAGAAGCAGCTGTTGGTAACCTCCCATCCTTCCATTCAAGGCTCAGGCTTTCTCACCAACTTCTGAGAAGAAAGTATCCTAAATTAAATCTAATAAATTACATAGCAGAGAAATGAAAAAGCCTTGCTCACTCTTTCTCCCCCATATACCTTGGGAAGAAGGGCAATCCCAGTATGGATCTGGCACTGCTCCTCCCAGATATCACAAGGAACAATGAACCCTCCTCCAGTGTTTTATCAATCCCTTTCTCACTCCTTGGATCCATCCTTCCCAGGTAACTGTTGCAGCACTCAGCCAGGAGAAGCCATAGCTGCAGAGACATCAGAGCAAGAGTGACTTCATCATTTGCTTTCACCCCTCCTTAAAAACGAGAGCAAAAAACGCTCATATCAAACAAGCCAGGTTTTGATCCCAAAAGATCCACATCAAGACAGCTCTAAAGATGGCCCAGAGACTCAGAAGATACCAATCCATCAATTTTCACCTACCCCACAAGGACTCTTTTGTCCCAGCTTGAACTGAAATGGGCTCAGAATATAACTATTAGCCTATAAATGCATATCAAAATGAAAAAGCCCCCCAAACTCTCCGTTCACCACACAAACACTCCACACTGACAATAGACAGCTTGCTACACCACGTGGTAAGATGTTACCAAGACTCTGCTAAGCAGAAAAATACAACATTTTTTGACACTCTGGAATTTTTCACACTTAAAAAGCAAAGCAAAAACTGGAAAAACAAAAACAAAAACAAAGTTAACTTCCCAGGCTGTCTTACATGGCTGGATGAACTGAAAATAGAAACTGCACCTCCCAGAGAATCCTTGAATGTGGTTCTCTTGCTTTGTTCTGACATTTTTTCCAGACAGCAGAAGGACCAGGAGCACATGACTACAGCGACTGGGGGGGTTATCACAAGTGCATGCGCTTTATGTTACGGCCTTTGTTTCTCCCTCCATGTTACACACTTGGGATTGAATCATATTTGCAAACTTGTTAGGCTGCACCAGTTAGCAGCCTCTTCACGGGCAAGCATCTGTCTGGGCTTTGACCTCAAATAAACGGGAAAGGAGCATCGATGACCTTTCAAGAATCGAGCCACGGAGCCTGAATAAGACCAATTCAGTTGCCGAGCAGGACAGGTTGAGGTCTCGCCTGGTTCAGACAGCCACCTGCAGAAATACTGCTCAACAAGCCCTGCTTCCCATTCCACAGGCACAGAAAGTAAACCAGGAAATTAAGATGGAGTCACCCACAGTTTTCCTCTGTTCGGATCAATAATCCTTAACAAATACTAATGCTGGACCGGATCAAACATAGCCTGTCACGCTGCTGATAGGGGTGAACTGCACCCCTGTTTTTTGGAGTGCTGCTGGCCCCCTGACCATGCACATACACGGTGGACTACAGCCCCGGAGCCAAATGCTCTCTTCAAGGCTCCAACCGCAGCGGAAGACATTTCGGTGCAACAAACCCAGGAGAATTTCTCATCTGTCAAAAAGCTCCCCATCTCCCGGTGCTGTGGCATGAAAGGCATAAACCCACGCGAGGGATGCAGCCACAGAGCCGTGTCAGGTGTGGCTTTACACGAGGATCAAACAGAGCAATGGAATGGGAACGCTCATTGAGCATTCCTGGTCCCATAAAGATGTCATCCCGCATTTCCGTAAGGAAAGAAGGAAATAGCTCTGAAAACTGCACTGTTCGTATGAATCTGGAAGGACAATTCAGTTCTTAATGGGAACATATTCAAATCAGGAGTAAAAAAATTCCATACGATAAGCAAATAGCTGATCTTCAGCGACTCAGGACTGGGCCTTTTTGGATTTGCATTGTACATTTGTTCAGATTTAATACACGTTTTTAGTTCACATAAACCAGCGAGAATATGAAGAACGGGCACACATTAAGCTCGATTTCTGACATGCCTGTGCAGAATAAAGCACAGGCCTCATTCTTAAAAATATTCCTCTGATCAGAAAATTGGAAAAGGAGTGCCAAGCTTGACATGTAAGCCCATGGAGTACTTATTTCAAAATAAGCATTTTCTTATGCCTTCTTCTGAGCATTTTACCAGAGCCTGGAGGATATTAGAGACACCTTTTGTAAGCTCCCCTCCCCCTCCTTTTTTTTTTTTTTTTTAATGGGCTGGACTAAAAGGTGCTCACACCCGATCTACGGGTGCATGGAAAAACCTTCCATGCTCTCTCCCCTTCAGAGCCAGGAGTGCTTAAAAAAAAAAAACCAAAAAAACACATAATGAACGTGAATGTCACGGTCATACCTGTGTGCCCGCAATTCGCTTCCTCCTTTCGGGAGGAAAGGGGGAGAAATGAAAAGGAAATAAAGCCTACGGAGCTCCCAGTCCGTTTCACAAAGGGGGAAAAATGGTTTTTTAATGAGCCAGAGGCCGCTGGCAGCCACCAGAAGCTAGGGACGAGGACAAACCCACCGGGATTTTCCGTCCAGCAGGCCCCGAACGGAGGGGCGGCGTGCGCCTATTCAAGGTTAATGGGGGGGGGAAGGGGAGAGAAAGGAGCCGCCGAGGCCGGGGCTGGGGCCGGGCTCCCTTCGCCGCTCCCCGCCCGGGCGAAGGGCGGGGGCAGGCCCCCCGCCGGCCCTCACCCCCCACCCGAGGGGGGCAGGATACTCACGGCTGACTTTCATGCTGCCGAAGGCCGAGGGCTGCTGCACCGGCTTGCAGCTCTCCGCGAAGGAGGTGGTCCTGGGCCGCCCGGACATGGTCTCTCCCGCTCTGCCCCGACGGCGATCACCTCTCTCCTCTTCCTGCCTTCGCCCTCCGCCTCGCCCC